>OX376327.1:3030000-3613009 GCA_947369225.1 Hofmannophila pseudospretella
AACATCGTGAGGAAACCTGCATACTGAAATAACCAATATAACCAGTGTGTGAAATGAGGAAGGCAATGGCAAACCACGTTCTATGTGATTAATTCCTTAGAATAATCACGACCCTCAGCCTGCCTCTTAGTTCATTTGTACCCCATCGTACCACCAGGGGTACGGACGGTGGTACGGTGGGTCCCTTATGGCTTTTATTATCAACCTGTTATAAACAACTACATAGAATGAATGAATGAATGAATACTCTTTATTGCACAAAATTAGTATGATACAATGAGTATAATACAATAGTATGATACAATTAGTATGTACATCATCATTCACTGCAGGAGTTTTTTGATGATAAAACCAATACTTAACTATAAATTCAATTATGTATAACTTATAATGACATTTAATTCAATTTATCTCGTTAGCATTTATTACTATTATAATATATTATAATCTCTTATTTTATATTGCGGTGCCCTACTCAGGGTTTCATGTATTACCAGATAATATACATTTTTAAGACCAATTGTTACACATGAAAATCAATAAATGGTATGAGTATGAGTATGAGTACATAGTTGACTGAAAGTTTTTTAATTGTATTCTCTCAACATTTAATATTTCATACTTGTAATCATTGGGTACCTACGAGTACCTATACTTATTAAAACTAAATAACATGCAAATTGTCCAATATTATTCAATTTCTGGGACTGGACATAATGCTAGATAAAAAACACTGGTCGTTTCACGAGTGCAGCGATTTTGACACCGAACCCAAAAGACCTATTTTTCGAGTTTCTAGATATCAATTTCACCCGCACTTTCTAAAGCGTTGGGTGTCTACCACGACCCGTTTTACATGAACGTTTATGCCACGCACCTGCAAAATGTGGAACTCTCTTCCACCCGACGTTTTTCCACAGCGCTATGACATGGGATGCTTCAAAAAGAACGTTAAAAAAGTCCTCTCCCTCCACGGCCGGCAACACACAAGCAATACCCCTGGTACTGCACGTGTCTCTAGGCGACGGTGACTACTTACCATCAGGTGGCCCGTCTGCCTGTTTGTCGTAGCTAATTTATATATCTATAAAATAAAATAATTGCAGTGTGCTAAAGACTTAAAACATTTGGGATCGGAACGCTTAAATATCCAATTCACAAAACTTACATGAAACGAAAAAAACCATTGTGTAATAAGCTCCTTATTCCTTAACTTCACATTTCACATTGTTTTCACGTTTCTTTACTAATTAGGATCACGAGTAAAGATGCCTTCTCACTGGACTTATGCCCATATGTACTGTATATCTCCATATACTGTCATTGAATGATAATATTTGCTGGCAGTCTTTGTTTTGTCATTAGAACATACAACAGCGAATACATGGAGGCGACGTAATACGTTTTAGTTTTAATTTACAGAGCGAAATTCTGCTACGATTCAGCTTTTACTAAGTAAGTAAGAGAGTAAGAGTAGTTTTAGGAAGTACTTATATTAATATTTAAGAAATATACTTTTTATACTTTATAAATATATTATTTTTCACTTTTTTTTTAATATATAAATTGGCTACGACAATTAGGCAGGCGGGCCACCTGATGGTAAGTAGTCACCATCGGCTAGCGACACGTGCAATACCAGGGGTATTGCTTGTGTGTTGCCGGCCGTGGAGGGAGAGGACTTTTTAACGTTCTCTTTGAAGCATCCCATGTCCTAGCGCTGCGGGAAAACGTCGGGTGGAAGAGAGTTCCACATTTTACAGCTGCGTGGAGAAACGTTCGTGTAAAACGGGTCGTGGTCGTGGCTCCAATCCCAGTAATGTTTAGGACGCAAAAAGGTAAGAACGAATTATATAATGCTTATTTTGCCTTGTACAAAATTATTCAGCTGAGTGACCGAGTAGCTACTTGGAAAATAATAATTATTTGCTGTGGCGGACAATTTAGAAAGATTTATTAAAATGATAGCTTTATTAATTGTCCTAAGCTGACGTTATTACTCGTAAGTTATAGCATTATAAAGCCTATGCTTTATATATTTACTTATTTAGATAATAATTATCATTGGATATCATTAAATATTTGTGTTCAGAGGTTTCGTTTAAAAACATCTTGTCCGGTATTTTCTCCAGCGGATACGGGTATACGTCTCCGAACACGGAGAGCCGCTTTCTGACGTTGAATGTAAGAGGAGGAATGTCAGATTAAGTGAAATATATATTTTTAATTTTTTTATTAAGGAAAACAAACAGCTAAAGTAGTACATAATAATAGACAATATAAATAACACAAAATCCAGTTAAAAGTTTTCATAGAAAGTACTAAAAATAGATAATAGTGTGATGTCACTCGCGTAAATACTATTTTAAATTGTATTTTAATTTATGTATTAATAACTACATCAAAATGCACAGTTTAATGCTTTTGAATGCAAAATATGTCAACTTTACAGAATATTTTATTATAGTTATCACATGCTGGCAGAAAGCGGTTTTTAGCATAGTTACTCCTGCAATATGGAACTGCAAACAGTTTATTAACACGAAGACTTCTAACAGGGCAATTAAACGAAATCTTACTAAGTAGATTAGATGAGTCGACGATGTTTGTTATTATCTTGGATAAGAAAGTTTGATCCCTATGCGATCTAAGGGTTTCCATGGTGATATAATGGATGAGAGGCGGCTGGAGTGTGATAGGCTGTGCCTACCTCTATAGGAAAAAGGCGTTAGTCTATTCTGTATGTATTGGAGATGCTTTCATTAAAATTAAATAAATAAAAATGAAATAAGTCTCCATGCCTTTTGTCGGTTTGTCACACCGGACGCCGCTATCAACTTTGCTTCCGAATTTACTTACTCCGTGTTCCATCAAATACAGTGGACTTGGCACTCTATTTATAAAACTTAATTATCAGAGTATAAAATCCTATTTATAGAGTTCCGTACTCCTAAGGGAAACCGGAGTCCTATGCTCTCACTCATCCATCCAACCGTTTTGTTTGTCATATAATTCCACCTCATAGATTTTTATATTTTTTTATATAAATTAGCTACGACAAACAAGCAAACGGGCCACCTGATGGTAAGTAGTCAGCGTCGCCTAGCGACACGTGCAATACCAGGGGTATTGCTTGTGTGTTGCCGGCCGTGGAGGGAGAGGACTTTTTTAACGTTCTTTTTTAAGCATCCCATGTCATAGCGCTGTGGAAAAACGTCGGGTAGAAGAGAGTTCCACATTTTTCAGGTGCGTGGCAGAAACGTTCGTGTAAAACGGGTCGTGGTAGACACCCAAGGCTTTAGAAAGTGCGGGTGAAAATTGAGCCGCCGACGAGTGGTGCGATTCAAGAAAGGAGACGACGGCACCAAGTCAAATAGTTCTGAAGAGCACAGAGAATAACATATAAACTTAAAAATGCCACCGAATTTAAATTTAGATATTTTATAGATTGTTTTCTGAAGGGGTGTTCATATTATTATTATATATTTAAGTCAGACAGGATCCATACAATAAAGTTAGTATATTATATTACTTAAAGCTATGTTATTAATAAAAAAATATTAAAGAAATATTACCAAGCCCATGGTACCGACCCCAAAGCACTGGACGACTACTTCTCATTGACATGCAGGTATATCCAGTGCCTCAGGATCGGGGAGTCAGGGGACTCGGCAAACGTCAATAGGATGCTGCTGGGACTGCTATGTACTCGGTGCATCACGAAAGCAACCCTTTTTCGTATGATTGCGTGAAAGCCATCCACGCGGGCTTCTGCAAACATCCCCGATGCACTACAGTATTTCGACAGCCCCGTCTGCATCCTGAAGGCGTTATTATATTGGATCCGCAGGGCATTGAAAGCCTTTTTGGTATAATTAACCCACAAACTACTACTCATATAGGGGACTAAATATTTTTGTATAGTGTGGAATATAGTTTTGTTATATGTGAAGTTAATCATTAAAAGATAATTTATTATAATTACTTACATAAGATAAGTATATTTTAATTTACATAAAAAATCACGAGGTAACCCACCGTTAAAGTTTATTTTTAGACAACAAATACTGAAACTAACACTTCATAACACTAAGTACTGAAATCTAACGTAAGTACAAATTACAGACGTTAGTTTATGGAACCCTATTGGGTATCGTATTCCGTAATCTATACGGAACACTATTGTGCGAGTCCTAAATCGAACTTAACCGGTTTTAAAACACTTGTTATTCACAATCGTATTAATCTGTGGAATATTCTGTAAAATTGTATACCTACTTTGATACTACATATTGCGCTGAAATTACAGTGACTAACACTAACAAAAAGGGATAACCCAAGGACTTTTCAACCACCACTTTTTTTTTCGGGGGGAAACGCTCATGCTTACCTCTTCGCCGCATGGGGGAGACAAAGAGGTTATTTACCGGCCTTTAGAGGTTATTTACAGGACTTTTACCGGCCAAAACCCCCCCGGTATTCCTGCGCACCGCCTGACGGCGAAGCCGCGGAAACGCTTGCGCATAACTTCCGCGACTTCGGCAGCGGGTGTCCGCATTATGGACCCAACTCTGGGGACTCACGTCCCCATTCGGCGTGTGGTGGCGTGCCGGAACACGGGCACGCCAGACCAACTCGAGGACCTGTTATCAGGCAATGGACTCCCCGTGTCCATTGCCCGGAGGCCCTCTTTAAGGGGGAAAGTGGCGAGCGTGAGCCAGTCGCCTTCGCCCGGTTCTCCTACGGCGGATCGGGTCGGACGAAGGGTCGTCCTCCCTGATCCGCTCCTCGCCTTCCTTCAACCAACCAACCCAACCCAAGGTCCTTGGGATAACCAAACTACTTCGTTTCATTTTGCAACTATGCTTCACAAAGTAATACGGGACGACCAGAGTACATGAGCAAAAAACTAAGTTGGATGAAGGACCAACATAATCGCAATACACGATAAGCTCTAAATAATATGTCTTGTCCAAAAATAAAACTAGAGAGTTCTGGAGGTGTCTCCGTTAAAGCATGCAAAATTTGGAATAATATGCCTCCACCTCTCCGAGAGCTTTATTGACCAACTAAAACGATACCTTTTAAAGCTAAATATCGTTCAATTCTCAAAAAAACAAATAAAATAAATATTTATTCTAACGTTACCTAGGACGCCAGGCTCCCATGCGGGAGATCCGGGTTCGAAACCATGCAATGCTGAATGCCATGTACCAATGAGTTTTCGGATTTTTTCGAAAACTTACGTACCTACCGACTGCTCTAACGGTGAAGGAAAACATCGTGAGGACACCTGCATGTCTAAGGAAATGAAAAAGTTTCCGAAGGTATGTGAAATCCACCAATCAAGCATTGGGCCCGCTCGGTGGATCATGGCCCGTACCCGCTTGTGCAAGGGGAGGCCTGTGCCCCAACAGTGGGGACAGTAATAGGCTGGTGATGATGATGAAGTTGTTTTGTGGAAAAATCAAGAAAACAATTGAAATAGCATAGAGTAGATCACATTGTGTAATATTATGTAAGAGTTAAAACGGTTCTTATATACTATTACGTGAAAGTTATTAAAAGCTCTCCTTTTATCTGATTCTACAAGAGCTTTGAGATTAAAGCAATCCTTGAGCTTTCTCTTTAAAGTTTCCTGCACACTTCACTCTGAAATACTAACGACTTCCCTATTCAAAAAAGTTTTACAACAACTACTTTTTACGAGTTAACATCTGCATCGTTTACTTTGATAAATGATGTCACTAACTGTATATTATATATACAGTTAGCTCGTAGCCCAGTTGCCAGCACGGTCCGAAAGTGATCGTGCAGCTTAAGCGACGTTGGCGCGGTCGGTACCTTGTGCAAGGGGAGGCCTGTGCCCCAACAGTGGGGACATTAATAGGCTGCTGATGATGATGATGTTACCTAGTTTATTTTTACATATTTTTTTATATAACAAGCCCACAGATAACTTAAACATTTCGTTTTTTAAATATTCGCGTAAAAGCATTCAGTCACCAACATACATATACCTACGTATATTAGAATTATTATACAGTTTACCTCTCCCTGTAGTTTATTAATTAATTTAACGAACACGTACCATAAATCGTTACTTAGATTATCGGAGTTGTTAGTTAGTTAACTTTATAAGGACTGGCTGAAAATCAGCGCTGTGTGTTTACACGCAAGTGTATTCACTCAAGCATTAGCTGAGCCAGGTGCCTATTGCCAATTGTATTATGGAGTGAACTAAATATGTATTTTTTGTGCCAATAAAGTGTTTATCTTTCTTCTTTCAGTAATAACAAAAATTTCTCAAGTTATTACCAAAAGATCATTTGAAATAATTAGCAAAACTGGTTTACTACATATACTCGTAAGTACTATAGTACCGTGCCGTGTGCCGAATAACACCACCCCAACTCTTCCCGTGGGTGTCGTACGAGGCGACTAAGGATCTTAGTTGATACGAGGACCTCGTAGCCTAGTTGCGAGCACGGTCCGAAAGTGATCGTGCAGGTTAAGCGATGTTGGCGCGGTCGGTACCTGGATGGGTGACAGCTAGTGGAATATTTCATCTGAGCTCCTCCGTGCCTCGGAGGGCACGTTTAGCAGTCGGTTACGGTTGTTGTCGTTCGACAGCAGTCGTTAAGACATGTCAGAGGCCTACGGGCGGCCTGAACAACTCTGACAAATAGGTTGGCCACTAACCATACGATAAGCAAGCAAGCAATAGAAAACAATTTTAACTTCTGTTATCTCTTTACCCGCCCGCAATAAACAGGAGAATCATTACAATTATAATATCTACTCAGAAGAAACATTGTTCTACTCTGTTTATCTGTTTACTTTCTACGTCTAGTAGACGGCGATAGACTCGCCACCTATCACGTTTGTCCACTAATAAATCTTGCGGCGAAAAGTGGGTACTATACCTATGATGAAGGTGTTTCCTGTCTCCCCCCTATACCCCCTCGGGGATTATGGACGTGAGAGTTATGTTATATGTATGGTTTACTACATGTAAATGTGTCTTTGGTTACATCATGTTACATGATACCATCTCAATTCTTTTATCAGCGAAGCCGACAGACTCACTTGTTCTTAGTACCAAACTTGGTCCCATTTTTCAAATTTATAATTATAAATGAAAATTTTATTCACTTATTACAAGGCACAATAATAGGACCTCCGACTTACAAACTAGGTCGAAACCTGTGTCTTGGAAGTCGAGACTCCGTCGCACTTTCCGTGCAAGCATATGACAATTTATAACATTATATACATGTATTACATTACAAATTTATGATTTTGGTAGGATTTATAGACTATGGAAAGATTTATATTTTACGAATTAACAATCCTTGTAATTATAAGTCTAACATGGCAACACTGACGTTGTTTTGTATGGAGATTTATATTAATGTTGTAAATGGCAACATTAATATAAATCTCCATACAAAACAACGTCAGTGTTGCCATGTTAGACTTATAATTTTGCTATCTACTATGCTTACTTACTTATCGTATGGTTAGTGGCCAACCTATTGTCAGAGTTGTTCAGGCCACCCGTAGGCCTCTGACATGGCTTAACGACTGCTGTCAAACGACAACAACCGGGACCGACTGCTGAAATATGCCACTACTGGTCGGTCACCAATCCTGGTACCGACCGCGCCCAACGTTGCTTAACCTGCTGGATCACTTTCGGACTGTGCTCGCAACTAGGCTACGAGCTCCTCTACTATGCTGCAAGACGGTTGATGAGGCCAGTACAGGTACAAGAGACCGATATGTCTTACTTATCGATACATTTCTCTTCTAAGTCGTGTTCCTCATTTCTGGGGGCCGTGATCATTCTATGGAATTAATCACATAGAACGACTCTCGTGGCAGATTTAATGGGGTGGTTTGCCATTGCCTTCCCCATTTCACACACTGATTATCTCAGTGTGCAGGTTTCCCCTCACGATGTTTTCCTTCACCGTCAGAGCAGTCGGTAAATGTACGTAAGTCTTTCGAAAAAATCGAAAAACTCATTGGTACATGACATTGCATGGTTTCGAACCCGGGCCTCCCGCATGGGAGTCCGGCGTCCTAGCCACTGTGCCACCGAGGCTCCATGGTAACTACGAGCTCCAACTAGGCTACGAGCTCCTCTACTATGCTGCAAGACGTCCAAGATGAGGCCAGTACAGGTAGTAGATACCGATATGTCTTACTTATCGATACATTTACTTGATTGTAATTTGAATGTTCTGGTTTTGGTATTTTTGTATTTTGTATTTTAGACTTGTTAGGTACAATTATTGCTTCTATATCTGGGGTCCTTGAGATTGTGTTAATCTATTTCTAAATATTATTGCGACTTATCCTAGCCGTTTAGGTTCCCAACGTGCACTTCCTAAATGGGCAAGTTCCCATATGTTGTGAACCTAAACGATCCTAGCATCAAAAGAATATGAACCATATAGAGCCAATCGGATCTCTATCCTTCTCTTATGACGCCATCCAGTTATAATCAATGACGTAAAATTTTATCTACGTCCCCACCGTTAAACGTTATTGAAGCATAAAAATGTTGTAAAAACTATGAGCCTAACTCTGCCAGCCTCGTCAAAATAAGATTGTCTTGAGTTGGTACTTTTACCTTCTATTTTGAATAAAGTGTACCAATCAATATGAATAGGTATTATGAAGACAGTATTATACTAAAAGATTTTTATTTTATTTTATTAATCTCAGTTTAGAGGCTTTGGTAAGAAGTTTTTTTAGGGATAATAATTTTCGGGGCAGCTAAGAAGTTGTCCCCAAATTTGAATGAACTGGAGATCGATTCCACTGACGTGTTTCGTATCCTACTATCAACAAACGATCAAATTTCAGTTAAGTTCCGATCGAGTCAACGATCGATCAACCACTAACGTATTTGTGCATTCTACTAACTACTACAAACGTTTAGTTTATACTGAATCGCAGTTGAACGGTAACAAAACGCTTCAACTGTCAAATATAACGATCGAACATAAGTTCCTCCCAAGGTACTTTTGCTCGGCCCGGCCGGCCGAAACGGCCGGCAACACACAAGGTATTGCACGTGTCTCTAGGCGACGGTGACTACTTACCATCAGGTGGCCCGCCTGCCTGTTTGTCGTAGCCAATTTATATAAAAAAGGTACTTTTGCCTGATCGATAGTAAATCGGAAGGTGGTAGTGGTAGAGTTATGCGCCAGCAGAATGCGATTTGGTGTCCAAATAGAATTGGAACGAAAACTAAATTGAAATTGGATAGAAATAGAACTACAAACGTTGTAGTTTAGGTGAATTGGACCCGTGAGAACTTTCCAATTGCTCATAAATTCATATGTACTTTGCCTGCTCTATGAAGTGAGTTATGGCGCCACTGCTGATGTAAAAACAAAGTTCCGTCCTCTGCAACTTCACAGAGAACTTGTTGGTACTCTAGGTACCCAACTGACGACGATAGATCATTATTTTTGTAAAAGTCCCATGCGCGAGAGCTTATCGTGTTTGGACGGAGTGATGTTTCTCTTGTTCTAGCCCTTTTTGTTAATGGGGGGAAATCTTCATAAGATACCTGACCTCCTGGGGGACCTATTACCCACTAAAACCCCCTCAATTACTGACAACATGCATGGGCTCCGGGATCTCCTGTGGTACGCACCGGTACTAGCTTCGGACTTTTCCTGGGAGATGAAAGCTCCACCTTCAAGTTTCTCCCAGCAGCGTGCGGCCATGGTACGCTCCTGCCTTCCCCAGCTAATTGACGGTCATAGCCCCCACTTTGGTCACCTGTGACCCTGAAAACCCCTACTTGCTCTGGGAGACTACATGCAAAAAGCCGAGTCGATATGATTACGTAATCACGCGCCAGTACGAGTAGGTACCTTGACATGTAGACAGACACCCTCTTTTATTGGTCCTTTCACAAACACAGTTTAGTACATTTTTACGGATCTCTTTTACGACTTCGACGAATTGTTTGGCCGAATAGTTTCCTATTAGAATAATTTGATTTTTAACCCCCGACCGATCGAGGGAGGGCGTGTTATAAGTTTGACTTGTTTGTCTGTCTATCTGTTTGTGAGTTTGTCTGTGGCATCATAACTTGACAACGGATGATTCGATTTGAGAATCTTGTCGAGTGTTCTGAGAAAATTGGACCAGTAGTTTCCAAGATCTTGGAGTATCTTTGATGTCAGATGGGATCTCTGGAACGGTAATAGCTAGATGGTTTGAATTTGAACTCAAATATTCAGGTTCTTGGTGCCTTTCCGACATCCAAAACCTTGACGATTTGATGATGACCAGGAAATAGTTAGCAAACTTCAATTTCACAATATGAAACTAGAAAAATTGTAAGATTATCAACCCGCCGAAACTATAATAGTTAGATGGGGTCTTTTTGAATTAAAGTTGTAGGGAATCCTGAGACAATACAAGAGAAAAAAAAAATAAAGATGGCGACCAAAAATAAATGAAAATGATGTGGAGCTAGGAATATTAAGATAGCCATGGCGAAGCCGAAGATCGAGCTCCGCGTAGCATAGCGTGCATGGAGAATTATTATTATCGGTGTCTAAAAGTGGCTAAAAAAGGTAACCATTTCCCTTTCCTCCACAGTCTTCACTGCACATAATAGACACTCCTCGATTCTTCACTGTGAAACGACTGAATTGGTAGCCCTTTTTAAATCCCTCAGCCGCGCTCCGCCAAACTTCGGCGAAATATCCAACAAATCTTGAATCTCCAGACGGGCCCACATGTGAGCAGACCAGAACGGCTTTAATATAGCCGAAAATAAGTAAAATGATGCTACATTTAGAGTTAATTAAATAAAAATACAAAGAGTCCAGACCTCTCGGAGAATGTTCTCCTACCTCATCATTCTAAAATTGGGTTATAGTTTCAGCATTCACAACTTGCTCAGGTAGGCCGTTCCACGGGATAACTACCAGATTGAATAGATCATGTTTTGGCAGTGTCTTGATCATGCCCTGTACTAGTTTTCTGTTCTAAAAATCCAAGACTACCAATAATTAATATTTCATTAATTAATTTCACTAATTTTATTTAGTTTAATATAACATAATTATGCTTAAGTTCCTACTGGTGTATGGACTATGAATCCATTGTAATCTTACCGCACAAATAAACTATTCTTATTCTTATTTACACCGGGTCAACAATAGTACCGTCTAGGTCCATATAACCACTACGGACGAAGGTCTTATCGAACCATTGAATAGAGTTCAAAATGGACAGTTTCTTTTTTTGGGTCGACAGTATTCTAATCATCCCTAATGAAGATAGGCGATACTTAACTTTCATTTACTTACTAAGTACATTAAGATAAACTTCAAAAAGATAAACGAAAGGGGGGTAAGATAAAGGCCTGTTAAGATACAAAATCCACTGGAAAATAAACAATGAGATAAATCCAGGACAAAGCAGCATTGAATCGTTGTGACAGGGCCGGAGCGAGAAATGAATTCTAGTGGGCGTTGATGTTACAGGGTCGTAATCAGAAATTGTATCCAGTTGGGTTTTCACATTTCAGTGCACTTTGATAGGTTAAGGGGGATAGAAGAGCTGTCATTTTCGGATTTCGGGATAGGGAAGAAGGGATACCACCTTCAATTCTATACGAGTACCTTCTTACTTGTCATCGCCGCCAGTGGATTCATTCACATCCATTGCTGGGTTTGAAATCAGATGTGGAATAACATCCATCAAAAAACCCTTTAAAAATAGGGTGCATAAGCTGAATGTACCACTTCACATCAAAAAATAATCTTCCACTTCAACTCATAAGTTTGTAAATTTTCTATTCAAAATTCGACATCACTTTACTGGAACATCTATTAGGTAATTATTTTAAGTAGTATATAGGTAGAGAGCGATGGCGCTCTTTGGTATCGGAGGCCAAGATCCACTTCGGGTCGCTGCGCCAGCGGAGTAAGTAAGTAAGTATAGGTACAGTCGACCACAATACCATCTGTCAAAAACCTTCGTTTAAATCTCAACCTTATGCCTACGCAATATGATACATATCAGATTCTCAAATTTTGACGTTTTGGGTAGGTTGACCTGTGGTCGACTGTACTCGTACAAGTATGTAAATAAAACGTTGTTTTTCTCAAGAATTTTATAACAAAAAAAATTGGATTATGGGTAATGCATCTAATTAGAAAATAAAACGCCTTATTTTTATGCTCAGTGGGGGTAGATAGGGAAGAAGGTAAGGGTTGAGTTGAACCTCGAAAGTGCCCTCAGACTACCTTCTGTTCTGTCTTTATATCTGCACTTGAAATCGGGCCTAGCTGAGGAGTAAATTGGCCTTAAGGGGAGACTCGGGTAAATCTACGCTGTGTGGAGTACGACATTGGATTTATGCTCTGGCTACAAGGGAATAATTATACTGAACAATTCTTTAGGCGTTGGCGGGTGGTGTAAGGAAATCAGGCACTTAAATTCACATATAATAGTGTATTGTGTCTTTGTATATTTAAATTAGCATTTTCTATCTGGAAGTGAAAAGATAGAAAGAAGAAGAAAGAGAAAAAAAACCCTTTATTCCACATAAAAAAATACATTTTCAGATTACTTGAGTACAATTACACATTAGGCAAATGGGTCAACTAATGCTGCTGTAATGCATTTTTTCCTTTATTTAAATAAAACTAATGAACTAAACTAACTAGTAGTTTTAAACTAACCAAAACTACTTTCGTATGTCACGTGTTTTTCAGCCAATACCTAAGTATAAAATTTAAACAGCTGCGATATTGTTGTTATTATTATTGTTGTTGTTGTTGTTGTTTTTTGTTTGTTGTTTTTTTTTATTACTATTTTTTGTTTTTGTTTGTGATCCGTTGACTGTGCAAAAAGCATTGCTATGATAATGTACCTTACGTGTCCGAAATATACCGATATATCATTTAGGTAATTTGTAACTGTATTTCTTTACCATAGGCTGAATTATAAGTAAAATTAAAACGCGTGAAACCAAAATATATATTAAAAAAAACCGACTGTACTGAAGTCGACGACCAACAAAATAACATAAAAGGTCGACTTCAGTAGAGTTAGTCATGAGGAGCTCGCAGCCCAGTTGCGAGCATGGTCCGAAAGTGATCGTGCAGGTTAAGCGACGTTGGCGCGGTCGGTACCTGGATGGGTGACCGCTAGTGGCATATTTTTAATCTGAGCTCGGAGAGCACGTTAAGCAGTCTGTCCTTGTCGTTGTCGTTCTACAGCAGTCGTTAAGCCATGTCAGATGCCTACGGGCGGCCTGAACAACTCTGATAATAGGTTGGCCACTAACCATACGATAAGCAAGCAAGCAAGAGTCAGTATCTATTTATTATTTTAACAGATACTTACCTACAACAATATTGGTTCATATAACTTTAACTGCTCATCATTACGGTATCTCTCCATTCCTTCCATTATAACACCGTTTCCTCTTATCATTTGGACCCCATCTGTTGCTGCCCACAAAAGACCCATAAAAACAGGGGAAGTGCCCAAAAAGCCTGTTAAGAACTACACTTCGGGACAATTGTATCGTTACGTTAAAACATTTAACACTTGGTTTTATTTAAGAGCTCAGTTAATCACTATCGACATGCGACAAAATTAAGAACCCTAATAGATTTACTTGCATACACAATTCCGGCAAATCTATTAGGGACGAATTAGAATATCCCTACCGCCACTGGATAAAGGTGACTAAACTCAATAACCTTTCTGGGGTGGTAGGATCTCTTCAGGGTCTGCCTAGCCAGTGGCGGATCCAGGGGGGACTAAAGAGGCCATGCCCTTCCGTCCCTGTCCCCAAAACCTTTAAGATTCCTTTAGGGCGCGAGGATCGACTCACATTTGACCATTTATTAAGTTTCTCCATTTTTTCTTCATTTCAATAACCATTGACACTCCTACATTTTTTTCTGGATCTGTCTATGACTGGCAATCGACTACTTTTCTATGTAAACTCTGTCATATCTATCTTATCTTACGATAGGGAGCCGGGAATAACCCCAGCGGCACTTCGACCCTTGAGGATCTTTTGGCCTCTCATTTTACACACTGATTATCTCAGTGTGCAGGTTTCCTCACGATGTTTTCCTTCACCGTTAGAGCAGTCGGTAAATACGTAAGTCTTCGAATAATACGTAAAACTAATTGGTACATGGCATTGCGCGCTGTGCTTATTGTTGTTTAGGCGTCGACGTGTTCTATTCCGGCAGTGTTTATACAGGGTGGGCCAAGAATTCGTTAACATTTAAACCTAACACCCCGCGCTAATACAAGCCGCGCGGGGAGCGGGGAGGGGCGTTACCACTAGCTCGCTTCTCGGAAATTTAGTCGCAATGTATCGCTTCACGGGGCCGCAGCGCGCTTATTGTGTGAAACAATTTTATTTAAACAACAGTTCGCTCATTACAGTGAGACGCTTATTTCGCGTTGAATACGACTTACACGATTTAAATCAGTGTCCGAGTGCTCCATTAATAAAGAAATGGGTTAAGAAGTTCGAAGAGACGGGATCTACACTAAACGTGAAGCAAACCGGCGGCCCACGGACTTCTCGGAGCGAAGAGAACGTGCAGCGAGTTTCCGCATCAGTTCGACGTGATCCAAATTTATCGACGCGCAAACGTTCGGCTGAATTAGGACTATCCCGAACATCATTGCGCCGTATTTTGAAATTAGACATGAAATTACATCCATATAAGATCCAGTTAGTGCAGGAATTAAAACCTAATGATTTAAATTTGCGCAAGTCGTATGCCGAAACAATGTTAGATCGATTCAATAATTTTGATAACCTCTTATTTTCCGACGAAGCCCATTTCCACCTCAACGGACACGTAAACAAACAGAATTGCAGGTATTGGAGCAGCGAAAATCCCAAATCTAAACACGCGAGGCCACTTCATTCTCCCAAGGTAACGGTATGGGCTGCAATTTCAGCAAAAGGAATTATTGGGCCCTACTTTTTCGAAGATTCTCGCGGCCGTTCGGTTACTGTGAATTCTGCTGAGTATGTGAAAATGTTACGGGAGTTCCTGGCACCGAAGCTACTGGAATTTGCTGGCTACAACCGTAACACATGGTTTCAGCAAGATGGAGCCACTTGTCACACATCCAACGAGTCCCTGCCGGTAGTAAAAGAAATGTTTCCGGAAAAGCTGATTTCCAGACGAGGCGACATCCCATGGCCACCCAGGAGTCCAGATTTAACGCCAGCAGACTTCTTTTTATGGGGTTATTTGAAGAGTCGTGTTTACACCCATAAACCAAAAACACTACGTGAACTAAAGGAAAAAATTAGTGAAGAAATGTCAGCGATCTCGCGGTCTCTTTGTCGACGAGTATTCGAAAATTTCGGTGTTCGCTTAGAAGAGTGCAAAAATCGAAACGGTGGTCATTTAGATGATGTTATTTTTAAAAAATAAATTCCAAATAACTAACTTTCTTGTAAATAAACAATTTTAAAAATATGTCAAATGGTTTTCTTTATATGATTTTTTCAATTGTTAACTAATTCATGGCCCACCCTGTAGAATAGAATAGCCAGTAATTTTCTAAGCCTCATAAATGCCATCAGCTGAGGTTGTGGTCAAAGACGGATCTAGTCCAAACATTTAAACCTTGTAATTTAAGTTTCATTTTTAATAGACGCCAAGTTACTGCTAAAGTAACCAAGTCGACTCGGCAACGCGTCAAAATATAATTCTCCAGTGGTTTATTAAACAACTTTGTCAAAACGTGAGTTTTCAACTTTGTACCTCTCGCTCTTGATGCTATTCCAAGAAAGTACCCTACACTGGGGTATAAAAAAATTACAGGTCATAAAGTTCTACCATGGAAATGCCTGAACTCTGAACTGTCAGACTATCATTCTGTTGTCATTTTGCTGTCAAATAGTTTTAAATTCAACAGTTTTCTCGTACATACAAAGTCAACTACTGTAATCAGAAGTACCTACTTATAGTATAAAAAATAATTTAATACAAAATATTTAATAAAATTTGTGTTTAATTATGTAAAACAAAATTTAATTGGTTATAGGTTATTTTATTAATGTCACGTTATTTTATTTATTTATTGAAGAAATGATCGGGAATAAGCTTTGGATACATTTTTGAGTGTTTGACTTTTATATTCTAGGTACACTGCTACAAGGATCTTTTGGCACTTTGATGACATTGACGGGGGCGCCAGTTTGTACGTAGCGAACTGTCATTAAGTGACGTGATTACTAGATGGCGGCGTTAGTTCCGTTTTTTGTCACGTGCCAAAAGATCCTTGTAGCATTGTATTATTTAATCTCCTTAACGATTTTCCCCAGTAACCCCAGTTTCCCATATTTTTCATATCAGAGCTGCAGTGTCACCCAAATGAATTTGAAATATATTTTTCAATATCGATTTATAAAATTAAAAAATAAGTATTTTTTTTCTTACAATAATAATGTACAATGGAAGACACATCTATTGAACTCTGTGGCAATGAATTTTGTTATGATTTATTGACATTCCTATTAATGTGTCAAATCATATTTATAGCGACAAAGTACTAAAGGGATGTGTTGAATGTTGTTTACTGTACATTGGTATAATAATGTACCAGTTTTTGAATTTTCGACGTTCTATTGGCATCGTTTACAATACTACAAGGATCGTTTGGCACGTGGGAAAAATCGGAACTAACGCCGCCATCTAGTAAAACGACACTTAATGACAGTTCGCTACTTACAAACTGGCGCCCCCTATCAATGTCACCCAAGTGCCAAAAGATCCTTGTAGCAGTGTAATAGCGGTCACTACAGACCGAATAAGTAAATAAATAGAGCATGAAAATTATATGGTAAAATTGTTCAAACAGCAATCAATCAAGCTGGAGGAAACGACACGCCCTCACGTCACACGTCACGCGTTAGTGCCACAAACCAATAATTACAATTCCCACAACAAGTCTCCATTATAGCTTAAATAACGTCACCAATCGCAATCAATCAAAATTTAATTAAAAAATATCGGGTCTCCTTTTTTATAGATAAGAAACTAAACAGGCGAGCACTCTGCATCGCTCACGGAAAGAAAAATCTTGTAATAGTGACGAGAAATCTTGTACAGCGGGGTGACCAATGGATCCATTTAATTTTTTTTTTTTTTTTATATATATTAGCTACGACAAACAGGCAGACGGGCCACCTGATGGTAAGTAGTCACCGTCGCCTAGAGACACGTGCAGTACCAGGGGTATTGCTTGTGTGTTGCCGGCCGTGGAGGGAGAGGACTTTTTTAACGTTCTTTTTGAAGCATCCCATGTCATAGCGCTGTGGAAAAACGTCGGGTGGAAGAGAGTTCCACATTTTGCAGGTGCGTGGCAGAAACGTTCGTGTAAAACGGGTCGTGGTAGACACCCAAGGCTTTAGAAAGTGCGGGTGAAAATTGAGCCGCCGACGAGTGATCTCATCAGCAGCCTACTCTAGTCCACTGCTGGACATAGGCCTCTCCCAGGGCGCGCCATTGAGCCCGATCTTCGGCTCTTCTCATCCAGTTGCTGCCAGCCTGTCATTTATTTATTGAGCTTTTTTTGTATTAAACAGAAGCAACACGCTTAACAGTACTTGGTTTATTGGTTTACACCCATAATGAACAACCAATACCCAGAATGACCAATACGCAAAATGACCACACATAGTTAGCACATGTCAAAGTGACAAATGTCAAATTGTCTCTATGTCTCTAGTCCACTGCTGGACATAGGCCTCTCCCAGGGCGCGCCATTGAGCCCGATCTTCGGCTCTTCTCATCCAGTCGCTGCCAGCCACATTGCCCTCTCGTCTACCCCAGCGGTTGTCGGTTCTGCGACAGATGTGACCGGCCCACATCTTATGAGCTATGTCTAATTATAGTATCTAATATATCTAATTATAGTATCTAAAGTCTAATTGTAGTATAATTTAATCTAATTTAAATCATCTAATTTTATTTAGTTTAATATAACATATGCTTAAGTTCTTACTTGTGTATGGACTATGAATCCATTGTAATCTTACCGCACAAATAATTTATTCTTATTACAATATTGGTATTTCTCGTTACTACTTTTCTTCTAAGTAGTTTTCCTCATTGCTGAATGTCGTAATCATTCTAAGGAATTAATCACATAGAACTATTCTCGTGGCAGATTTAATGGGACGGTTTGCCATTGCCTTCCTCATTTCACACACTGGTTTAGTAACCACTACATACTACTGTTTTGTAACGGATGCTATAAAATATTATAAGGAATACTATATGATCAACTGTCCTGATTTTTCGTTACTATTACGAGATTTTTCTTTCCGTGATTACAATTTGCAATTACAATTTTTAAATATTAAGTAGGTTTTTAAAATATATTAGTATTTATGTCACGAATAAGGAATAATTTTTAATTAGTGTTCTAGTACTCGCATATAAATATATATGATTTGCACGACTAATGTCCAAAATACCATAATGTCATGTTAGTCACATAATTTGTGTATTACTATATAATCTTATTACAATGATAGAAAGATACACGTGAAATATTTTTTTAAAGTTACAACTTTGTCACTACGTGAGAAGAGCTTAGTCAAAAAGGCCGCCTTTAATTTAAAATATTATTACTAATTATTTATTATTAAAATAAATATATTTAAATAAATACAAATACAAATACAAATATACTTTATTGCACTTAACTTACTTTACTTTACTTTACTTTTTTTTTTGGCATCATTTATGAATTGATTGCCATTTTTATTTTGACATGATTACTTGTATTTTATTTTTAATTATCATTATTTAATTTTTTCAGATTAATTAATTTAATTAATGAATCAATTTATTTAATTATAATCAACTTCATTTATTACAATAATCAAAGTCATTTATTTAATATTGAACAAGGTGACATGTAATGAAAATTGTGAAATAAATGAGTATTGAGCAGCGCATCGAAAACCCTCTAATAACATTTTTTTGAGGTGAGATGTCAATGGCGATGGTGACCACTTATCATCCGGACCGTTTGCTCATCTGCTGTCATCATACATTAAATAAAATGTTAGGTGTCTTTGAAAATACTATTCTATAACTATCACAGTGAACTCGATAAACGATCAATTTTAGAGTAATTCGGGATATTAATTAAATAATAAATTAACCGCTAACAGGCTTTTCATATACAGATTGTAATTTAGTGAAAATGAATGGAAGTGACGTAGAAATAATTAACATTTATGGACAAGTAATTAATACCGACGTTATAATGCTTACGACGCAGATAAGTAAACCGATCTCTACCAAAAACATTTTTGGTGGTATAACTCCGTGCAGAGCGAGCCTGGGGTGGTACGTACCTCAATTTTTATTGCTGTGTTTTGGTTTAAAGAATAAGAGAGTCGGTGTAGTAAGCGGCACACCATCTAAGTAAGTCCTCAAGGACAGCATAGCTTAGAAATCCCTCTAATAACATTATAACCCTTCAAGCAAGCTTTGGACAGAGCCCGGCCACTCGGGCGATTTTATATGAAAATCCTAAGTTCGGTGTACACTAGTGTGCGTACGTATGTTAATGTACGTCTACACACTTTTGTAAATTAGCTCAGGGCTGCTCGAGTCAAGTAAATCTGCGGCTGAGTTGTACTAGTGACGTCAAATGGGCTACTAGAACCGATATAGTACACAGAAAGAAAAGCTTGTTTACTTCAAACAAGAACTTGTTTCAATACGAGCATATAAAGTCGGCTTATTCACTTCAACCAAGAAATTGTTCACTTCAACCAAGAAATTGTTCACTTCAACCAAGATCTAGTCAAAGAAGATCTTAGTCTTATCTATAAAGTGATTTGTTCAAATGAATAGAAATTACTTTATATGCTCTAAATCAAACTAGGTTTCTTTCAGTGTACTCAATTACTCAATTACGAACTATAGATACATTTTTAAATCTCGATAATATTTTCAAATCCAAACGCATCCTTACATTATTAAAATGTTTTTGAAATAGTTTTATATATTATTGTAGATATAATAATAATAATAAATAATTTATTTCAGGTAAATACCCATACAAAAGTAATAATAACAAATGAAACAATGAAGGGCTTAATCTATTATACTTAGACTAAATAAAAAATTAAAATAAATGTAAAAACAACGTGACTTCCGGTTCTGATCGCGCTGCACGGATATCCAGTACCTAAAGATGGGACTGTTCAGGCGCTCAGTCATCGCACGGAGAATCCCATTGCCCGAGGCATGGAGACGTTGCCAAAAAGACGCAACACGTGATCTAATGATCGCGTAGAAGTCGGGAACTCTGACCGCGGCGAACATGCCCGACGCGCTGCAGAACCTCGGCAGTTTCATCAGGATGCGATACGCGTCATTGTATTGCACCCTGATGGCATTGTAAGAGCGTCTGGTGAACTTGACCCACAGTTGACAAGTATTAAAACATTGGCAATAAGCCCTGAACAACGTGGTTTTTACGTCGTCGTTGCACCGTGAAAACCTTCGCGAGAGCATGTTGCACCTCACAGCCAGCGCCCGACGTTCCCTCTCCATGTCCTCGTCATCATTGAGACTCTCCGTTAGTATGTGGCCCAAGTACCTGAACCTTTCCACCCTCTTCACGGGGGAACCATCAAGAAATACCGACGGCACTCTCTCCGGACCCTTCCCAGCCCTAAACACCAACATTTCGGTTTTCTTAACGTTGTACTTTAGCCCGTGTTCGCGAGCATACCGTTCACAGATAGCCAACAGTTTACGCAGACCATTGATCGAGGGACTGAGAAGCACCATGTCGTCAGCGTAACTTAAATTGTTAACGCATGTATTGCCAACATGGCAACCGGTCCTGGCGCCTCTCAGCTCCACGATCAAATCGTTAATGTAGAGGTTGTAAAGGTCCGGTGAGGTGAGTTCCCCTTGACGTACACCACAGTCTAACCTAGTCAACAGTCTATAGTCGTTAGACAGTGTGTCGCCCCATTTTACATTGTTAGTTTGGTTCCCGTACCAGTACCTCAACAGATTCACAATTTCAGTAGGTACTTTAGACTCGATAATAGGAAAAATCGTATAATTCGAACAATATACAATCAAAATATGGTTGATATCACTGAAATAAAATATTTATCTACTATTACATCGAGATACAAAAGAAATATTTCAAGATCATGCATATTTATTTGGATTTTAAAAGCCATCGATCAAAACTATGGTGCAATAACAGCCACAAACATATTTTAAAAGATGTTAAATATAGAAAACAAACACTGACAATGTCTGGCGGCACTCCTAGAGGATGAGGTACCAGGGTAGTTACTAGACGTATGGGGTGTTGGTGTCAGTGGGGGGCAGGGAGTGGCCATTCTACAAGGCCAATATATGCCAATACCTTACCTATATTCTAGTATAGTATAAGTATGCTGGGTCCGAAATAGGTAAAAGGGCGGTACCTCCTCAAGCTGACTCTGCACCACCTTAAAAACCATGTACGAGTATATTTCAAAGATTTTTGATGAGGGGTCTCAAAGCCGAGCTGTGAGCATGGTCATAATTAGAGATTGTGTAGGATAAGCCATTTTAGACGCGGTTAGAACCATGGGTGACCGCTAGTGACACATTTCATCTGACATCCCTTTCGCGCCTCGGAGAGCAAGTTGAACTGCACGTCTGACTATAGGGTTGGCCACTGAACATACCATAAACTAACAAAACATATATGAAATTAGAGGTAAGAAATTGTACCTTAAATTCAAGTTATCATAGCTTACTCGCCAACGCAATGCGAGCATCCTCTTCAAGTGACATGAAGCTACTAGGCACACAGAAACTCAAAGGATCAAAGGAATACCGATTGCCGATTACGCAACCGCCCGTCACGTCACGTTCTTGGGGTTCCCAAATATCCCGGTTTTGTTCGGAGAGTGATAAATAAATTCTCAATAACTTTTATAATGAGATTCCCTTTCCTTAGTGACCCTAACGAGGCTGACATGGTCACCTTGTCGTGTACCGAAGCCTCTAAACTAAGATATAAAAAAAAACTTTTATAAGCTTCTATCGCCTGTAACTCAAAGTATGAAAGTTTTTGACCTTTGCTTATCAAAAATTAGTAGGGTAAATGAAGTGCTGCGGAAAAGATATATAATTACCAGTGATCGGATTTATAGGAGTGAAAATACCTAAAGTTAGCGAAGAGACATAACATAGAGTTGTTAAAACCACCAAATTTTATTATTGAGTACCGGAAATTACGGTACTATGTTTTTAATACCTGTGATTCGTTAGAGTGATTTGAAGTCGAGTATATTAAACATGTTTTTAATATAAACATGCCTCCGGGATCCCGGGATTTTATTATCGAGTAGCGGGAATTACGGCACTATGGTTTTTAATACCGGTGATTCGTTAGAGTGATTTGAAGTCGATTATATTACACATATTTTTTATAAATATGCCTCCGGGATCCCGGGATTTTGAAAGGAAATAAATATAGGTAATATGTAAATAATCCGATAAATGTATATATTGGGACGATTGACTTCGAATTCGATATCTATTAATTACTTAACACACAAATTATTTTCTATTGTACGGGAACTAATACATGTACCGAAATTATTGAAAAATGTTTTTGCTCTAGACTGCTCTATTGCTCTGTTTGTAAACGAGTCATCCAGGACTAAGTTTGGCTTTGATAGCTACCGAGATAACGAACACCAGGAAATAAACAGCAAGGATACCTGGAAGAGATCGTTGTTAGCGATAAGACCGTCTAAATTGTACTTCACTATTTCGTTTTCTATCTTTTATTTGTTGTTTTCTATTTGTGCAATAAAGTGTATTTTACCTTAATTTAAACAGAAGTCCTTGAATATATCGTCGTAGATGCAGATCAGATCACAAATAATACATAGTTATATATTTAATCAATTATTTACTGTAATAAGTCTACTTTTTTTTCCTTTAATTATGGCCCCTGCTAGTGTACACACTGCAATTTGGCCAATGACCGTGTTAGAATCTTGAAAATCACTCGAACGTTTTAGCGTCTGTTTTGAAAAAAAAACAGTTTACCAACGTCGACATTATGGGAGAGTCGTATGCATCAGGAATGCCTAGTGCCTAGCATTCCAAGTGCAATTGGAGATTAGGTTGCCGAATTCACACCATCTGTAGTTTTTCACACAAATTTCACTGTCCTATATAACGTTCACTTATCACGGTCACAGTCTTATCACTCCTGCGTACCTGAAATCCATGTTCACATTCCTAGGCTCTTATCATGATGTCGCTCTCAGATCCAGCCATGATAAAATCCTAAAGGCTCCACTGTGTCGTACCAGATACTACACTGACTCCTTTGCTGTCAAGGCAGCACACCTATGGAACTCACTTCCTCGTCGAATTCGGCATTTGGAATCCCTGGCTTTGTTTAAAGCGGGTCTCACTCATCATTATTTGTCGTTGTAGTTGTGCATTTTATTTTCATTATTATGTATATTTACCTATTTATTGTTTACTATCTATTATATATGTTAATTTATTTATATTATTTATACTAGGTCAGGTATTTTATTTGTAAAATAGTTAGGTATTTTGTAATTTTAGCTTAAGCATTTATTTTAGTGTTATTTTAGTTTTATTTTATTTTGAATAAACACTTTTTCATATTATGTATATCTATACATTTAACTATTTTAGTATACCTACATATTTATTTATGTATATCATATTATTTTTATTTTACTAAATTTACTGCATATTAAGTAATAGTAACCTTTTTCATATCCTCACACTACACTGTCGCTAATCTCTTTAATGTCCAATTAACTTCAGAGGTTGCCTAGAAGAGATCGCTTTAAGCGATAAGGCCGCCTTTGTACATATCGTGTTATTATTCCTGTAGTTTTTACTTTTCTTGATTTTGTGTACAATAAAGTGTATCTATCGATTTTTAGATAAAATACACTAGTTTTACGAAAAGATGAGCACTGTTTTTAGACAATAAAATAGGTCGAATACGCCATGACAGCGAATGCTCAACATAACCTCAAGTTTACTTTACAACTAGAGGACATACTCGTATTATCTTTGACACATTCTCAAACACTATCCGAACATTTTAGTTAGCATTCTGGAAACCCTACACGTTCTTGGAACTCGACGCTTGATGACTTCTCATTCTCTCTACGTATCGAAGCCAGCATACCAAGGTCTCCCAATCCTCTTATCAAATTCCCTCTCGAGGGAGTATATATAAAGCAAATTACCTGTAAATTTGTAGTCCTGGTTAAACTGGTCCACGCGACGAATTCCGATGTAGTTAAGAAAATTAATTAACGCATATGTGGGAAGGGGTTGATTAAATCGAAGTTGTTCTGCTACGGGGAATTGAAACTTTAAAAGTTTAAACACATTCATTCACAACTAATACATGAACATTGAACAGGTTATAAGTAAAATAAGAGATATGAAAGAAACTTTCTTCCTTTGTAGATAATTATGAACTTAAGAACAGTATTTATAAAGTCTACGCTGAATCTTCTATTCTTCTATTCTGTATCTGTTTTTTTTTCCACATAAGTATAGTATGTCAAAAAGAATTGAAATTAAATAATGGCGACATTTTACTGAAATTTTATGAAAATGACGATAGGATTTGACTTTGGTCTGTAGAGCGTCGGAGGCTAGGACACCGGACTCCCATGCGGGAGTTCCGGGTTCGAAACCATGCAGTGCCATGTACCAATGAGTTTTTTGTATTTTTCGAAGACTTGCGTACATTGACCGACTGCTCTAACGGTGAAGGAAAATATCGCGAGGAAACCTGCACACTGAGATGACCAGTGGGGTTGGCATTAAAGATCCTCAAGGGTCGAAGTGCCGCTGGGATTATTTAACCCCCACCCCCACCCCCACCCCATCAAAAAATAAGATAAAACATTGGTCTTATAGAAGGTTGTCATTATTTATATTTATATAGATATATTTTTATATTATTGACAAATTATGGGATTTGTAAGTAGTAGGTAGGTAAGTATATCAGAAAAATTCATTAAGTAATTAAAATATTTATTATAATTATGACGTAACCAAGTGCACTGTAATGTCCTAAAAGGTTTTAATAAACAGAATGAGTACGAGTAACCGTAAATGTAAGTCGTACAACTGTCGTGAAAACGTCTCTCTTACTTGGTTCGGGGTACCTCCAGGGCCGTATCCAGAGATGAATTTATGGTAGTGAAGGTTTCAGGTACCAACCCCAAAGGGGCGGGGCTCCTTCCTATTTTCGCAATTCGGAAAGTCTAATAGATACTCTGTTACGATGTTAAAAAGGTTGATTAAATAACTTCACATAATACTCGTAAAAGTCAGCCTTCACTATTTTTTTGCAAACGAACGAATTTTGGCGAACGAACCAAAGGATACTTATCTAAATCGCGGGGTATCCCCGTCGTGGGATAATATTATTTTATTTCAACAAACAATAGTTTACAATAACTTAGACTGGATTGATACAAATACAAATATATAATACATTATTGCACACCTGGGACAAAAATAAAACATACAACATACAGAGAGAGATTGTGTTGTACACACAATGTGCAGAAGGCGGCCTTATCGCTTGATACCTAGTATTAAGTGTATTTTACTTTTACTTAAATAGTTTTGGTGTAGGTACGCTTTGTTTTGTACAAACATTAATAATATTATTCTTATTCTTATTTTAAAGGTAGGGCATTGTAAATTTAAGGCAGGGCATTGCCCCACAATGAACCCCCCCTAGTTACGGCCCTGGGTACCTCTTTCAACTCCTCTAATACAAATCGCGTACAGCCGCGCACAAACGGTTAGTTGCCAGAGCTTGTTTGGAAGTTGGACAAGTTTATTTCGTTAGTTCTGGCACCAGATACTTTCCTAGTAGTTTACTGCACGCTAACAAGATTTGGGATGGTACTGATAGAGTTTTGTAATGTAGATAATACAATACAAGAGGTGGGAAAACTCTGAGCAGATTCAGCCTGGGGTGGCAACACTCGGTGTGTAAATCGGTGTTGTTTTGTCCCCTCCGTGCCGGTAGTACTACCAAGAAGTACAACTGGTAGTACAAATGACACACCTAAGTATCTCTAGTACTACTAAAAAAAATACAAGTAAATTCACTTGACTTTCTGTATTCTAATTAAAACATAAGATCAACTGGTAGTACAAATGATACACCTTTGTATCTCTAGTACTACTTTTAGCAAACGTCAGTAACAGTGACATTATGTTGAACTCTTAAAATAAACTTCTTGTTAGTAGTTCGTTGTGTAGATTCTGTGATTCTGCGGCGGGCCATGAGAATTCGCCCGAGACTAGACCGGTTGAAATTTCCGTCATAACTCCTAGGAGTGTTAAAATGTGTCTACACCACATTTTGATGCTGAAACTAAAAACTGTTTTAAATCGCTTAATGTTTAGGTTGATGGCCTGTGTTGCCAATGCCGTGTTATATAATATTAAAAAATTAAGAATTTGACAATATAATAAAATTAACTATTAATTTATTTTTCAGGTAAGCACCAATGTCAATTCAACATGCATCGTTCATTTAATGTAAGTTCTACTACACAAGTTATATCGACATCATACATTATCTCGCTATGCCCCTTGCGGGGTAGGCATAGAGGATGGAGCGCCCTGAATCTCTATCTTGGAACGCCTCTCTTATATCTATAATAATCGCCATTAGGTATGAAATGCATTTTAATAATAGTTAGGCTCGATTTATAATATGAAAATGCCCAACCGCTCGCTGCGCGACGCATTTTCGCCAAACCACACGAGTTCTTATTACTCGATGTAGTTGAAGCCGTGCGAAAAAAAGAACAAATACTTATTATTCGTGGCGGTCCCAAAAATGAAACTACTCAAGTAGATATACAAACATGTGTTCTCGCATATTGAATATTGGATTCTACCAAAACGGTAAACTATTGCAGCGGTCATAACTAACCTTTAAAACTTAACACCGCGTACTACGTACCGAGTAGCGCCATCTAGTGATAGGTTGACGGAACTAAAAATAATAAATCCTTACACAACGTAGTGAACGGTTAAACACTGAATTTCAATTCTCAAATATTTAAACCCTTCAATACTATTTACATAATTTAGGTAACTTACCTATATTTTTCACAAAATACCCAGGCAGTAATTGCCCTAATTGTTTACCCTGCCAATCGAGTAAAACGTAACAAATTGACATTTCAATACTTAATTCAAAGCATTGCGGCCCGGTTTTCGGAACATCTTATGTACGAGTGAAGTAAACAGTCAGAAATAGATGTTTATTTTACGCACGACTGTATTCCAATCGAGATAGGCCCATGTGTAAGTGCGTCAGAAGAAATAAAATCACGTTCTTCTGATTTTAGATAAAGAAATACAATATTCAATTTCATTTCTGTGGCGACGCACGACGCGCGCCCTCTACGATTAGTACCTACATCGGTGTAGAACGCGCTATCGAAATTTTCCTGGGACTTCGTATATATACGAGTTCCAAACATCCATAGCTGGACCAGGACATCTGGTCACCAGGCACAACACCCCGCCTGGTGGAAGATCTTCCCTTTTATACCACTGACATTACGTCATTCCATGTCCTCACATAGCGCGTTCCAACAATTTTATACGGACGATCCTTTCTTCATGAATGGCACTATTCCTGAGCTCAATTCCACTGTTTTACATTTGTCGTTCTTTTTTCAATTCTCCGTAAGATAAGATAAGATTTATTGTGTAAAAGTTCAGGTAAGAATTACAAATATTTCAGGTATAGTTGCATAAACATGCCACACTAAACTTTACCTTTACACATATACACCGAATTCACAAGTTAATAATGTTTATACAGATTTTGGGAAAGAAAACAGAAAAAAAGAGAATGTCATTATAATTTAAACAATGTTAATATTACGTTTTCGTATCGATTCAAGTTTAATTATAAATCGTATTCTGCTAACACAGAAACGGACCCGATAGATCGTTGGTTGGCTTAGCTTGACCGAAACCTTACGTTAATGGAACGGTTTGTAACAGTGACATACGAAAACCTTCCAATTGCTGCAATATAATTTAAGATTACCTACGTTCAGTGAAAAAAAAGGATTGTTTAGGTACGTCTGTCGGTCGAGTACACGACTGATGCTGCAGTGACCATCATACTCCACCGAATTCTATAGTCGCTCTTTCACAGTCCAAGCAGTTAGGCTGTGGAACTCCCTCTCGTCATCTATCAGGCAGGCCAAATTACAGCCAATATTTAAAAATCTCCTTCGTCAACATTACGAATTGCAGTGTGGGTACACTGCCTAACCATTTGTTTTCTAATGCAGTTTCATTTTAGCATATGATGTGTGTTATTTATTTGTTTGTTATATTTTTGATTATATATTAAATAGTATATTTTTGTATATATTATAGTATTTACGTAATATTATTACTACTGCATTGCAGCTTGCAAACGTTTGCATCTTTTAAATTGTTATTATTTATTTATTTGAGGGTAATATCTATTTAATACGCCTGTTGCACCCGTATATTATGTATCTTATGATTTTTCCATCACCTGAAGGTTGCCTGGTTATCGCTTAAAGCGATAAGGCCACCTTCTGCACATTGTATTGTACCTGTCTTTATGTTGTATGTTTTGTTTTTGTCCCGTGTGTGCAATAAAGCATATATGTATGTATTTGTATTGTATTGTAATATTTTAAGTGATAGATGCTTACAAGAGGACTGTGACAAAAGGACAGAGAAAAAAGACAAAAACAAAATATGAAATACAGACAATGAAGTTATAAAAAGAACAGAACATAAACAAAGTTGGCACAGTCAGTAACAATCTGCACAAAAACATCATTTTTTTTAAATTTGTTAAATTAGATAAGTAAGTTAGTTTTCAGTAATTAACACAACGCATTATGAATGACACACACAGATATATTTTTTATTTGATTATCTTGTAGATCGTTTCCAGTTCACTATAGGTAATTGTGATTAAAAGTAAACAATACTTCAAACAATATGATTCATTGTTGCTTTTATCTTCTTTTATATTGTTTTTAACATTAATTTTGTTAGTTTTATATTTTCTTGGTTTGTCCAACGTCTGTTCTGTTACATGTTCATTTCCACTGGTCACAGAAGAGATCTGTTCTTCGAGATACAGGAATTTCCTAGTTCGGAGGTCAGCGTTTATTGTTACGTTTTGCTCACTAATTTTATTTAGTTTAATATAACATATGCTTAAGTTCCTACTGGTGTATGGACTATGAATACTTTGTCATCTTACCGCACAAATAAACTTAATCTTATTCAAAAAAGCACTTCTTTCAATATCAGTCTACCAAGTTACTTCAGAATCAAACAAGCTGTTTCTTCAGTGTTGTATTATTAGTGAGACGCCTGGGGCCCCAGGCGTCTCACTCGCTAATTATAACATCACCGAATGAAACTTCAAAGTCTCACGTACATAGACATGACATGAGTGAAATTAACAGTTTAATTTGGTTCAAACTTTAGATTTAGCAGTCATGCCAGAACAGGAGATAATGTTTTACCACTAGAGGCGCCATTAGCACAACGGTACGTAGCCAATCAACGTAGATACGTTCCTTACCACCAAATCTTTTTTTATTATTCAGACTCGCGGCATATAAATACAAATATACTTTATTGCACACCCGGGACAAAAACAAAACATACAACATAAAGAGAGGTGCAATACAAAGTGCAGAAGGCGGCCTTATCACTTTAAGCGATATCTTCCAGGCAACCTTCAGGTGATGGAAAAATCATAAAATATATAATATACGGGTGCAAAAGGCGTATGAAATAGATACTACCCTCAAATAAATAATAATAAAAATAATTTTAAAAAAAATATATGCAAACCTTTGCAAGCTGCCAAGCAGTAGTAATAATATTACATAAATACTATAATATATACAGAAATATAATACTGCATGCTGTCTTATCAGATTTTTTAATATAAAATATGATGCCATGTTATCTTTTTTATTTTTATTGACTAATGATATCATCACAGTTTTACTATATCTTTGAGAAATTATATTAAATTAACCCAAATAACGAGAAATTTGTGATATCTTCATAAATAACGTTTCGTTTTGCTTTTCTGTTTAAGGAATGTGCTAGTGGTTCCATCTACGCAACGCCTTGCGTTTTATGTCCTATTAACACTATATTAATTATTTGAACCAAAGATTTTGAAATTCACCCTATGTAGATTGCTCGCCGGATAAGTTTTTTAAGGAAACCGCGTCTGCCAGTTGGCGAATGCGATGTGGGTATTTTATCATACATCAGTCGGGCAGTTAAATATATGGAACTAGGTTTAAGTGCATTTACACAAACCCTTCGACTCGCTGTCAGTGCTCATATCATCATTCTAGAGGAGAGGGCGCTACTAGTCTGATTTCTGTTATTTAAACTAATCATATTACGGATCTTCAATGTAGATATGTGGAACTATTGCATAAAGAAATGGTTTTACTAGAATTTAAGGTCACAATTACTTCGTCGGTTAAAGGTTATCGCACACATATCACCCCGGCCCCGGATCGCCGCCGCCTCGCGGCCTCGCCTCGCCGTCTCTGCGGTGTCGCCGCGGCTACGACTAACCGTCACTACAGGCGGTCTGCGCGCCATTCCCGCGCTGACGACGGCGAGACGTAAGCGCGGCGACGATGACGCCCCGACGTAAGCGCAGTGACTGCGAGTTGACCACTTGTCCCGAGGCGAGGCGATGCCGTTACAGCGGTGATTAGTGTGCGTTGCAGTTAGAGTTTCATACAAAGAATACTGAACGGCTCGAGTTGAGGCGACGCTGATCAAGTGCCGTGGTAATACATGTGCGATACGATAACCTTAAATGAGTTAACCTGCCAAGTCCCTTTTAAACTTGCCTGATTTTCCCATTACTTTCCTTTATTTTTTTCTCTATCTAACAGCATCAAAAATTCTATTATAGCTTATTAACTGACGACTTGCGTACCTACCAAATCACGTTTACAGCTGCCATGGAGCAAAACACGTGCTCTATTTATACGTCGAGGTTATTTTGCGAGAATGCCACTTTTATGATGGGAAAAGCGGCAGATTCCCGGTTTTACGGCCGCCACTTGCCGACTTTTACTTCGTTTTACGATCGAAAGTCCATTGCAAAACGGATACGAACTAAGGCGTCTTTGAGATCATCTGACTCCCCAATATTAGTTTATGTGACTTCATCTGTGCCTCCAGATTCCTTAGCATTCCTTCTTTGATTCAATGGTTATTAGATAAGTAAATTAGATATTTTTTATTAAATAAGGAAAACAGACAGCAAACGGGTCACCTGATGGTAAGTGGTCACCGTCGCCCATAGACATTTCACCTCACTGCATTATTATTAGATTAGATTTTATGGAGATTAGATGGAGTGTCTAATGTGCCGGTAATTACGCTGGCTCTCTTACCCTTCTGTACCACAGAAACGCAAGTATTTCTGCTTTGCGGCAGAAATACATAAGAGGGTGGTACCACCCCAGACGATCCTGTACATCAGGATCTGTAAAATAATAAAAGAATCATTTATATGAGGAAAAAACTTACGCAGGTACTTCAATTAAGCTTAAAAGATTTTGTAGACATTATACAGGCTGGAATAAACGACGGTTCGTTTATTCCGCCTGTAGGGAAACCTGGAGAGAAAATAACTACCCTAAATATTGAAGATAGCAAATTTTACTGAAAAGAAACATTCCATTATGTTTTTTAAATAAGTAAAACTGCGTTCACTGATTTTTGAAAAATTGCTTGCCTCAGCCGGTAATCGAACCGTCTAAAATCCGTAAAAATAATATCTTGTACTTTTATGGCACCAATCGATAGGGTCAATCATAAGCGGTAGTAATGATCGGTAATGATGATGTCCGTTTGATAATAATTGGAAACTTGGCCCGCGCACTGCCGTGCGCTCAGATAACCGTTCAAGACACGATTAAAACATTTCCCCCATTTCCGTTCCCCAACTTTCGGTATCAGCTATTCATAATTGGCTTTCCGCGAACCTAAACGATTTCAAGTTAAAGTAAAATCAATACACGAACGAACATAAAGCATTTATCTCCGGCCTGCGAGGAAATTATGCAAATAAACAGTTCCAGACAACCAAGGGTGCTTATATTCATGGGGTAACGTAGCAATTATCTTTCGTTTACATTGTTAGAGGCTCATAAATAATTTACTGCAAGATATCAGAGGTGTTGTGTTGTGCAAAGAACTAAGAGTCACTGCCGGCAAAAGGTGAAGAAGAGGGGGCTTCTATAGTAGCCCTGTCATGCCCTGCCCTGTTTAAATTCAAAAAATTTTCAAGTTTAATAATGTATGCAATGTTAAATAAATGTTTTTCTTTCTTTCATGTTAGATATCCTTTTATGATACTGGTGTCATCATCAGCAGCCTATTAATGTCCCCACTGTTGGGGCACAAGCCTCCCCTTGCACAAGCGGGTACGGGCCATGATCCACCGAGCGGGCCCAATGCTGATTGGTGAATTTCACATACCTTCGGAAACTTTTCATTTCCTCAGACATGTAGGTTTCCTCACGATGTTTTCCTTCACCGTTAGAGCAGTCGGTAAATGTACGTAAGTCTTCGAAAAAATTCGAAAAACTCATTGATACATGATATTCAGCATTGCATGGTTTGGAAACTAGACCTCCCGCATGGGAGCTCGGCGTCCTAGCCACTAGACCACCGACGCTTGTTACTGATGTAACATAATTTAAAAAAAATCAGGTGTTAGATCCTGATGTGCAGGATCGCCTAGGTAGATACCACCATCTTATATATTTGGTCGCGAAGCAGAAATACTTGCGTTTCTGTGTTTCGGTTTGAAGGGTAAGACAGCTAGCGTAATTACTGGGACACGAGACATTCCATCTATGCCTGAGGGCATAACCCTGAGGGGTTACATCGCGCACTGAAAACCGTCAAATAATAATACAGCAAGGTGAGATATTGATGGGCGATGGTCACCATTTACCATCAGATGGGCCGTTTGCTGATCTACTCTCTTTATTTAAGAAATTAAAACTCCGTTAATACCTACATCTAATATACAGAGTGTAAACAAAAACCCTCTAAAGCCGAATATCAAAAAGTCGTAGAACAAAACTTGTTCAGTTATGGACTTCACGTCCCTTTTTCGATACACGCCCCAAATTTAAAAAAAACAACGGTTAAGTGAGCGTCGGTGGCCAAGCGGGAAGTCCGGGTTCGAAATCGTGCAGTGTCATGTACCAATGAGTTTTTCGTATTTTTCGAAGGCATACCTTTACCGACTGCTCTAACGGTGAAGGAAAACATCGTGAGGAAACCTGCATCCTCAAGGGTCGAAGGGTCGCTGGGGTTAGTCTCCCCCCCCCCCCCCCTATCATAAGATAAGTGCGTCCCTCCTCTTCGATAACTACCATCCTTCTACTCCAGTATTTTTTTCAAAGCCGGAGGCCGAGCTTCCTTGGGGAGGGAGCTTCCTTCGTGTTGGGCAAAGCCCGAAGCTTTCCCCGGCCCTCAAACGTCGCAGGCCTGGCTTATACGAGTATGACCCGTTCAAAAAGCTAGTCACTTTATAGACCTACAAATACCGTCTTTAAAAACCACGCTTAGCTTTTATTCCATGATTTATGTCGTTCGCAATTTCCTATTATTCGGTTCAAACAATTCAATGGCACGATAATGAACGATTACTTTGTGGCACGAAACATGTATTTGTGCCCAGTAAACGATTCTTTTATCATAGCGTGTCGGATTCTTAGGGTATGGAGGAATAACGTCATAGAATCGCGACTAACCGCCACAGCGCCAATACAAACCGCGGTTTTGATAAGCTTTATAGTCGACCTTCTCGCCTAAAATCGACTCACGAAAGTCGAATCACGAAAGTGCGTCACATTCGAAGTGTTACTCATTGAACTGAGATGGCACTGAACTAAGTTTTTGGAATGAATGAATGAATGAATACACTTTATTGCACAAAATTAGTGTGATACAGTGCGTAAGAAACGATTAATACAATCTAGGCGGTCTTATCGCTAAAAGCGATCACTTCGAGACAACCATTTGGTGGAGTAATTTTGGTAGAAAAAGGTAGGTTATGCACCGTTTACAATAATTAAAAAAAACACATACAATTAAATATATTTATATATACTTATACATAGAATATCTACATATATACACACATACATATATATACATACATAATATAAAAATATAACTAGAAACCAAAGTTGTGGAAAAGTAAGGAAGGAAGACGGAGTCTTTGGGATAGATAGTGGGCCTTAACCTGTGCTTTGAAAATGTCTAAGGATTTGTGCTGTGATAGACAGATTCATTCGACGAACCAGGGTATCGCCGTGTGGCTGGTAAATCCATGATAATGTTCCCTTTTCGTACTAATCGAAAGCCAATGTATTGTGACTTGTAACTCAACCTCCTGTACAGTCGACTACAGGTCAACCTACCCAAAACGTCAAAATCTGAAATGTATCATATTGCACAGGCCTAACGTTGACATTTAAAAAGTGTATTCACTCAAGTATTAGATGAGTCAGGTGCCTATTGCCAATTGTATTATGGAGTGAACTTGTGGCGGCTTCGCGCCACAATGACGGCGCATGCGCGCTGTGCAGTCTGCGCGCGCTGCTGACGTCTCAAAACAATTGCGACCGTTTTTCTCTTACTCGCGCTATCACTCCTCTTCCTTTCATCATCGCAATATCTATATAATATATTTCATCATCGCATCAACATGCTGACTTTCATTCCGTGGGGCACACGGCCCCATAAACTAAATATGTTTTTTTTGTGCCAATAAAGTTGTTTTTCTTTCTTTATTTATTTAATCAAAGGTTTTTGACAGATGGTATACTGTACTACGTTTTGGTCTGCGCCATTTTTTCGATTTAACTGTCTCTCCATACTTAAGCGCTCGTTGTCATAGCGTGACGATGTAATTTCGTATCTGTTTTATTAATGAGTTTATACACGACATTCCGTTTTACTTCACTCAATCTAGTGATCGATATCATACGAGTACATCCTTTTGACTAATAATAATAGTTCTGTCTTTTACAATACAACACTAAAACACGTCTAAATAAGAGATCTTGTTGTCTTGAAAACGGAACATTCCGTGGCCAGATTGCGCTGTCCGATTAATCGGTCCACGAGGAACTTTTTTTCTACTTGATCCGATCAATCTGGCGACTAGGAATTTTCTTGTTTCTGTTTCCGTTGATCCGATCTGGCTACGAGGAATGTCCCTTGGAACCCTTTGAGGGTAAATAAATATTATTGCGCGGGATTTTCTCATGAGTTTCCCTTTCTTTCCCTTTGAAGTAGGTGTTAGGTAAAAAAAATATATTTTTGAATCATAAAAGTTACTAATTTATCTAGGATTTTGTTATTATTAACTCTTTATTTGTTCGAAATAGGACACATATTTTCTCCGTACAATTTTCTACGAGACCTGATTTCAGGTGAATTACACTTATGTTTTTTTTTCTCGAAAACTACACGAAGAAAGTTTCTGCCACTGGGATATTTTGTTATATATTTGTTATGTTAAATATATGTTAAGTATCATCAAGATACTTAACATATATTTTTTAGAATTTTGTTTTCCATACATTTTCCCCGGTGTACCGGCAAACGGACCACCGAACCGTGAGGCGCACTGCCGGCACAACAGTTGAGACGCGGCACGCCCCCTGTATGTTTTACACCTTACAATACATCTACTTTTTTAACCCCCGACCAAAAGGAACGTGTTATAAGTTTGATGCGTTTGTCTGTATGTAAGTTTGTATGTGACCTCATAACTCGAACCACTCGCATCTGGCATCAAAGATACTGCAAGATCTTGGAAACTATTTTTATCAGATAGGTTTTTGATCGAATTTTTAAGAACTTCTTCAAGAAAATACACTTTAAAATTTTTAAAAATCGTATACAATTCGGATCACTACTTGTTGAGATTATGATGCCAAACACAAGCAGACGAACAAATAAACATACGCCAAACTAATCCTTTTATTCACAGTTTGAAAATGGGCAATCGATCCGTATTTTTATTTTCACGTGAAAAGGTATAGGTACGGTTTCAATGAAAGAAAAGTAAAATCCGGAAATGGAAGCGGATGTGTTTGTACTACAAGTTTCCCGTTGGCCAGTCTTCCAATCCTGCCTTTTCCGGGAACTCTTTAAGTTCCTAACACTTCAACTTCTTATTTTATGTGGGGACCCGCATTTGTCGCAGAGAAAATAAATTGGGAACACAGGATCTAGGGACACAGCGTCAGAATGTTCTGTAAATTGGGAACACAGGATCTAGGGACACAGCGTCAGAATGTTCTGTAAATTGGGAACACAGGATCTAGGGACACAGCGTCAGAATGTTCTGTAAATTGGGAACACAGGATCTAGGGACACAGCGTCAGAATGTTCTGTAAATTGGGAACACAGGATCTAGGGACACAGCGTCAGAATGTTCTGTAAATTGGGAACACAGGATCTAGGGACACAGCGTCAGAATGTTCTGTAAATTGGGAACACAGGATCTAGGGACACAGCGTCAGAATGTTCTGTAAATTGGGAACACAGGATCTAGGGACACAGCGTCAGAATGTTCTGTAAATTGGGAACACAGGATCTAGGGACACAGCGTCAGAATGTTCTGTAAATTGGGAACACAGGATCTAGGGACACAGCGTCAGAATGTTCTGTAAATTGGGAACACAGGATCTAGGGACACAGCGTCAGAATGTTCTGTAAATTGGGAACACAGGATCTAGGGACACAGCGTCAGAATGTTCTGTAAATTGGGAACACAGGATCTAGGGACACAGCGTCAGAATGTTCTGTAAATTTTTACAGAAAATGTTTCTTTGCTTTCTAAAGTGAGTAAGTAGAGGTATTAGAAAAAAATAATATGATACATACCTTACATCAATACAAATACAAATACTTATGGTCTTGCGAAATTGAAAAGAAAGTAAGCTCATTAAAGTGAGGACCAAAAAAATCGGACTAGTAGAGCCCTATCCTCTAGAACAGTCTTTCTCAAAGTGGGCGATAACGCCCCCTTGTGGGCGCTGGGGGTCTGCATGGGGGCGGTAGAAGGTCCATAGAAAATTGGGGGGCGTTAACGCGGCCTAGGGGGCGATAGCAGATTTAAACGAAATGCGATAAATTATGCTTTACTGATATTTCAAACTAAAATTAAATACCTAATACAACTATCATTAATTTCGATGTTATTCTTACTATGATTTTGTTTTATTTGTCCCGGCTTTCTTAGCCCGTGTGCTGTTTGTGCATGAATTGACAGAATTATCGGCGATTGTTTTAACATGCTCAGTATGAATGCGGAGCCTGATATTAACAAACTCTTTAAAGTGCATCAAATTCATCCTTCATATTAGATAAGTTTTCAATCAATTAATTATTTATTTCTCAGAGAATACTCAATTTTACAGGTCTTTTAAATTCAATACTTTGTTTTAATTTGGATAAAAATACCCTTAAATAAGATTAAATATGCTTTATATTGCTCAGAAATAGGATATGACATGTTAAAAAAATATATTGCAATAGCTGTTTTTAAGATGCGCAACAGATAGTAAGTTTAAAAAAATTACGAGCGTTTGAAAATTTTTGATTCTCAAAGTGGGCGGTGGGCGAAATAAGTTTGAGAACCTGTGCTCTAGAATGATGATGTGAGCACTGACAGCGAGTCAAAGTAACATTTATGTGATACCGTGGTACCACACTCAGGTCTAAGTTTGTTTGTCTCAAAGCGGTATGCGTGTAGAACTAATAAGGTCATTTTAGTCGGAAAATTGTGCGATAATTCTGTTTGTTACGACTTATTTCTTACGACTTATTTCTTATACTGGGTATGAGACTCAGGATTGCCGAACTGAATTAAGAAACTTGTTGAATCTGAGCTTTTCTTCATTCAAGATAATATTGACGTTGTATTCCCTAAAGGCCGTCACAGACGGCAACTATAATATATATAAAGGTATATTACATCTCGGGATATATTTTTGGTAGCACACACGCAGCAGGTAATGAGATATATATATCTTTCCTTCATTTAACTGGTGTAACGCCTAGCTGACGCACGTATTCGCTTCTAAGTTCAAATTATAGGCTGTTCTAATTTTTAACGTAATAATATTATGGATCCGTCGTCGAGTTACTTGTTATTCGGCTTCCATGCGATCGTGCGCAAGAAGACCGCCTCCTTGCTGCACGGAGTGGAGGGCGGCAACAATGGCTTTCTGAAGATGATAGCGAGCAAGTTTGATTGTCCTATAATCAGACACTGGGGTCGTGTGTTGACCGGGTTCGGGTAGGTACCTACCCGATCCCAGTGATCGCACGAACTCTCTGTCCCACATACCTACCTAAAATGTTTTTTATAAATTAATAAATAATTACTAACATAGTTTTAAGTACCTGCATTGTTACTAACAAAATTTGAACCCTGTTGTTCTGAGGAATAAATTGATTATTATTATTATTAGATTTACTGGATAGTTCATCAGAAGATGATTCGAATTGTGAATTTGATACACGAATTGCCTTATCAGGGCCTAAAAACAGAAAGATGTGGACTGAAAATCACAAAGAATAAGGAAAATTGCGGAGAATTTATCAGCCGACAAATTTGGCAAGTATTTTAGAGAGTCCATATCATTTTTTTGGGACTTCATGAACTTATTTATTCAAAAGGGCATGCCCACATTATGCTAGCACAGCATTTTTTCAAAATATATCGAGATGTATATTTCTGTATCGCTCAGTATCTTAAGATTAAAGATATTTGAGGGTAGTATCTATTTCATACGCCTTTTGCACCCGTATATAATGTATCATATGATTTTTCCATCACCTGAAAGTTATCTCTTAAAGCGATAAGGCTGCCTTCTACACATTGTATTGTACCTCTCTTTAGTTGTATGTTTTGTTTTTGTCCCGGGTGTGCAATAAAGTATATTTGTATATAAAAAATATATATTATATAACGCTGCCGTGTGTGGGTTCCTGAAGGATCTTATGGCAAGATGTATTGAAATATGTCTAGCTATAATATATATCTCTATGTTATATCTGCCGTGTGTGAGGGCCTATATGTTAGAGTGTTGTCACGGTCGTATGGTAACCAGGTACCAACTTTTACGTAAAAATAAAAATAATTTTTTTTTAATTCCGTATGTTTTTCTGGTATGTAAAGATATTCATATCATGTATACTTTTACTCGTACTCTTATTAAATTTTCCTTACATCCAGTATTTTGAGATGAATAAGTTTGTCAAAGCTCTGTTTCTTTAGACTTAATGTAATTTCAAAGTTCCCTTAATGACATTTATTACGTTTAAACTAATCAAAGACTAACTTAAATAAATTTAAGGAAGCTTTCTTGTGGACTTAGGTATAAACAATGTAAATAATGAAATTGTAAAAGTAAGTAAGTAAGTAACACGTTTATTTCACTAACAGCTCAGAACGAAACAGTTAAAATACAAAGATTGTTTTATGTAGACGTCTGATTTTCCGACATCCTGCAAAAACCATTAACGATGTTAATTTTATAGTTTAGGGGAACAACCGTGACAAATAAGACTTCTAGTTTTTGTCCGTGATTTTGCCCTCGTTGAATAATCCCAGAGGAATAAAGCATTTTCTCAAGGTTAATTTCTTTTGAGAATGGAACCCTCGGTGCTCGAATCCGAGTCGCACTTGGCCGTTTTTTTTGCTTAGCACCCTGTATTTTATATTAATTAACTTTTTGCTTGTGGTCGTTTAGGAGTGGTCATTGTGGGAAGTGGACATTTTGGGAATGGTCGTAATGGGACGTGGTAGTTTTGGGAAGTGGTCGTTATTGGAAGTGGTGGTTTTGGGAGTGGTCGTTATGGGAAGTGGTGGTTTTGGGAGATGGTCATTTTGCGACGTGGTCATTATGGATCTTGCCAACGTTCGACTGTCTCCTCGAGTGCTTCTTCAATATTATTATAAAGAAATTAAGGGTACTTGAAAGTAATTGAGGGTACTTGAAAGATAAACACGTAAATAATTTATCTCTTGGATTTAATTTTAATATTCTTATATATTTTACTATTTAGTATTAAAATATAATCTCAAAATGTCCCTAAGATGGAAAGTGACCGTAAAAACTATTTGTGTGAAGTTGCAGTGAATATTTGACGCGATAAACAATACTAAAATTTTTGAACAGAAATCGCTACTAGGAAGTTGAATTCAACACCGGATTTGTGTGCAGTGTGGAGACAGTGTTCGTAATAGACTAAACGTACACTTTGTGTACTAAAATACTTGGAATCATCGTGAAATAGTATAAATTAAATATACAGCAAATACATCTCAAATCTGTAATAACAGCGACATCTTTTAAACCTCATCCGAACTACTTATATCTTTAACCAGCGGACTCAACAAGCGAACAAAACAATGAGCGGATCAAACAAGCTATCTTGCACTATCTGTGAGAAGCCTATGGCACCGACAGGTGGCGCCACGTGCGCTAAATGCAGCTTGCCGTACCATTCTAAATGTGTTAAATTACGATCTGGGTCTAAACTGACTAACTGGCTGGGGCCCTGCTGCAGTACATTTCCCAAAGAGCCGAATAAGGACGATACTTCAGGATCTGAATCGGAAGTTGAGACTGATGACTTAGTGACGGAAATTCGCAAGTTCAGAGAGGAGATGCGGGCAATGAGAACAGATATGACACTATTGAGAGCCGATTTGCAGAACATCCGTGATGATATGACCGAGTACAAGAAAGGAATGGAAACTTTGTCCAGTGACTTAAAGAATATCACCCGACGAGTTGAAATCATGGAACAACAACAACCCAATACTCAAGAAATGATGGACAAAATTACAGTCATGGAACAAGAATTGAATAATAAAAGTCAAGAACTCCTTCTTAATGACATCGAAGTCACTGGTATTCCTGAACAACCGGGGGAGAATACATATCACCTTGTCAACCTTGTTGCAGCGAAAATCGGGGCGACAATACAGGATTACGACATAGTCGACACCTACCGAGTGGGCCCGCGACGTGCCCGCCGCGGTGGCGAGTCACCCGACGAGGTCCAGATCGAGTCCGAGCCCGGGACACGCGCGCCGGCCGCCGCGGCCGGTGCGGGCGGTGCAGTCTCTGTGCCGCGCCCCCGCCCTATCGTAGTGCGGCTCGCGCGCCGCGCTGTACGGGACCAGCTGCTTAAGAGTGCACGCGTACGTCGCAACCTCAACACTAAGGACATGGGTCTACCGGGAGATGCGAAACGTATTTACCTAAATGAACGTCTCACAAAAGAGAATAAGCGCTTATTCATGCGGACCAAGGAAGAAGCCCAGAAGAAACAATGGAAATATGTGTGGACTAGCTACGGAAAGATACTAGCGAGGCAAGGGGACGGCAAACCGGTGTATCGAGTGACCAAGGACGGTGATATCGAAAAAACCTTTGCTACAATGGATGGCCATATGAAAAAAAACTGAGATGTTTTTTGTTAGATTTGATTTGCTATCTTAGACACTATAACTGTTTTCTAAGACTTGTATGCTATTATTATATTTACAATATATTGACATCCAATTCGGTGAGGGCTTATGGTGCACAAAGAGCGTTACACTTGCAACTGAACCTCAGTCCAAGGGAAGAAATACACTACATAAATACACACCACAACACCACATTACACAAACATACCAATAGGTGGACAAAGTTGACCTTAATCTTAACCCTCAAAACGCTAGCTCAAAGGCTATGACACGTAAAAATCGTTTGTGTCTAGGGTTGCTCAATATGAGATCTTTAAATACAGGTAGAGACGAACTCTTTGTAACCATAGATAAGTATTCTCCTGATATTCTGGCCCTTAATGAGACGTGGATACGTGAGGGGGAAGAGGCGCTTGCCCCCAAGATCGCTGGTTACGTTCTGAAACATAAAGCACGAGGATCAAAAACAAGGGGTGGTGGGGTTGGTTTTTATGTTCGTAAGGGATTGCGTGTGAAAATGTTTACCCATCCTGCCTCGGATATGGAGCAACTATGGCTGGTGCTCACAATCCAAGGTAGTAAGATCGCAGTTGGGACGGTATACCGCCCAGATACGTTCCCTTTTAGGACAGCAGTAGATGCGTTAAGTGAATCAATAAGTTCTCTTTCATTTTGTAATTCGGTGTATGTGTTGACAGATTTTAACGTTGACTTGACAGAACCTACTAACGGTTTAGCTAAGGACCTAATCACTTTCTTCTACCAACAAAACCTTAGCCAAGTAGTAAAGGAACCTACACGTGTCACGGAGACAACAGCTACTCTTATAGATTTAGTGATCACTGACTCTCCTCAGAAAGTGGAGAGTATTAGTATACATCACAACTACAATTTAAGTGACCATGGTCTCGTGCTTGTAGATCTTGACATAAAAAAGCCTAAACCAGTTCCAAGATATATCCAAACAAGATCCCTGCATAAAATCGACCTAGAGACATTTGAAGGAGATGTAAAACGGGTACCTTGGGGGGAAGTATTACAGGAGCTAGACATTAATGCAATGACTGAAAAATTTCAAACTTTGTTGTGTGACCTGTATGATGTCCACGCACCAATACGTAGAAAACTAATAAAAGACAAACCCAAGCCCTGGATTACAGATATGGTGCGGTATATGATGTATCTTCGTGATTCCGCTTTGCAAAGAGCATTATGTACAAAAGAGCAATCTCATAGAGACTACTATAAAAGTTTAAAAAATTTAGTGACTGCAACTATAGATAGAGAAAAGACAGCATATTACACGCACTATGTCAATAAAACCAAAGGTGACAAGAATAAAATGTGGAAACATTTGAAAGAAACCTCTATCTTTGAGAATCCTTGCATATCATCAATTCCTGAAGAACTTAATTGTCCACAAAAGATTAATAAACACTTCTTGAAACTACCGGGGAATCCTAGTGTAGATCCAAATTTAGTTGCGTTTTTCGAAAACAATTTATTCACAAGGACAGAATTTAATTTTAAATTAACGACTGAAGAGGAAGTTAAAAAATCACTCCTGAGTATTAAAACAAATTCTACAGGTCACGACAATATAAATATTGAAATGATACTTCTCACGTTGCCTTATACCTTGGGAGTACTAACAGGCATGGTAAACGAATCCTTGCGTTCAGGTATTTTTCCGGAGAATTGGAAACTTGCTATAGTTAAACCTATTCCGAAGTCTAACTCGGTCGAGAGTTTAAAGGACTTGAGACCGATTAGCCTTTTGCCTACCGTATCCAAGGTCATAGAACGAATAGTTCAAAAACAGCTCAGGAGCTATTTGCACGACATAGGAGCCATTCCTACACATCAATCGGGGTTTAGGGCTGGTCACAGTACTGAGACAGCATTGCTGAATGTGACTGATGATCTGATTGCTGCATCAGACTCAGGTCTTAGTAGTATTTTAGTGTTACTTGACTTCTCTCGTGCCTTTGACTGCCTGAACCCGTCCCTCCTGGTAGCTAAAATGAAATATTATGGCTTCTCAGAGTCCGCGTGCAAGTGGTTCCAATCCTATCTAACAGGTAGGAAACAAATAGTAAAAGTAGATAAAGAAAATGGCGAGCAACTGCAATCCGAGCTGGGTTTACTTACAAGAGGTGTACCGCAGGGTTCTATTCTCAGCCCTATATTGTTTACGCTCTTTACAGCGGATCTGCCGACTCAAATAGTTAATTGTAGATACCACTTGTACGCGGATGATACACAATTATATCACTCATTTGAGCCGAATCTTTCTGCAAGAGCATTTGAGGAGGTTAATGCAGATTTAGAGCGTGTGTTTGATTGGGCAGAAAAGAATTCATTAGTACTTAACCCCCAAAAATCCAAATTTTTAATAATTGGAACAAAAACTCAATGTAAAAAAGTAACAGACATGGGGCTGGGGCTGGTGGTGAGGGGCCACGCAATTCCAATGGCAACAGAAGCGAAAAATCTTGGGTTAATTATGGACAGGGAACTAAGATATGAACATCACATTAACTTAAAGATACGCAACGCATTTTTCAAATTAAAAACACTCTATAGCATAAGAAATCACTTAACAGTGGAGACGAGAGAACTACTAGTAGACTCCTTGGTTCTCTCGCCTTTTAATTATTGTGATACTGTTTACGGACCTAGGCTCTGGTGCAAAACGGAACGTGCAATACAACGCGTGCAAAACGCCTGCGCCCGGTTTTGTTATGGAATCCCAAAAAGAGATCACATCACCCCATACCTGAATGAGCACGGCATCCTTAATATGAGGGCGAGACGCGAACTGCACATTGCATGTCTTACGCAAAATATTATATATAGTAAGAATCCAAACTATCTATTTGAGAAATTGACATGGATGAAAAATGTCCATCAAAGGAACACGCGATCTCAATCTAAAAACCTTCTATTTGTGCCGGTTCATCGAACGAGTGGTTATAAGGGTTGCTTCAAATATGCAGCCGCTAAAGTGTGGAACAACCTCCCTCCACCTCTCAGAAAAAGAATTTGTCGCCAAACTTTTAAAAAGAAGTACAAATTGATACTCTTCCAAAAACAAAAAGGTAATAATATTATTTACAAAAAGAAAATAAAAACGAAGACTAAAAAAAAAACGGCCGTATGAAAAATAAATATACTCAAAATTGGGTTAACCCACATACACATCCACCTCACACAACATAACACTCACACTCACACGCATCTTTCCCACATGCACACACCCTTTCATACATCTCACACATACTGGATATTAATTTAATATACTTTATAATCTTAAGATCTTTATTTTATGCTCAGTACCCTATATAATTAAAGCATCAGAGATGGTGAGTGCTGAAAACCAGTGCTGGCATGGGTCTTCGTACTCCGGAGTCCATGCCGGCAACAACTGAGCAATTCGCCAATTGCCGCCACCGATTCATATATATATATATGGTAGTAGTGCATAGGTTAATGAATAATTAGTTATAGTTATTATTATAGTTAAGTGATTTGTACCTTATGGTGGGCAATAAAGCTTTCTTATTTCTTATTTCTTAAAAATTATAATTGGTCCTTGGGGCCCTGGAGCTTGGTCACTGTTCCGAGAGCTGTCCAAGCGTTTATTTGATGCGACGAGGGACCCAAGGCCTGGCGGCTATCTTGCCCAAAGGATCAGCATAGCGATCCAGCGGGGCAACGCCGCCAGCATCCTTGGTACCCTACCACACGGGCCTAATCTAAGAAATTTTATAAGTTACATTTAATTATTTTTTTGTGTACATTAATGAATTAATTATTTCTACATTTCTTTTCTATTGCTCTTGTTTCTGTAATTGTTTGTGTATAAATAATTTTAAGTTGTAAATATCTAAATTCATCAGCAGCCTATTCTAGTCCACTGCTGGACATAGGCCTCTCCCAGGGCGCGCCATTGAGCCCGATCTTCGACTCTTCTCATGCAGTCGCTGCCAGCCACCTTACGCAGATCGTCGCTTACCATGGCCGCCACAGTGACCAGGAATAGTGGGGCGGCCGGGAACTGGGGGCCGTTTTCTTTTTGCGCTGTCCATAGGAGGTGATGCCATAATCGCCACGCTAGGCCTGCGGGTTGGCGATCGCAGTAGCCGGGTCGCTTGCCCCGATGACGCTGCTGCCCGTCATCGTGCTTCTGGTATTTTGACCCAGCCATAATTTGAGTGGTTATACCGCCACTAGTCGGTCGCCAGGGACTCGTTCGTTAATCGGCAGGATGCACCACGTGCAGGTGAGTTTGACATTTGGAGGTCTAGATGTTGGTGACCCCTTACATCCCTTGACCCCCCTTACATCCCCTTACATAATATCTAAATTGGTACATTATAATATGTTGACAATAAGTAAGTATTTTATGTTTGTTCTGTTACGAAATAAGACAGGTACTTACTACAATAAATCTTTATCGAATTATTGGAAAAATACCTAGAAGTACGTTACAAAGGATCTTCGCTCGTTTGTAATTCAGGTAAAAACTGATGTCAAACTTTTCTAAAAGGTCATGCCAACTACCCGAGAACAAAGAATTAAGTTGCGAAGCAATTTGCAATTCTTTCTTACAGTATGAATTATTACTCAGTTATAGAAAAAGGTCTTTAGTTATAACTTTGGAAGTTTTTTCGTCCGTTTTCTATCGCTGAGACGGAAAAGGTTTCATTTTTGTATATTTCAAAATTCAGTTAATTTTTAACAAAATAGATTATAACAGTTAATTGAGAGCTCTAGAGCGTCGGTGGCACAGTGGCTAGGACACCGAACTCCCGATCCGAGTTCGAAACCGTGCGGTGCCATGTGCCAATGAGTTATTCGTATTTTTCGAAGACTTACGTACATTTACCGACTGCTCTAACGGTGAAGGAAAACATCGTGAGGAAACCTGCACACTGGGATGACCAGTGTGTAAAATGGGGTAGGCACAAAAGATCCTCAAGGGTCGAAGTGCCGCTGGGGTTATTCCCGGACATAAGATAAAATAAGATAATTGAGAGCTATAAACGTTATTTTTTAAGGTGTAACGGTGAATTTTTAACGTTTCATAATACGAGTAGAACTCTCAACAAAATTATTAGTTAAATGAAACAAATTGCGTCCATATCGGTTAATCGGTTGTTGAGATAAGACGCCACTGACAGAGAGACAGATGTACTTCTCAAACTTATAACAACCCTCTTTTGGTAGACGGTAAAAAAAGATTAAAATTTATTCGTCGTCTATAAAAGTAATAATCGTTCTCGTAGCACTGTCTACGAAAAACGTAGCAGTCCGAGTACTCGTCTAATATAAATAATGAGAAGGTAAGAGTTTTACCAGCTGTTTACAAAGGTTCTTTAAAAGTAATCCTCCGTTTAAACAAATCTTAACTCCTGATATACAAAAAGATACACTAAGAATCAACTAAAGACTCCGTCATCTAAAAAATTCGAAAGCACTGAAATGCTGGAATTAACTTCGAAAATCCCATAAAAATAACACGTTTTTTTATTATATAAGGAGAACAGATGAGCAAACGGGTCATTTGGTGGTAATGGTCACCGTCGCCACACACTATAATGTGATTAGAGGATTTTTAATGCGCTGCTTTTTTTATTACTTATAGGTACCTATAGAGGCCTTAGAATTAGAATAATTTATTTCATACCACACAATTTGAAATATACTTATACTGATATTATTCTTATTGGTAGAATGATCGTCAGATAAATTAATTTAAAATAAAATAATGTAATAAACATTGAGAATAAATTGGTAGGTAACTACGTGGAGATGATTTTAATGTCAGGTAAATACATAATAAAGATGTTAAATACAAAATTTCATGTTCATAAATTCCTTAACTGAATAAAATTCTTTATCAAATTGTAGGAACGCGCTATGTGAGGACATGGAATGACGTAACGGGGAAGATCGTCCACCAGGCGGGGTGTTGTGCCTGGTGACCAGATGTCCTGGTCCAACTATGGATGTTTGGAACAGGCATATATACGAAGTCCCAGGAAAATTTCGATAGCGCGTTCTACACCGATGTAAGTAGGTTACTAATCGTAATGGCGCGTCTTGCGTCGCCACATAATATAAGGTTTCTCAGTCGGCGATTATATTATACTTATATTATACCACCCATTTAACAGTATTTGAATATCTGTAAACCTTCTACGTACATGCAATAAATGTAACGATAACTTTAAAGACCATAAAGGGCCACGTACATCACTTCAAAACCTCCATTTTTCTTACCCTACGCCCTTGGATGGCCCCAGTCCGTAAGCAAGCTACACTTAAGCTGTGTGTAACAAAGCCATCTGGTGGTAATGGTCACCGTCGCCACACACTATAATGTGATTAGAGGATATTTAATGCGCTGCTCTTTACTTATACCTACAGATGACTTATATTATACCACCCATTTAACAGTATTTGAATATCTGTAAACCTTCTACGTACATGCAATAAATGTAACAATAACTTAAAAGACCATAAACGGCCACGTACATCACTTCAAAACCTCCATTTTTCTTACCCTACGCCCTTGGATGGCCCCAGTCCGTAAGCAAGCTACGCTATAGCTGTGTGTAACAAAGTACCAACTTGAAAATAGTCGTAAGAATGCTGTAAATCCGTGGTGGTCCCTCGTAAAGGAGAAATAAATGTGCACGCTTGCTTAGATCGATTGTCCGGTTTTTTTGCTTAGTTGGGACCGAGTTAGGGACGAATTGTTACTTTATTGTGTTTTAAGGGGAAACATTCGTATCTACACACACAAAATACACACCTACTTGTTACATTATTATCTTTTATTTAAAAAAACACGTAGAGTTTTGCCGACAAAAGTGGCCGTTTTTAGCAGAAAAACGTACCGTAACTTCAGTAATTCAAACAAGGTTAATACGAGTTGTTTTGTGACCCTTGAGGATCTTTTGTGCCTACCCCATTTCACACAGTGGTCATCTCAGTGTGCAGGTTTCCTTACGACGTTTTCTTTCACCGTTAGAGCAGTCGGTAAATGGTAAGTCTTCGAAAAATACGAAAAACTTATTGGTACATGGCACTGCACGGTTTCGAGCATGTCCTTGTATTGTACTTTGATCAACGGCTAAGATTGGCTGTTCACTGAGGTATCGCTGCCATCCATGGGTATCCTGGGAACATGGATTTTTTTTTGGTTCAAAAGGACATGAACCCAGGGCCGTAAAAATATATAAATATTTAAAAATGGGGCTCTTTAGAACCGTTTAAAGAGCCCCTTTTTAAATATTTATTATTTTATTATTTATTTTCAGGCACCCGGTGTGCCTGATCTGTAAATAGGATCATGTATAGTTTTAAATTGTGTATTGTTCATGTATGTATTAATTTAATTATATTGCCTACAATTTTCCTAACAACTAGAACGCAAGCAGCGGAGCTCTTAATTTTTTTAAGCAGCCTATTTTCCTCATCAACTAAATTGTCGAAGCAGCACAGCGGCGCGGCGGGCCCGCTGCGAAACAATCTTAAAGAAGGGAATCTTTTACGCGAGGCACTTACAGCCTGCACGCTGTCACACGCTGTTCGCCGCAGGATTCCAGACCAAGTTGTAAAAAGCACGAAAGAACGAATTTTAAATAAATGTTTAACAAATAATAAAATAACTTAAGCAAGTATATAAAACATTTGATATTTTAAACTCCTTATTATCCTCATCAAAGTGCTGCGACGCATTGCAAAACAAAAAAAATAGTACCTATTCGAAACGAAATCCATACAAAAAATTTGGGCCATGTGATCAGTTTCAGATCCAATCATTATTAGGGGCGAGACGGGTTCATTCCAAGTCCCCTATCCTTCAATTTTTTTCGGTTACGACATTGGCGCCTCGAGTACTTACAGTGCGGCGACTGCTTGAGCGCTACCAATAGACTTTTTCGCCCGCCCGCGAGGCGGCGCAGCGTGGTGTGCGTGAGTGCCTCGCGTGTAACCACTAGTACCTACAAACTTTCCCCTCTGTAAATATTTATATTGTGACCACAACATTTCCACGGCTAATTATTTTTTGTGTCTTAGTAAAAAGCTACCTACAGCTCTCCCGGGCTATTATCTGAATTAGGTTTCGAAAGTTTAAAAAAACCGGTCAAGTGCGAGTAGACTCGTCACTCGCGGCCTGAGGGTTCCGTACAAACTTAATTTCCTTATATGATTAGACTTAAATAATATACTGTTTCATAGGTTTGAAGATGTATAAACGATACCGGTTGTAATTAATAAAATACAGTAAAAACCTGTATGTGTATGCGTGTTTAAGTCTAATCATGTACTACAAGTTTCACCAAGTACCAACAACCGCAAGTATTAACCATTTAATTTCCTTATAAATAAATAATTCATAGACCTTACATTGGAATAGCTTTCATCATCATCATCAGCAGCCTACTCTAGTCCACTGCTGGACATAGGCCTCTCCCAGGGCGCGCCATTGAGCCCGATCTTCGGCTCTTCTCATCCAGTCGCTGCCAGCCACCTTGCGCAGATCGTCGCTCCATCTAGCAGGGACGCCCGTCCAACACTACGTTTGCCCAAACGCGGTCTCCACTCCAGAACTCGTCTACCCCAGCGGTTGTCGGTTCTGCGACAGATGTGACCGGCCCACTGCCACTTCAGCTTGCTAATCTTATGAGCTATGTCGATGACTTTGAATAGCTTTAGAGAAAGCTTTTTTTATGTATATAGTTAGGTTTAAGTACATACATATAAGGTCGGGGAAAAAGTTTCTTCGCATTTTATATGAAAACTCAAGACATTTTTTTTAAGTTTATTTACATTTAATTATAGTATATATTATATGTGCCATTTTGTTCGATGACTTTTTGCCATGACAATTTCATTAAGGCGAGTAAACCCACTTGCTCCATCCTCGGCCTAATCTTCACTTATTATAGTCAGTTGTAGGTAGTAAGCAAAAGCAAAGCAACGAATAATACTCTAGCGATAACTCTAAATTAAAATTTTAAGATACCCTCGACTTACCATTGTGGATATCATCTTACCTTTTCCTGGTCATCATCAGGCCCTTATAGCTCCAGATGTGAGAATAGCATCATGGTCCTAAACATTTGTGAACTCAAACTCGAACCACTTAACCTAACTGTTATCGTTGCTGAAATCGCATCGGACATCAAAGAAACTCCAAGATCTTGGAAACCACTGGTCTAATTTTTATCAGTCATGGCTAAGAAAGAACACTTCCGTTAAAATTCTTTATTAAAAAACCGGATCCAAATCGGATCACCGTTGTAATGTAGGATTGATAACAAACTTAGGTTTGTAGCGGAAATCATTATTTTGTCATACTCTGTCTATACAACGTCGCGGTATAATTTAATTTAATTATTAGGTAAACACAACAGATTACTACCATAGAAATTACAGAAAAATCAATATAAAGTTATGAGCTAAGTCGTAACCCTTAACGTGTAAACACAGCATGGTTAGGAAGTAGAAAATTGATTGTTGTACAATATTGAGTTATGAAAAAATACTATTGAATGTAATGACTAAAAAAACTTATGCCTATTTGAAAAATAAAAATAATAAAGTAAAGACTATAAAGTAGGTGCGTGGATAGCTCACTTGAGGACATCCTCAACCCGTCTTTTAAAAACTAATGTCTATCGATGGCTTATTGTTGCTGTTCGAAGAGTTAAACGTTAAACAATCTACACATTCGCACAGTAGGGTTATAGAACGATGTGTTGTTCTTAAAAACATTTAATACAAATCGACACCCCCACCGAATAATCCCGTAATCGCAAAAACTAAATTTTACAGGAAAAAAGAAAAACATGTTTTTGTCAATAAGTAATTTTCTAAAAGGTCCACAGGAATACTTTATATATCAAATGAAAGCTAATTTTTATTGAAGTGGATGTGTTGCATTGGAATTTGGCAATTTTATTAAACCACGTCGTAATTGACCAAATAGGACAATACCGAAAACGTAAGCGTCATTCTATGACAGTATTATCACTTGCGGAATTATTCGGGTACATTTTGAGTTTTAAGTGCAACAATAATATAATGAAACGGTTTTATTCTCATAACATTTTCTTGAAATATGTTAACGCAATAGCCTGTTAATGTTTTGTTCTCGTACCAACAAAATCTTATGTTATCGGTAAGTGTGCTTTATGGGGTTTATCTGGCCTTTTTTTGTATACATATTTTAAAGTAAGTGTCTATACTGCAGTGCCCAACAAAAATAAATTTATGAATATTTCGAAACGAAACAAAATAATTTTGTTTCGTTTCGAAATTTAAGTAATGTAACATTAATTTGAATGGTGTATTAGGTTAGGTAGGTACAATTAGAAGTGAGAAACATACAAGGTAATTACTTACTTTTTATTATGACAAAGACACAAATTACAACTTTTAATCAACTACACAAATACTGTTTTACTTAACACCGAAAGAGAAAGTAAGTGGAAATTGACATAATTAAATTAATTATAAAAGTTTGAAAAGTCACATTACTTATATTAAAAATTTTAAAAAAACTATCATGCACCATCTCAGGTTATAATAGCTAATCAGAATCATCAATGTCACTGCTATTATTGGCACTACTATCATTGTTGCTACTATCTTCATCATCACACTCATTGTCATTTGTGGTATTCGCAGCATTTAATGAATCATAAAAACCATGGTAATGGTGCAGAATCGCTTCAGATCTGCATAAGCTTTGGAGGTCTTTGTATAGCGCTCGTCTTATTGTAATAAGGTTGTCATATACTGGCTTTAATTCAATATTAGGAATTAAAGGTCGTAGCTGTGTAGGCCGGGGCTGTCTTCCGCCGTGACCACGACCGCGACCACGACCACGACCACGTCGCTGTTCAGTCGGTGGATTGCTGTCCAATTCCGTGTAGTCTTCGTCAAAATTGTATTTGAAAAGAAGTTGATCTTGGTTTGAGACCTTGACTTCCATCACCGCCGACCAGCGTATTTTATTACCTTTCTTATCTTTCTTCCATCTATTAGGAACGACAAGACTTTTTATGTCCAGAATACTTTCTTTGTCCATTTCCATTAGAACATAATTCTTGCCCGTTTGTTTTGCATTCATGATGATTCCATACACCTGGTCGGGGGTGTAAAAAACTTTATCTCTCTTTTTTATTTATATGTGTCATGTATTCATTATCTATGCTTGCTTTAGTCTGAGGATCAGTTTTATTATATTTGGCGCATAGAACGCACTGATCCTTCTTAGGTTTGTGAAATGAATAATTGAATTTCGTATTAAAATTGTGTCATATTGCCGTTTAGTGGCCATCTTCGTAGAATTATAATTTTGCTTTGAAAACCACACTTTATATAGTCGGTACATTTTCGAAATATTCAATAGTTCAGACAAATATTCCCGCTTTGTTCTCTTTCTTACGTAGTGAGATTCTACTTTCGGAAACATTTGTATGTGTCTTACTATGCTTTCTTCTGTTTCTACGCTCATCTTTCTCGGTCTATTATCATGTTTACCTCTTTTGTCCATCAAAGTTTCATCTGCTTTAATCTTTTCTAAAGCCGTGTATACCATTTGCTCCTTAATACTTAGAGTATTAAGAAAAAAAGTTTTACAAACCGGAATGTCTTCTCCATGTAAAGAAAAAGAGTAGTTTATTGTCTGAGTCCGACAATTTTTCCTATTTAAAGTCACCCGTTTAACCGTGTTTGTATTAACATGTCTAATAATGTATTGCCACTGATGTTCACGATCAGCTAACTTATAAAATTGATCAAATATGGCCTGCCTCTGTTCTGTCGTAAATTTTTGACCACATGATTTTTTGCAGGCACAGCTCGGTTGCATAGTTTTTTTAGGGTGACGTTTTTTGGAACGGCAACCTTCGTATTCCTCGCCACAGTTTTTAAACCTTTTATTTTTATTATCTATCCATTCGCTTTCATTCCGTTTACGTTTTCTAGTTTTTTTTCGATGTTGAGGGGCCCTGCTGATTATTCGAATCTGAATGATCACCTTCGCTTTGATTTACATGTACGTTACTATTAGCTGCATCTAAGTGAACTACTTCTATTTGTATATCAAGCCTGTCTTCGCCAGAGCATATTTCATGGCCGATAATACTGTCATTATTATTCTCTTCTGGCTCATAAACCTTCGGCTCGTTGCTTAAATCCAAAGGATCTACGCATTCTGTTACTTCTTTCTCCAAATTAACACCAGTTTGCACAGTTTCAGATACTATTACCTCTTCTAAACAATGGCCACATTTTACAGGATCCACGCTCTTTGACACTTCTTTTTGCAAATTTACATCAGCTTTTATATTATCACATACAATGGAGTCTACTATCTTATCTGATACTTCTTTCTCTAAAATAACATCAGCTTGCATAGTATTGGATACTATTATATCACGACAGTCTAAATTTTGAATATTCTTATTTTTACTGTTTGCCATGTTTTTATCAGTGCGTTTGCTACATTTCAAAACATATTCTGTGTCCAATTGGAAATTGTCAAGATCAGTAGCTCTAGATGCTCCTGGAATCTCAGCAAGCAAAGGGTTTAAGTTTATTTCAGGCTCTTCTCGATTATTTGATCCACCAGATATTATTATTTTGTACCAATTCTGATTCTTGGTAATTTTCTGGTTCTATAATTATGTCAATTTCATATTCTCTTAAAATTGCTTCCCCGTCTTTACTTGTACTAATTTCAATAACCTTAGATCCAACTTCAATACACGAAATATTTAATTCATCGTGGTCTTCCCAGTCTCCTTCGGCAGCATTGGTTATGGTAATATCTGAATTATCACCAACAGTTGACTCATCTTCCAATAATCTGTTTGGTGTCATTGTTTTCTCCGGTTTTTTAAATAAATTAAGATTAGATGAAGTCAATGTGGTTGAATTATGTATCTCAATTGGTTCACTAGCTGGAGTGCTTAACAGCCTTGGCGATTTGAGCGTAATATCAACCAAAGAAAACGTTTCATTATTATGATGCGAATCTCTTTGATATTGAAGATCTTCCGTTAAAATATTAAAACCATCCGTTTTATAAATTATCGTGGAGGAAGCTACAAAATCTGTAATACAGTCTAATACCCGAGACAAATTTGAGATTGTCGAAGGAGTACGGTTTGCAAGTGCATTATTTAGCAAAATATTATCTATACACGAGGAATCGCCACCGAGACTAGACGAAACGCTTGAGGTGGTATTCGTTTTGGCACGCTCTGGACTTGGAATATATTCTGAACAATCAGGTGAGAAGTCTTCTGGTTCGTCATCACTTTCGCGATAATTCTTCTTCAAAGAATCTTAAAAAAGGGTACTATGTAATTACAAAATTGTTTGACCTGATGGTAAGTGACGATGGGGTCGAGATTGGACACACGCAGGTTTAGAGATCGTTAACCTCTTCAGAGCGTCAGTGGCTTAGTGGCTAGGTCACTGGACTTCCAATCGGGTGGTTCGGGTTCGATCCTAGTCATGCCATGTACCAAACAGTTTTGAAATAAAAAACAATACAGTTTCGCAACATTATAAAATAATACTGTAAAATATGTTACTGCAGAGATTCTCCATTAAATTTTTCGGTATTAGCAGATACTGAATATTTGTTGAACGTTTTTCACACGAATAATTCGGTATTCGCATTTACTTTTTACGACGGTCTATATTTTTCACACGAATAATCCTGTATTCGCACTTACTGTCTACGGCAGTCAGTAATTATTTTGGTAATAGTAAGTAACCTAGTTATTCGGGCAATACACCAGTTCGTTTGTTTAACAGAATAAACCGACATAATTTCATATCTCTGTAAATATTAGCGGGAAAAATGCGAAAAAAATAGACAAGGTGTATTAGTACCTGTAGATGCCGAATTTGACATAACATTAAAAAGTCCGTAATGGTCGATTACCGGATTATTCGGTGGAGGTGTCGAAATGTTTTAGGATTGCGATGTTTAAAGTTTGTGTTGAAGTTTAGACAGGACAGCAAGGAAGGTGAATCTATGGTGGAATGAAGAATTTTATGTAGGATTATTAGGTCTTGGTGTTTGCGCCTAAGATGATGATGTATACACCTACAAAAGTAATTTTGTAAACCTAAAATTACGTTTTCTATGTAATATGATTACAAATTAAGATATTCGGATTTTTCCGTGAGTTGTACTGTGAGACCTTGCTTCGTGCCAAATTTCATGATTCTAGGTCAACAGGAAGTACCCTATAGTGATGAGTGAGTTTGTGCGTATCAAAATATATAACATTTATGGCCGTATCTTTTGATTGCGTTTAGTTAGAAGCTTGAATTTTTTACAACACCAAGAAACCATAGACCTCAGTATTTGATATTAATTTCAATTTGGTATCTCTACCCGTTCCTGAAAAAAAGCGCCTTGACAGACGGACAGACAGATAGACGGACAACAAAGTGATCCTATAAGGGTTCCGCTATTTCCTTTTGAGGTACGGAACCCTAAAAACGTAACAATAAACGAATTTTCTGTAGACGACGAGTCGACGACGTTCTAGTAATCCTCAGTGTGCGGCCATAGTCTCTGTTGGTGGCGGAAGCGGAGCGGGTAGCGTGGCGAGCGATTTGGATCTCTGATTTATACAATTCGGATAAGTTTTCACTGTATTATATCCCTTATGATCTTATCTTATCTTATCTTATGATAGGGGGGCGATAATAAACCAGCGGCACTTCGACTCTTGAGGATCTTTTGTGCTTACCCCATTTTACACACTGGTCATCTCAGTGTGCAGGTTTCCTCACGACGTGTTCCTTCACCGTTAGAGCAGTCGGTAAATGTAATAAGTCTTCGAAAAATACGAAAAACTCATTTGTACATGGCCCTGCACGGTTTCGAAATCCCTTATGATAGATACTGTTTGAATCATATTGTTTGAAGTATTGTTTACTTTTAGTCACAATTACCTATAGTGAACTGAAAACGATCTTACAGGATAATCAAATAAAAAAAATACTGTGTGTGTCATTCATAATGTGTTGTGTTAATTACATAGAACCCAAAATTGTGCAGATTGTTACTGGCTGTGCCAATTTTGTTTATGTTCTGTTCTTTTTATAACTTCATTATCTGTCTTTTCATATTTTGCTTGTGTCTTTTGTCACAGTCCTCTTGTATGCTATTTCAACTAAGTACTGGTAGATTTAGTTTTTAATCAGTCCATTCTCTCCCTATCTACTCTACTGGAATTCAAATTAGTTAACAATTTACATTTGAATTTAACGTTTCAGAACTACGTCGCCCTAACCTTATTTTTTTCGGAAAAAATCTGAAATTATCCAAAATATTGCTAATCAACTTTCTTTTTTTAAAATTACACATTATATTTAATTATATACTATTAAACTATTTATAATGGCAAAGGTGGCGTGCCTCGGAGAGCACGTTAAGCAGTCGGTCCCGGTTGTTGTCGTTCGACAGCAGTCGTTAAGCCATGTCAGATGCCTACGGGCGGCATGAACAACTCTGACAATAGGTTGGCCAATAACCATACGATAAGCAAGCAATGGCATACTTATGATTAATTTGTCATTCACAGATTTATAAAGGCACAGCCAACTCGCTCGTGGCTCCAACCCATAACGATTCGCTAGCAGAGCGCGTTGCAAATATAATCATTAAAAGCTTAACGGACAGTTTTAAGTTGCCTCTAAAAAATGTGTCGCTGGCTTTATTCCAGCTTCGTCTGTTAATGTTGGTTGGCATTCCTTTATAGCCATCATTAAAAAAATTAAGCAGACAATTCAAGGTGATGTCGTGTAAAATTATCGTGGGAATATTTCTTGACTATGGTATTATTTCAAATAATAATTGGTGGAATATATCAAGTCTATCTCGCCGCTTGTGTTGACTACAATGAATTGTGAGCTGTTGGTGTTATTTCTCAATAGGTTAGATCTCAGTTCGTTGACATTCGCAAAATGCTCATAATTCGGTAGAATTTCCGTATGGCAACAAAAAATATAGAAAAAAGAAATGTTCATCTATATCATTTCATATCATTTATTCATAAATAATTATAAATTGTGTTTGAATATTTACATGTCAAAAATAATAATTATACTCTTTCAGTGTCAACCTTAGCTAAGTTATATATGTTTCTATAGCTTTTATAGAAAAAGAAATTAAAATTACACAAATATATTAAATTCCATGTCATATTTATAAACGAAACGAGTTATGCTATACATTTTGTACATATATTTTTTTTGTTAATTGATTTGAGTACAATAAAGATTATAAAGACAAAGATTTAAAAAAATATAATTATTTCCTATTATTTCAGGATTATTATTTATTATTATTAATTCCCCAGTGATTATTTCCTATTATCAAATTTGAAGAAGGACCTCTGAGGGCGAAGATTTTCGAGTGACGAGGAAATGAAGGCGGCCGTAAACGAGCATTTCGAAGGCAAAGATGGCGAATATTTTTTCACTGGGTTAAAAGCCCTTTATGACAGATGTAAGAAGTGCATTGAAATAGAGGGAGATTATATGGACAAATAAATTTTGTTTACATTTTTATCAGCATTTTTAATACCCTAGGGTCAAAACTTTCCAGCCGTACACAATTTTCAAATCGATTTTTATTTTCCTTTACAAAAATGCGGTGCCATATCTCACTTGATAGTCTATTAAAATTTAAAAAATTAGTAAGATATTTCTAAGTACTAGGTACCTAGTACACCACCTTCATTAATTCTAGTTTTTAAAGATTTATTTATCATCATATCCTACAGGTAATGCTCTGGGGGTAATGCTCTACAGGACTGTCCATGGCTCAAAAACAAAAGAAAATAGATACAAGGGCTCTGCAAGTATAAATAACGCTATAATAAAAATAAAAATAAAAGAGTATTTATTCATTCACACATGAGTTAAAAGGTACAATATTGTTATATTATTCTAATTTTTAATCTATAAACAAAATATATATATATAACACGCATTGACCTATGTGAAGAATGAAATGGTCGAGACCTCAGCGACACGCTGGTTTTCAGGTCTCGCCTAACATGCTAGATGGAGCGCTGGTTGCGGGACACAACACGATTATGTGGTCAAATCTCCGTCATAATTTTATATTAAAATGGATGACAATATGTAGCTGGCTTTAGCTTCCTTGTGATGATAACAATTTGGTTTATGGGTCTGAGAGAGTGTCTATACCATTCACTGAGGTCAGCTAACAGAGACTTTGCTGCATACAGCAAATTTATTAGGTACATATACCTAGTAAGTTATCCTAAAATAACCCCTATCGGTGAAATAGAACTTATTTACTATCACAGGATTTAACATCTAGTGGCAACGAACTTCGGCGTGTTTGGTGTGTATTTTATTTTATTTTATGTGGCAAAATCGACCAAACACAAGCAGATTTTTGCGACGAAAGGAGGTGCTCTTTACAGTGTTTTTTAAACGCTGCTAGGGATTCAGCGGTTTTTACTGGCGGCGGTAGGTCGTTCCAACATTTTGATGCTGCAAAACGGAAGCTACCTCTAAATAACTGTAATCTCGGATATGGTACATTTAATACAGGGTAACGCGATGATTTTGGTCTGCCTTCAGTCCTGTCTGTCCATTGCAGTTTTTTGGAAATATATGGTGGGTAACCAGTGTCTCGTAGGTTATAAAGGAACGTGTTCAGTTTTAGGATTCGTCTATTGCTCATATTAAGTATATTATAGGTGTTCAAGTGAGGTGTGATATGAGATCTTCGTGGCACATCGTAACAGAATCTAATACACGAGTTTTGCATTCTCTGGATTTGATTTTCAGTTTTCTTAAATAAACAGGGACCATAAACAATATCACAGTAGTCTAAAATAGATAGAACAAGGGAATCCATCAATCTCAACCTAACAGGGATACTTAGGAATGGCCGAAATTTATATAGAGTTTTGAGCGCACCGTAACATTTGCCAATTTTGTTGCTTATATGTTGTTGGAAGGTCAGCGTCTCATCGAAAATCAACCCAAGATTTCTAGCCGGAGAAGATTCGGAGATTAAAGTACCGCCAACCAGTATTTCAGGATTGTTTTGTTTAAGAGCGTCAATTTGATGTCGAGTGCCCAAAACCATATAAGTACATTTTTGTGCATTTAATAACAATCCATGTTCATTCGACCAATTACTAATGGACATCAAATCTAGGTTTAGGCACTTGACTGTCTCTGTGACAGATTTTTCGGGATCTGTGCTCATCAAAATCTGTGTATCATCAGCGTACATTTGTACTACACTGTTTTCTATACAGTCCAGCAGATCTGCAGTGTAAATAGAATAAAGTATGGGACCTAAAATAGAGCCTTGTACGACTCCTTTTTCTACTAACAATGATTGAGATCTTATTAATTTCCCCATATCATCCAAACATTCAACTATTTGCTGCCTACTATCAAAATAACTAGAAAACCACGAACACACACCCTGATCACAACCGTAATACTTTAACTTAGCTAAAAGAAGATCAATATTTAGGCAGTCAAATGCACGGCTGTAGTCAAGTAATGTCAGTATTGACGAATTTCCTTCATTGGACGATGTTAGAACCTCGTCAACAACATGTAATAGCGCAGTCGTTGTACTGTGGAATTTACGAAAGCCTGCTTGGTTCTGAGGTATGATACGGTTCGTTTCAAGAAATATTTGCAATTGTGCATGTACCGCTTTTTCTACTACTTTCGATAGAGCCGGAAGTATACCAATGGGTCTCAAATCTTTTACGGACTCAATTTGTGCTTTTTTGGGAATAGGTTTAATAATGGCTGTCGTCCAAGACGAAGGAAAGCAACCTGAACTCAGGGAAGCATTAACAATGGCTGTTATAGCATAAAGAGAATATGGGAGTGTCAGTTTAATCATCTTTATAGAAATATTGTCAGAACCTGTTGCATTGGTGGTTATTGAATTTATAATTTGTAATACCTTATCAGAAGATACTTTAGAAAAACTGAAAGAGTTTTTGCAGTTGAAGTTAGTATTAAGGTATTTATCACGGAAATTCGGGTCGACGTTTAACTTCGGTACTGTTTCAAGAAAAGATTTATTAATTATATCAGGATCACAAATATGTAAAGGTAATGTATTTTTTGTGGATTTTCCAAGAACCTTCTTTAGTTCTCCCCACATCTTTTGTGGTTTCCTGATATGTTTATTGACTTGATATGTAAAGTAATGTTCCTTTTCAACGCGATATGCATTAGTAACTGCGTTCCGCAACATCTTATATAAATTAATGTCCTTTTCACTACCGGTTCGTTTTGCTCTATTACATGCCTCATCTCTATCATTCATCATTGCTTTAATGCTATCTGTGATCCAAGGTGTAGGGGGAGTTTTGAATACTCTTGTTTGTAACGGCACATAATGATCAAACAACCCTAAGATTAGGGAGTTGAAACACTCCACCATCGAATTAACGTCATCATAATCTAATACATGCTCCCATGGTGTTGCCGAAGATGCAAGCTGGTAAGTTTCTAAATCAAAGTCATTAAATGGTCGATATGTAACTGTCCTAGGTACTGGTTTATGGACAATTAAAGGAAACCGGGTCATAATAAAAGCGTGGTCGCTTAAGTCATCATTGTGTTGTATAATTAAGTTTTTAGATTTTAATTTATCAGGACAGCAAATGACGTCAAGCAACGTACGAGTGGAGGAAGTTATACGAGTGGGTTCTGTAATCACTTGGCGCAAACCATGTTGTGAAACTAACTCGAGAAATATCTGTTGATTTCTATCATCAGCACACATCAGATCAATGTTAATATCACCAGTTAAAAACAAAAAATCATATTTGGGAGACAAATTCGATAACGATTCAGATAATTGTTCTACGAATTTTCCAAAACTGAACCACCCTGGTCGATATACTATACCGACGGCAACTTTACATTTCTTTAATTTAACTTCTAGCCAAAGTTGTTCCAGTTCTGATACCGGCATCTCTATCTCCCGTGCACGTAAATTATCACGGACATATGCGCCTACGCCTCCGCCGTCTGCCCCTCGCTCCCGATTGCGACGCCGTCGCTTCTTTCCTCGCGCTTTGTGAATAAGACGGTATCCGGGTATATTGTAGCGCTCTATATCTGATGATTCGTTCAACCATGTTTCAGTAATAGTAGCTATGTCAGGATCATTGGTTTCTATTTTTCAGTAATAGTAGCTATGTCAGGATCATTGGTTTCTATTTCTAAACGAATACGTTTTATATTGCTAAACGAAACCCTACAAAGTACAACGTCAAGTGCCTATAAAGACCGCCATCTTTTCCACTACTTAGAGTGAATCGCCCATTCCTGTGTAAATATGTTTTTATAGCTAAAAGTCTTCCTCGTAATTTTTCGAGCGAGATAAAGTCTAACTATAATCCTTATTAACGACTTAAGTGTCTAACTTATCTAAGCGCGTGGGATCGCGTAAACCGTGATTTCGTGAAACCACTAAGATTTCGCGAAACCACAAAGTGCGTCTAGTTTTATTTCATTTCATTTATTTAGTAGCCATACATTACATGTCATTATTAGTCTTATTATACTAATACAAGTAGTGTTACAATGTAATTTTGAAATAAAATCATCATCATCAGCAGCCTACTCTAGTCCACTGCTGGACATAGGCCTCTCCCAGGCCAAAAGGTTCTGGACCAATAAGCGATTGCTGTGATCCCTGTCTGGCCAACTCGTCTGCTGATTCATTTCCTAATATGCCCTTATGTCCCGGAACCCAAACAAGGCGAACTTTGTTAGACTTGGCCACTGACCATACGAAAAGCAAGCAAGCAATTCGTTTTCAATTAACTAACTGAAAACCAAAGCACAATAGAAGGCAAAGAAATTAATAGTAAATAGGAAAATAGCGATTACTCCGGAAATATTTCGGCGTCCCTTTTTATATACCGTCCGGTCCTTTGTCCACATACGAATTGTGCCTGGTTTTTTTAATATTCTGAAAAGAATGTCGAGAATGGAATTTTAATAAGGCGAATCAAAGCTTTGTTACTTGTTTATTACACAGGCTAAAACATTAGCCTCTAGGTTCATTGTACTTCTAACCATTGAAGAATAGGCGATGGGATATCTACTTACATTGAATTAATTATTTGGAACTTTTATTATAGACTTTTAATAATGCACAAAATAAGGGTCGCACAAAGGGCCATGGAGCGTGCCATGTTAGGAATCACACTAATGGACCAGATCCGCAACACAGAGATCCGACAACGAACTAAAGTTCTAGACGTGGGAAAGCGGGTTGCGACGCTAAAGTGGCGCTGGGCGGGACACTTGGTTAGACGTGGTGACGGCCGGTGGACCAGAGCCCTCATAGAGTGGTGGCCAAGGTCAGGGAAAAGAGGAGTAGGTCGTCCAGCAGCTAGATGGGCGGATGACATCACCAAAGTCGCATCGAAGACCTGGATGCGACTAGCACAGGATCGTATAGGGTGGCACAAAAGAGAGGAGGCTTATACCCTGCAGTGGGACGACATGGGCTGATGATGATGATGGTTATAGACTTTTGACCTGCAATGCCCTTTGTAACAGAAACTGAAAAAAAACGACCTAATTTTTTTTTTTTTATTAAATTAGGAGAGCAGACGAGCAAACGGGCCACCTGATGGTAAGTGGTCACCGTCGCCCATAGACATCTCACCTCACTTTATTAATATTAGAGGGTTTTTGATGCGCTACTAACCTTGAGGACTAAGATGGACTAAATGTCATATTATATTATCTTACTTTTAATAATGAAATTAACACCAATACTTCTAGATAGAACGTCGGTGGCCTAGTGGTTAGGACGCCGGACTCCCATGCGGAAGGTCCGGGTTCGAAACCATGCAATGCCATATACCGATGAATTTTTCCTATTTTTTCGAAGCTCTAATGGGAAAGGAAAACATCGTGAGGAAACCTGCATATCTGAGGAAATTAAAAAGTTATCGAAGGCTTGTGAAATCTACCAATCAGCACAGGGCGTGCTAGGTAGATCATGGCCCGTACCCCCTTGTTCAAGGGGAGGCCTGTGCCCCAACAATGGGGACATTAATAGGCTGATGATGACTTATAGATATTTGATGATTTTAAGTTTTCATGATCTTAATCTCGGCCAGTTACATTACACTTCTTTGAAATTCTGCCCACCTAACCCATAGTGACATCTCTGTCTAGAGCTACAACGTAAAAAGGGACGGAGCTATAGTATGCCACTAAGTTTTCAGCGGAAATGCGTACATAACATCGCGAATTCAAACAGTACCTCTGTTTGAATTCGCGAAGTTATGTACGCATTCAAACATTACCTCTGTTTGAATTCGCGAAGTTATGTACGCATTTCCGCTCAAAACCTAATGGAATACTATATCTCCGTCCCTTTTTACGATATAGCTCTAGACAGAGATGTCACTATACTTTAGGTAGGCAGAATTTTAAAGAAGTGTAATGCAACTGGCCGAGATAAAGATCATGGAAACTTAAAATCATCAAATAACTATAAGTATTGGTGTTAATTTCATTATTAAAAGTAAGATAATAACGCTGGCCTAAACATCCTAAGCCATACCCTAACCCACATGATTCATTTAGCCAAACCTACTGAATACCCCAAATCCAGCAATCAGCATTCAAGTCGACATACTTCGACGGCATTAGCGAAGTCGTGGAGGCGTATTTAACGACTCCAGTGACCCATGGGGTCGGGGCAATCGTAAATCCACATGGCCCAATAAAAACGCACTAAATTTGCACAATTAGTTCCACTCTTTGTTAATTTCTTGTTCTTTGCAAGAGATTCCGAGCAGTTAATTATGGCGAATCTGCGTCTGTTCATTAGAAAAAGTAAGAGCTCCATGTGTTTCTAGTTTTCAAGAGATGGTATTTTGAAGAATAAAACCGTACTGCTGAGGAGCTCGTAGCCTAGTTGCGAGGACGGCCCTAAAGTGATCGTGCAGGTTAAGCGATGTTGGCGCGATTGGTACCTGGATGGGTGACCGCTACTGGCATATTTCATATGAGCTCCTCTGTACCTCGGAAAGCACGTTAAGCAGTCGGTGCCCGTTGTTGTCGTTCGATAGCAGTCGTTAAGCCATGTCAGATGCCTACGGCCGGCCTGAACAACTCTGACAAATAGGTTGGCCACTAACAATACGATATGCAAGCAAGCATCTATGCCTTTAGTGACTATGTTGTTCAGAGACTTTTAATGGCAACAGGCTGAGGCAGTCCCCTTTTTCCGGTGCTGCACACCACCTTCATCAAACTTAATTATTTTGTTTATTTATTTTTATAATCATCATCATCAGCAGCCTATTCTAGTCCACTGCTGGACATAGGCCTCTCCCAGGGCGCGCCATTGAGCCCGATCTTCGGCTCTTCTCATCCAGTCGCTGCCAGCCACCTTGCGCAGATCGTCGCTCCATCTAGCAGGGGGGCGTCCCACACTACGTTTGCCCAAACGCGGTCTCCACTCCAGAACTCGTCTACCCCAGCGGTTGTCGGTTCTGCGACAGACGTGACCGGCCCACTGCCACTTCAGCTTGCTAATCTTATGAGCTATGTCGATAACTTTTGTTCTATGCCGGATCTCCTCATTTCGGATTCGATCCAGCAGAGATACTCCGAGCATAGCTCTTTCCATAGCACGCTGAGCGACCTTCAATTTGTGAACCAGTCGCACCGTCAGTGTCCACGTTTCGGCTCCGTAGGTCATTACTGGTAGGACGCACTGGTTAAAGACTCTTGTCTTTAGACATTGAGGTATGGGCGACGAGAAGATGTGACGTAACTTCCGAAATGCTGCCCAACCCAGCTGAATTCTTCTGTCGGCTTCTTTCTCGAAGTTGTTTCTACCTAATTGCACAGTCTGCCCGAGGTAGACGTATTGTTGCACAACTTCGAGGGCCGTACCGTCGACGATAATCGGTCCCGGAACGACATGGTCATTGAACATGACCTTAGTCTTGTCCAAGTTCATCCCGAGACCGACACGTCGTGAAGCAGCATTGAGATTGTCCAGCATTTCTTGAAGGTTCTGCAGCGACTCCGCCATTACGACTATATCATCGGCAAAACGTAGGTGTGAGATGTACTCGCCGTTTATATTGATGCCGTGTCCTTTCCAGTCCAGGGTCTTAAAGACATCCTCCAATGCGTTCGTGAACAGTTTCGGAGATATGACATCTCCCTGTCTTACTCCTCTGCGCAATTGGATGGGTCCTGTTTGCTGGTTCTGTACTTGGACAGACATCGTCGCGGCGTCATACAGACATCTCAACACTTCGATGTATCGCCAGTCGACTTGGCAACGCTGCAAGGACTCTAGAACAGCCCAGGTTTCGACGGAGTCAAAGGCTTTCTCATAGTCCACAAATGCAAGACACAGGGGCTGATTATATTCTTCAGTTTTCTGTATAATCTGCCGCACAGTGTGGATGTGGTCTATGGTGCCAAAGCCTCCCCGAAATCCGGCCTGTTCCGGAGGTTGGAAGTCGTCTAATCTCCGCGCAAGACGATTCGTGATGACTCTCGAAAACAGCTTATATACATGGCTCAGGAGCGAGATGGGTCTGTAGTTTTTGAGCAGAGTTTTGTCTCCTTTTTTGAAGAACAAAACTACAATGCTCCTGTTCCACGCCTCCGGAGTTCTCCCAGAGTGTAGGACGGAGTTGAAGAGCTTCCGAAGTTCCCTCAGTACAGGGATTCCTCCTGCCTTAAGGAGCTCAGAAGAGACACCGTCCTCACCAGGGGCTTTTCCATTCTTAAGCTGTTTGAGAGCCAGCCCGAGCTCGTCTAGGCTAAAATCTGGCAGTTCATCGGTATAGTGTCGGGTTAACGTGGCTCTAGGATCTTCGATTGTCGGTTCAGGCCGCGGAGCATGAGCAGCGTACAGTCGGCCATAAAAGTCTTCGATCTCGGCGAGTATCTCTGGCTTGGAGGTGACGGTCCTGCCACTAGAAGTTTTGAGCTTCGTCAGGTGGCTCCTCCCTAGTTGCTGAACGAACACTTTTGACCCCCTATTCTGCTCTATCGCCTCTTTTATGAGTCGTGTATTGAAGCTTCGGAGGTCGCGTCGTATCAGCTTCCTTATTTTCTTATTGAGTGCCCGTTGTTCTGACGATGTAGCTTGTGTGTTTTCGCGTCTTTCCCTCATAAGTGCCAGAGTCCCGTCCGAGAGCTTCGACTTCGTGCCTGTGCGCTGCAACCGACAAAACCTTACTCCTTCATCCCTAATAGTCCTCACCACGTTTTGGAGATTCTCGTCAATATTATTTGTGGTTTCCAAGGCATCGAATCGGCTTTTAAGTTCTAACTGAAACCGGTCGGAGCCTGCCACGGCCTGGTGCAGAGTAGGTCGGAGCGTGGGCTTCATTAGACGGCGTCTCTCCAGCTGAAAGTCAATATTCAGAGTGCCTCGGACCAGTCGGTGATCACTACCGGTTTTGAACCTGTTGATCACTGAGACATCTCTGAATATGTGCTTCTTATCCGTCATAATGAAGTCGATCTCATTTTTCGTCACAGTATCGGGGCTTTGCCAAGTCCACTTCCTATGGGGTCCCTTCTTAAAGAAAGAATTCATTAAGAAAAGGCCCTCCATCTCCAGGAAGTTAACAAGCATTTGCCCCCTGTGGTTTCTGCCGCCAAAGCCGTATGGCCCAACCCTCGATTCGCTGCAAGTCCGTACTCCCACTTTCGCGTTGAAGTCCCCCATGACAACATTGAAGTGTGCCTTACTGGTGTTGTTTAGGGCTTTGGCTATGTCTTCATACATAGCCTCCACTTCATCATCCGAGTGTGTCGAGGTCGGTGCGTAAACTTGTACAACCTTGAGAGAATATCTCTCGGTTAACTTAAGGACAAGATACGCTACCCTTGTCGACACACTGGAGACCTCAACAACATTGTCAATGAGGGACCTATTGACGAGAAACCCGACACCCCCCTGGGAAAGTTGGTCTCCCTCTCGGAAGTAGAGTAGATGGCCCGATTCAAGGGTTAATGTGTCCTCCCCCTCTCTTCGGACCTCACATAACCCTAGAACGTGCCATCGTATCTTCTCCAACTCTACTTCGAGCTGCGCAATGTGCTCGTCCAGCCGTAGACTTCGTCCGTTATACGTCGCCAGTGCCAGTTTGTTTTGGTAGCCTACCGTAGCCCGGGGATTCTTCGCACCCCCTACCCCACCGTTACCATGGCCGCTACCGTGACCAGGAATAGTGGGGCGGCCGGGAACTGGGGGCCGTTTTCTTTTTGCGCTATTCATGAAGGAGGAAATGCCATAATCGCCACGCTAGGCCTGCGGGTTGGCGATCGCAGTAGCCGGGTCGCTTGCCCCGATGACGCTGCTGCCCGTCATCGTGCTTATGGTATTTTAACCCAGCCAGAGTTTGAGTGGTTATACCGCCACTAGTCGGTCGCCAGGGACTCGTTCGTTAATCGGCAGGATGCACCACGTGCAGGTGAGTTTGACATTTGGAGGTCTAGATGTTGGTGACCCCTTACATCCCACATATTTTTATAATATATTTGTTTAATATTATTTTTATCTTCTGTACCTTATTGTTTGTATGTGTGCGCTATTGGAAATAAATTCTTTGTTTCTTTTGAAAACGAAAAAAAAAAAAAATTATCTCCATACAAATCGACGCTCAACAATAAATTAGAAGATAAATGCCATATTTCCGGCTGATTTTACGTAAAAAAGTTCGGAAATCTCTCGTAACTTACATTACAATCAAATGACCCACATCTATCGTTAAAACTCAAAGTTTCTCAATTTCAGGCTTAAAGCACTTAGAGCTGATATCAAAAATTCACATTAGGGATCTTCCTTCACAGTGATGTAGTCAGTAAAACATTTGGCGACCCTAAAATGTTCCTTTTATTTTTTATTTATTGTTTAATAAGAATAAGAATAAGTTTATTTGTGCGGTAAGATGACAAAGTATTCACAGTACATACACCAGTAGGAACTTAAGCGTAGGTTATATTAAACTAAATAAAATTAGTGAGCAACAAGTTAGTTTACAATAAACGCTGACCTCCGAACTAGGAAGTTCCTGTATCTCGGAGGACAGATCTCTTCTATGACCAGTGCAAATGAACATGTAACAGAACATGGGAAAATATAAAACTGCCGAAATTTGAAGAAAAAAAAACAATAATAAAGGTGAATAAGGGGCGGTGGGAATGCATTGTATTGTATGGTATGTGTGGGTGTGTTTTTAGTATGTGTGTGTGTGTGTATGTGTAGAGTGAGAAGATGAGTGGGAATACATACAAAGTAACATGGCAGGTATATAAACTGTATCCCATTAGGCAAAACCTTGAAAGGTTTGTATGCCGATAGGGAGTTCGCCATTATAGTAGTTAAACTATAGTATTGTAGTTAAACTATTACATCTTACAATACAACTAAGGTAACCTATAATATAAAGCTAGTATCATTTTCTATATAATGTGCTTTTAATGTTTTCTTAAAGTTAATTCTATTTAGGTAAATGTTTTTCACATCATCTGGCAAATTATTAATATAAATTAATATTACATTATTACATTACATTATTACCACTTTGCTTTTCAGTGGCCCAGGTAAGTACAATTTTTCGCAAAAAAAATACCAGAATTATCATAGATTTCACTTATGAGCTGCTGAAATTTAAATTGATAAAGTACTAGGTATTTTAGATTTCCTTTATCATGTCAATAACAAATATTATTCTAAGACATTGCTGTGTTTTAACCCTAGACCAATGAAAGCTGGGTTATGCTTTATACGCGCGCGTTTGTTAGTTTGGATACGATGATGGGTTAATTCGCCGGACTCCCGTACGGGAGGTCCGGGTTCGAAACCATGCAATGCCATTTACCAATGAGTTTTTCGGATTTTTTCGAAGACTTACGTACATTTACCGACTGCTCTAACGGTGAAGGAAAACATCGTTAGGAAACTGTATGTCTGAGGAAATTTAAAGTTTCCGAAGGCGTGTGAAATCCACCAATCAGCACTGGGCCCGCTCGGTTGATCATGGCCCGTACCCCCTTGTGCAAGGGGAGGCCTGTGCCCCAACAGTGGGGACATTAATAGTCTGATGATGATGATGATGGGTTAATTTATTTTTTTATTGTCTAATATACCCGCATTTGACCTCGATCTCGCCTGATGGTAAGCGACGATGAGGTCGACGATGGAGCATGCGGGTCTAGTAAATGACTAGTCACTCTGGCCTAAGTGAACGGTAGAGATTTAACTGAAAATAAATGATATTCTACCTATGAGGAAGTAAGCGATGCCTGAATTTATTAGATGATCTACATTGTAGCGAAATTAGTAGTGTATCATTAGGGAGTGATCCCTGGCACACAGGTGATGCCTGAAAATCAGCGCCGCAGTGCTAAATCCGCTGCGGTAACAGGCTGAGGCAGTCAGTCCCTTTTTCCGGTGCTGCACACTACCTTCATCAAACTTAATTACTTTTGTTTATTTATTTTTATAATATATTTGTTTAATATTATTTTTATATTCTGTACCTAATTATTTGTACGTGTCCGCTATTGGAATTAAATTATTTCTTTCTTTCTTTCTTTAATTCGAGAATACGTAGAGGTATGATAATAAACAGAAAGACAGTCGGAAGTTCGTAAATTTTTTTTATTGGTATAGACCCATGACCTTTGCCCCGCACATACTGAATACGTATCTGCCCCACACTGCTATCAAAAGATACTATCGCCAGTTTAACGTCGTGGCATGACATTTTTGTAATCTAACTTTTTGCATCATCAATCATATGGCTCTGAAAACTTGGGCCATATAAAGCCAGGGGATTATTAAAAATACCGGGAGCGATCTTTCGGGACACACGGATGTTATAAACAGAGTGCTATTGCTGTCGCTCCGTCGTCTGTCCGTTCGTCCAAGCAGACTGCTGCGGTAGGCTACGCTTAGGACTTCACGGGTCCGGTTTCCAGCCACGTTAAGGTTCGCTGTAATAATTCACATGCACTACATGATACAGCGAACCGAGCTGTGTCTAAAATCACCTCGCTTCGCTTGCTCACGCCCCGAAATATTTGTTAATTCACTCTGATTTTGTGCCATTCGTGTCATTATGAATTTACAAACAATAAAATGATGTAAAATTTCAAATTAGTAATAGAAGCTGTCTTTTTCTGGTCTCACCTAGGGCGCTATTATGCTCGGACTAAAATGAAAAGTAGTACTCGTGTTGAAATGGCTATCATTACATGACAGATGGATAAACTATTATAAATTTGGCGTTCGGAAAATCTGTGTGTAAACTAAGCGTTTTATTATGTAACCCGGAAACATGAAACCACCATCGGAACTGAAAGAAAATGATACCTTAATTACCTACACCGTTTGTATTTTATTATTATTAGCCTCAATTAGTAGAGCTAGCAACACTAGCCACTAATAACTTTGATTTCTTTTTCTACAAAAAAGATAGATGGACCTTTTGTGCCCAAACGATCTTTTATTGTATGCGGGAAATTCATATACACTTTGCAATATCCAAAACAAAAACTTCGCAAATAGAGCTTTTTAACGACAAAGCCTCGTATAGTATAGCATAGGTCCTATATATATATAGGTCCGTCACTGAGGGGCCAGCTGAAAATCAGCGCTGTGGCTTGCCTCAGCATTATGCTGAGCTGGTGTACCCTTTTTGGCAATGTACCACACCGGATGTTCTGTGCTGCATTTATTTTATCCTTGTATACTTTTGTATTGTGTACTTGCTGGATTCTGGTGTTTACAGTGCTAAATGATCGTTTTTTTAATTTCTATTTATACTATTATTTAAGGCTATATATTGTATTAAGTAAATAGTTTTCGGGTTATCCAAACGAGCGAAAAAAAAATTATTTAACTGAAACTAATTACATTTCTTAAAACATAATATTGGCATAAGCCAGAATGTGTCATGACTCAGTGCAGTGTGGTACCCTTAGAGAGCCAGTGTCATTACCGGCACATGGGGTATTCCATTTTCCATCAAATATAGGTTAGCAGCGCATTGAAACCCCTCTAATAACATTACAGTGAAGCATAGAAATCAAAATTGTATATTATATAGGAGTTTGCCTTTTACAGCAGCTAGTAGCATGTAAGTAATAATTTAAATGTTGTAATATAACGGATACAAATTGTACCATGACGTATCTAAGCGTAACTTTGGTATCAAAAGATAAATATATAAAAATAAAAAAAATGTCTATGGCCGAGGATGACTACTTACCATCAGCTGACCCGTTTGTTCGTTTGCTCCCCTTCTTCAATAAAAAAAATACAGCATTGTAGAGACAAAACAAGAAATTACACTTTACCCGGAGGACATTGGCCGCTTTTTGGTATCAATTTATATAATCGTATATCTCATGAGATCGAACCAGGCAGCTCTATTACCAACTATGCCATTGAGTCTTAATTTAATTTATTTATTAGGTAAACACAACAGATTACAACCATAGAAATTACAGAAAAATCAATATTTAATTATTTTTTATTAAATACTTGCAACACGTAATTTTCTTACTGAAGCAAGGCTTCTCATTTTTTTTAATTTTTTTTATTAGTTATTTAAGTCAGACACGGTCCATACAATATATAAGTTAGTATATTATATTACTTAAAGCTATGTTAGTAAAAAAAATATATAACAATAATACCAAGCCCATGGTACCGACCCCAAAGCACTGGACGACTACTTCGCATTGACATGCAGGTGTATCCAGTGCCTCAGGATCGAGGAGTCAGGGGACTCGGCAAACGTCAACAGGATGCTGATGGGACTGCTATGTACTCGGTGCATCGGGGAAGCAACCCTTTTTAGTATGATTGCGTGAAAGCCATCCACGCGGGCTTCTGTAAACATCTCTGATGCACTACAGTATTTCGGCAGCATGGGGCTGCCGAAATACTGTAGTGCATCAGGGATGCATCCTGAAGGCGTTATTATATTGGATCCGCAGGGCATTGAAAGCCTTTTTGGTATAATTAACCCACAGACTGCACGTGTAAAAAGACTGACAATATGCCTTAAAAAGAGTCATTGACTCTCCTTTTGAATTTAAGTTTTTGTCGTAAAATATGGAGACTTGTTAAACACAATAACATTCTATGTCGAATGAAAGCGGATTATAAGTCAAACAACGTCAAAAATATCTTCTTTGGGTCGCGGCTTTCGGTTGAACTAATCCCTTTCATAAATCCTTCTTTTTTTCAAAGACGGCGCCGCCTTGAGTAAAAAATAACAATGGGATAAGGAGGTAAATCAATATTTTTTTCTTTATTTACTTGAATACCTCCCATAATAAATCATACGAGTATGTAAAACACACTCGTAACCCGAGCGTCGTGGTGGCGTCGTGACTAGAAAGTCGGACTCCCATGCGTGAGGTCCGGGTTCGAAACCATGCAATGCCATGTACCAATGAGTTATTCGGTTTTATTCGAAAGTCTAACGTTCATTTACTCATTTAACGCTCATCATAGAGAGGAGCTCGTAGCCTAGTTGCGAGCACGGTCCGAAAGTGATCGTGCAGGTTAAGCGTCGTTGGCGCGGTCGGTACCTGGATGGGTGACCGCTAGTGGCATATTTCATCTGAGCTCCTCCGTGCCTCGAAAAGCACGTTAAGCAGTCGGTCCCGGTTGTTGTCGTTCGACAGCAGTCGTTTAGCCATGTCAGATGCCTATGGGCGGCCTGAACAACTCTGACAAATAGGTTGCCCACTAACCATACGATAAGCAAACAAGCAACCGACTGCTCTGACGAAAACTTCCTGAAAAAACCTGCACACTGATATAACCAGCGTGTGAAATGGGGAAGGTAATGGCAAACCACCTCATTAAATCTGCCACGAGAGTTCTATGTGATTAACTCCTTAGAATGTTCACGACAAATGAAAGTAAATACGTGTCTGCCATTAGAATTTTCAACCACGTACCTTTAATAATTAAGTAATTAGAAGGGAATAAGTTTAAGAAACAATTTAAAATTGTGGTTAGTTAATAGAGAAACCTACAATTTAAATGAATACTTCAATGGCTGACTTAATATATCGTAAAATGTATTGGAAATTGTAATTTTTATCATATAAAAATGGGTAAACTGTCTAATGTATTATACTAAATATAATTGCTAAGATCTGTAATGCAAACAGTTTAGACTTAAGAAATTTGAATGAATTAAGCATTTGTAGAAACTGGAGCCCAATTCGCCTAAACTACAACGTTTGTAGTTCTATTTCTATCCAATTTCTATTTCTATTTCTATTTAATTTAAGTTCTATTTCTATTCAATTTAGTTTTCGTTCCAATTCTATTTGGACACCAAATCGCATTCTGCTGAAGAAGAAGAACCCGAGTGTCAGTGAACGAACAGTCAAGCGGGAGGTCTAGGTTCGAACCATGCAGTGCCATTTACTTATCTACCAATGAGTTTTTCTAGACTAGGTGATGCCAAATGGAGTAGAGAAACCCTTAATGAGTGGTGGCAGAGTTCAGGGGAAAGGGGAGCTGGTCGGCGATAATACAAAAATCGCAAGAGGTGCGGGTTGCACAAATGCGTATGACCGAGGAACGATGGTACACAGAACAATACATCAGGCTATAGTATACTTTGAAACTGTACATGTCAAGGAAACCCAACAAAAACTTATTGCGACAGCGTTCCAGAGTATGGCTTGATGTATTCGTATATTTTATTGTAAGAAACGTCTTGAGAAATTTGAATGAATTAAGCATTTGTAGAAACTGGAGCCCAATTCGCCTAAACTACAACGTTTGTAGTTCTATTTCTATCCAATTTCTATTTCTATTTCTATTCAATTTAAGTTCTATTTCTATTCAATTTAGTTTTCGTTCCAATTCTATTTGGACACCAAATCGCATTCTGCTGAAGAAGAAGAACCCGAGTGTCAGTGAACGAACAGTCAAGCGGGAGGTCTAGGTTCGAACCATGCAGTGCCATTTACTTATCTACCAATGGGTTTTTCTAGACTAGGTGATGCCAGATGGAGTAGAGAAGCCCTTAATGAGTGGTGGCAGAGATCAGGAGAAAGGGGAGCTGGTCGGCGATAATACAAAAATCGCAAGAGGTGCGGGTTGCACAAATGCGTATGATCGAGGAACGATGGTACACAGAACAATACATCAGGCTATAGTATACTTTGAAACTGTACATGTCAAGGAAACCCAACAAAAACTTATTGCGACAGCGTTCCAGAGTATGGCTTGATGTATTCGTATATTTTATTGTAAGAAACGTCTTGAGAAATTTGAATGAATTAAGCATTTGTAGAAACTGTAGCCCAATTCGCCTAAACTACAACGTTTGTAGTTCTATTTCTATCCAATTTCTATTTCTATTTCTATTCAATTTAAGTTCTATTTCTATTCAATTTAGTTTTCGTTCCAATTCTATTTGGACACCAAGTCGCATTCTGCTGACGCATCTACCACTGCCACCTTTCGATTTACTGTCGATCGGGCAAAAGTACCTTGGGAGGAACTTATGTTCGATCGTTATATTTAACAGTTGTAGCGTTTTGTTACCGTTCAACTGCGATTCAGTATAAACTAAACATTTTATTAGAATCCACAAATACGATACTGTTCGATCGATCGTTGACTCGATCGGAACTTAACTGAAATTGGATCGTTAGTGGATAGTAGCATACGAAACACGTCATAACGCTGCTGTTTAGATTTTATTTAATTACTTTGTATTTAGTGGAATCGATCTCCTGAGCAGATGCACGAACTGCTCATAATTCATGGTGTAATTACTCAAGTCACAGTTAATTATCGTTACCTACATTTAATGTAATGATCTATTATATACTTACCTATGGATCATTTACAGATTAATCCAACACCAAGCAATTACGAGACCCTTTTTTTTAAATTATTCAATTCGACTCAGATTGAAATCCCAGTGGCTTTGTCATTAATTTTAATTTAACGAAACGTTAGCTACAATTAAGGACTGTTGAATGTGGTAATTAAAAGATGAAAGCCGTTTTTCTTTTGATTTTTCTGTTCTATTCGATTTTTGTTTCACGACCCGAATATGAAATAGTGTGGAATTAGGTACAGCTTTGAAGGAAAGAAGTTCACTGTGAGCGGGAGGGCCAAGGTTTTTCCTCCATTGGTAGACTATCTACGTACCTGCTAGTTTTCTATGAATATGCCTTTGTTTAATTTATATTTTAATGTATTCCGGTTCCGGTTTTAAATAGACAAGAAAAACGTATACTTACAAATTTTCTATAAAAACATTAGTAATGTTTATGGTCTTCATTCATGAATCAGTTAGAGCGTCGGTGGCGTAGTGGCGAGGACGTCGGAGTCCCGTGCGGCAGGTCCGAGTTCGAAACCAGGCAATGCCTGTACCAATAAGTTTTTCTGTTTTTTTAAAACACTTACTTACCGACTGCTGCTCTGACGGTGAAGGAAAACATCGTGAGAAAACCTGCACATTGAGATAACCAGTGTGTGAAATGAGGAAGGCAATGTCAAACCACCCCATTAAACCTGCCACGAGAGTCGTTCTATGTGATTAATTCCTTAGAATGATCACGACCCTCAGCAATGAGGAATACGACTTAGAAGAAGAAGAATGTTTTTCATTAAACACTCCAACTAGGCTAAAATGCCTGTGCCAGGAGTGGTCCTCTACAATGGTCCAAAGGTGGATTCGAACCGGCAACGCTGGCACCACAGTCTCGTGCGCTAGCCTTTGAGCAATTGTCGCTTAAAAAGGGGTTTCAAAGATCAGGTATCATTAGTAAAGCGAAGACTGTTTATTCTTAGGGAGACGAAGGATACACAGTCTCACAAATATTTTTTTATTCAAGTCGGTAGTAAATTCGTTTCGAAATATATAGGTCTTATCTTATCTTACGATGGCGGCCGGGAATAACCCAGCGGCACTTCGACCCATGAGGATCTTTTATGCCTACCCCATTTTACACACTGGTAATCTCAGTGTGCAGGTTTCCTCACGATGTTTTCCTTCTCCGTTAGAGAAGTCGGTCAACGTAAGTCTTCGAAAAACACGAAAAACTCATTGGTACATGGCACTGCACGTTTTCGAACCCGGACCTCCCGCATGGGAGTCCATATCCTAGCCACTGAGCCAACGACGCTCTAAAAAATATATAGGTAGGTACTCACTTATCAGACTTTTTGTGAGTAACCTAAGACTACTTAAGTACGAACAATAATATATGCAATAACATGTAATTATGAAGCTATCTATTCCCAGATGTGACCCAAATATATCTAAATATTAGATCGTGGATTGTGGGCCGATTGTAAATGGAGTCTGGGCGCTCTGGGATTTGTGACCCGAGATTATGCCGCAGTTACAGGCAATGCCATCTACACACATGTTACCAGGATATCCTAAATTCCGAATAAACAAAGTTTTCCTTGGCCTAACTAGTTTCCTATGCCGAACTACTTTTTCGTAGGACAAACTAGTTCCCTAGGCCGAACTAGATTTTCGTATGCTAAACTAGTTTTGATGTGGAATCACATCGTTACCCATATGGTGCAAAGGCATGTCGACAAAAGTCTACACAAAAACATGTTCCGAATTTTTTTTACTACTCGCAGTCACTGAGCAACGCTTATACAAAAGACATGTGTTAGCATAAAGAGTACGGTGGTCCGAATATAACAATAATAAAGCATTTCATCATTATTATTATCTCCTAGACAGCGTGCAAAGAAGAGCTAGGATCCCTTTTAGCCTACGACGAAAATCTTACGAGGACAGACTGAAAGTTCTGGGCTTAACTACTCTCAAAGAACGAAGAATGGGAGGAAACCTAATTGAAACTTTTAAAATACTTACCTACCAGTACAACTTACCTAACCCATACCTAACTATATTCAATGAAGGACATGAGACCGTTGCGAGGACACCACATGAGAATTAATCGCACACACTTGAACACCAATGTTGCTTACCATTTCCTGAGCAACAGAGTCGCTCAGACTACAGGCTCCCTGAGCATGTTATATAGGCTACAACTCTTAAAAATCGTCTTGACAATCTTCTTAAAACGAACACACTGTTGTCCAAATAAATTATATGTAAACTATTAGTGATAGTGAATGATTGAATGAATACTCTTTATTGCCCAAAAATAGTGTGATACAATGCGTACAAAACGATGAACTATGGACATGTTACAAAAGACTTCCAACACTGTGATATACTCGTAGACACACCAGCATTATTCTGCCTGTCTATTATCTTTATAATAATAATAATTATCATTATTTACAGACACAACATTACTTCCTTTTTAGTCTAGGCAAATATAATTTGTCTCAAATTATGAATTGTGAGTTTTTAGTCAGGACAAACTTTTTTGCCCTGATATGGAAGAAGGTCGCTGAATGTCAAACGTGTTTTTCGAGAAAATCGCAAACATGTGCCGAATTATTGGCATTCTAGTATAGTAGTTATATGTTGGAAAAGACAACTAACTATATACTATTTATTATATTATATACTATATTATTATATATTATATTATTAAGATATTTATTTACAACTTAAAATTATTTATACACAAACAATTACAGAAACAAGAGCAATAGAAAAGAAATGTAGAAATAATTAATTTGAAAATGTACACAAAAAAATAATTAAATGTAACTTATAAAATTTCTTAGATTAGGCCCGTGTGGTAGGGTACCAAGGATGCTGGCGGCGTTACCCCGCTGGATCGCTATGCTGATTCTTTGGGCAAGATAGCCGCCAGCCCTTGGGTCCCTCGTCGCATCGAACAAACGCTTGGACAGCTCTCGGAACAGTGACCAAGCTCCAGGGCCCCAAGGACCAAGGGTCTCTACACCAAATGCAATAAAATTGTATTGGTTGCCGATGTCCCTGTATTTATGGGCCTTAAGGCCCTCAGCCGCTTCAGCCGCCCCACCGGCCTTCCTACACGTACTCTGGAGGTGGGACGGAGCCAAAGTGTCTACGCAAGTAGCGTCCCACACAAGGGCACGTCCCATTTTCCAGGGTATTAACGACATTCCGTCCGGTCTCTTGCCGTCATCACGCATGATACCGTTCGGCTCCAGGATGGCCGGTACGTTGACGGTGGCAAGAGAGCGACGCAGAATGTCGTTTAAGGCAGCGTGGCGGGAGAAGCGACCGGCGCTCTTTTGGCAGGACAGACCGTGGTGACCGAGGGGGTCGACATCTGCACCACACGGGCACTTATGAGGCGCGCAGACCTCGGCACCGAGGCGGAGAGCGATCGCTAAGCGAAGGGTCTCGTTGTCAATGAAAGTGCCCGTGTTGGCGGAGGGGTAGGCGTGTAGCCAGTGGCCAGATTCCCTGGCGGCCACGGCCAGCAGCCTGGCGCGGGTTGGACCGCAACTACTGTTCAGGAGTCTGGATGATATAACCTCGCAAACGACGTCATCCCAGCACCTCTGACTTGCAGGGACTGATGGAAAAGTTTGGTTAGGGACAGCCATATTCCATGTCTTTGTAGCCTCCTCCAAGCACGTAACCTCATAGTTTGTTAGGGACGAACCCAGGATTTTTCCTATTAGGTTGGAGGTGCTGTGGATAGAGGCTAGAAAGGCAGGCAGAGATACGTCGGTAATTTTGCGAATCCCTAAGCCACCATATCTGATGGGGAGGGAGGCTTGGGTCCAGGAATGTTCTGAAAGTTTTATATTGATAATTGACTCCAATTGACGTTTAACCAGTTTGTCGATGGATTCTGTTAAACTTTTTTGTGTCCAGAAGGGGCAGCATCGGATCAGGTAAGTAAATTTAGGGACAAATAAGCAGAATTTTAAGATAAATAGGGCCGAATGCGTATTAATTTCCAGGAGACGTTCGGAACACTGGTTGAATTTAGAAATTGATTTTTCTGCGAGAGGTGTTATCGCTTCCTCGAAGATCGGAGAACCTAGAAGGTAGAGCGACGCTTTATTTACAATTTTGATATTAGGGGCCAAATTTTGAAAATTTTGAATTAGATTTGTCCTGTCGGCTTGTGAATCGCTTTCTGCGATAAAAAGTTCGCATTTGTCTGTATTTAGGTCTAGGCCGATGGACTGAAAATTATTAATTATGTTAGAAAGGTCGGCTAGAACAGCTGTGGCTTTACCTCCTAGGGTTCCGTCATCTAAGTACCAAACGTTAAATTCAGATTGTAAATTTTGAATAACCGGATTTATTGCGAGGCTGAATATGGCTGGCCCAAGGGGATCACCCTGTTGGCAGCCAACGGCAGAGAGGATTTCTTTGTTTTTGTGGAGTAATTTTGAGGGGTTGGAGTAACATTGGAAAAGGTAGTTGTAAATTTCTGGTAGATTATTTCTGGCTTCTTTCAACAGGGTGTCCCGGTTTACTGAATTAAACGCGTTTTTCACGTCGATTTTGAGGAGCACTTCGCAGCTGGCACTTTTGTCCAGATAGGTTCTAAGGGCGTGGACGGCTGCTTCACAGCCGCCCTTTGTCCCGAAACCTAACTGAACGGGTTCGAATACTGATTTCAATTTAGATAATGAGTGTCTGACACACACCTTTGAGGCAATACGTCTTAAGGTTGAGCCCACAGCAATGGGCCTGACTCCACCGTCCTTCTTTGAGAGAGCAATTAGGTTGGCGCCGTATAGGATGGGTGTCACTTCAGGGTTCACGTTTCCAGCCAACATGAAATTTATAAGGAGGGTGAGTGAAGAGATCAGGTTTTGCCCCGCCTCACCTACTGAGTGTGCTGTGAGGTCTTTTAGATGTTGTGGAGATAAGCCGTCTAAGCCAGCAGCCGAACCGGTTTTAAATGAGGAGATGGCTGAAACGATGTCTCTCTCACAGGCGTGGAGGCAGGCCTCGGGGGCTGCAGGCGAGTCCAGCTGGAGGGGAGTCGGGGGTGCTGGGGGGTGTTTGCTTTGGAGAGCTGCCACAGTCTCCGGAGTATCAGGTGACAGTACGTCACTCGAGAATAGGAGCCGCGCGGCGCCTTTGAGGTCTCCATCGCTTACCTTACTCTCCACTTTTTTAAAGACACTGAAATTTTGTTTAACTGGGTTATGATTATGATTAATGGGGGGGCTTGTTGGTTGTGTGCAGTTATTTTTTATATTCTGTGTTAAGGATGAGTGGGAATTACTAGATTTTACGTGAAGAGTGGAGTACGAGAGGGTGAAAAGACGTTCCCAGTCCTCTGTCTGGTTTGTTTTAATACATTTTAAAATAGAATCCGACAGGCTTGTAGCGACGGATATCCTGGCACCACGCGGAATCCTTTTCACCAAAGGAAAGGAGTTTTTAAGGTGGCTCAGACGTACGTGGAAGGGGTCGGCATTGGGAGTGTGTGATGGGGCAGTCTGGTTTAGTACGCTAGGCGCGCTGAGAGTGACCGGAGAGGGGCGTCCGTGGATACGAGTAGTATGAATTTGGAGGCCCCGACTGCTTTGAAAGCAACGGTTGCATTGAGTGCAAAAATGGGCAAGTGACGTACCGTTCCGAAGAGGATCCGAAGACTGCATTCAAGCGACCGTTGATTGGCCTCCGCCTATTCATACACTTAAAAAATATAACAAGAAATAAACATTTACAAATAAATATGTACAAAATAATATACAAAAGTGACACAGAGCAGGGCGCCTGCGCCCGCTGTCTGCGCCGCAGGTCTGCGCGTTCACGAGTTAAAATTCTGTTTCCCCGGCAACCGAGATGCTCTCGCCGCCGTCTCCTGGGCGACCGAGGAGGACTGGAGTAGCGTCCTGTCAGGGGTAACCTGTAAACACCTTCTAACCCAGCTATCAGGCGAGCTGCGGGCTGAGGGTTATGTCCGGGCTGGGAGCTCGGGTCTTCGCTAAGGCCGCCTTCGTATGAAGCGATGATCCTCAGCATCCGCTGCGTCTAGCATGACGCGGGGCGTGCCTTTCTTTAGGACACTTTAATACATTTATTATTTATTTATTTTATTTTCTAATCTGTTTTTTCACATTGACATTGACATTATAATTAGATTATATATATTATAATATTATATTATATTATTTATTATATTTTTGATTATATATTAAGTATTATATTTCTGTCTATTAAAGCGTCGGTGGCGTCGTGGCTAGGACGTCGCACTCCCATCCGGGAGGTCCGAGTTCGAACCAGGCAGCGCCATGTACCAATTATTTTATCGGATTTTTCGAAAAACTTACGTACATTTACCGACTGCTCTGACGGTGAAGGAAAACATCGTGAGGAAACCTGTATACTGAGATAACCAGTGTGTGAAATGGGGAAGGCAATGGCAAACCACCCCATTAAATCTGCCACGAGAGTCGTTCTGTGTGATTAATTCCTTAGAATGATCATGACCCTCAGCAATAAGTTTCTGTATATATTATAGTATTTACGTAGGTAATATTATTACTACTGCTTTGCAGCTTGCAAAGGTTTGCATTTTTTATTAATATTGTTATTTATTTATTTGAGGGTAGTATCTATTTCATACGCCTTTTGCACCGGTATATTATGTATCTTATGATTTTTCCATCACCTGAAGATTGCCTGGAAGATATCGTTTAAAGCGACAAGGCCGCCTTCTGCACATTGTATTGTACCTCTCTTTATGTTGTATGTTTTGTTTTTGTCCCGGGTGTGCAATAAAGTATATTTGTATTGTATTGTATTGTATATACTATAGTTTACTTGTCCTTGCATATTGTAATACTGATGCTTTGTCTACATAATTTAAAAAATATTATATTGTATTATATGTAATACTCTGCTGATGTTCGAACTCGGTCACCGCAGATAAACCTCTGGAGGGTTTTAGTAGGTGATCCATAAAATCTTTTTGTATGTGTTTTTCTTTATATTGACCAATAAAATAGAAAATATTTAAAAAAAAATTCACACAATATCCCGCGCCGACATTTATAGCTGAAAATGGATTAACAAGCCGAAGTGGCAGAAGGGTCAAATCTACCGCAAAACCGATAACTGAAAACAGTTGGGTTTGACGAGTACTTGAGTGGATACCGCGATTAGGTAAAAGTGGTGGGGGATACTCCCCTGGGACACGACTCTACTAATACCTTGTAATCTCAATTTAAACTTGATTCTAACTAGCGACTTGACGTTTTTTATGCCACTACACTGTTCACAAACCGTCCACTACACATCAGCAGCCCACTCTAGTCCACTGCTGGACATAGGCCTCTCCCAGGGCGCGCCATTGAGATCTTCGGCTCTTCTCACCCACTCGTTTCCGGCACCTTGCGCAGATCGTCGCTCCATCTAGCAGGTCGTCCCACACTATGTTTGTCCAAACGCGGTTTCCACTCCAGAACTCGTCTACCCCAGCGGTTGTCGGTTCTGCGACAGATGTGACCGGCCCACTGCCACTTCAGCTTGCTAATCGATATGTTCCATAAAATAGTATCTCAATGACACTAACAAATAGCAGAAAAGATTTGCATACCGTTGTCGGTGGAACATATGATACCTATGCTTTTTAAATCACCTGTAATTTTCACTATGTTCTGGCAAATAAATTTCATTTCATAACTTTTGTTCTATGCCGGATCTCCTCATTTCGGATTCGATCCAGCAGAGATACTCCGAGCATAGCTCTTTCCTTTCACGAATCGTTCGATTAACGTTATTCAGTCAAACCAAAGATCGATCGATCGGCAAAAACTTATGAGTATTTTGTAGTTAGAGTTGGATCGGTACGAAAACGTAATTGATACTTATTTGGAAAAGAACGACAAACGTTGTAATAAATAAACAGTGGAATAAATTGGCCTCCTGTTAGATGGAGTGACGATCTCCGCAAAGTGGCTGGCAGGGACGGATATGGAGTGCCGGAGATGTGGCGCAAAAAAGAGTGCTTCTTGTGAATCTGGTCAAAAACAGTTTATACAAAATAAAAGATTATATCAATAACAACCTATGTTTTCAACACATACGATAATCATTAGTGTGCTTTATTTTACCCTTTTTAATTATTTAAATCCAACGGACAATTCTGAATCACAAAGTACAAAATTAAAAAGTGATCTCATGACGGATGCAGTATATTTTCCGAGTGCTGGATTTTAGGCTAACAATATATGGGAAAAAACACTGTTCTTTTACGAATTACATATAGTTCATGCATAAAAATTTTACTAGGTAAAGAGTATTATTTCCACGTATTTGCCTTACATAATTGACGGCAGTAATTTCAACAAAATATAATGTTATCAAATCAAATCAAGTATAACAAAAGGCTGACATTTAAAATAATAGGTTTTCAAAAATTCATTTGTTTTCTGTACTAAATAATACCCGTTATTAGTTAGCTCACGCAAGGCCGGGGTTTTCCATGTATCTAGACTTCAAAAAACTTATCATGTAGATATGTTTTTTTTTCTGATATCCCTCTCTCTACCTTGAATTGAGACATGAAAAACTGAATGTAGCTCAAAACATGATCTCAGGGGTTTGAAGAAATAATCCCACCAAAAACATAAATGTGAAAAATGGTACCAAGTTCGGTGCAAGGAACCAATAGACAAGTCGGCTACGCCGTTAAAAAAAATGAGATCTAACTGGATGCCAAGTTCAATTAACGTTCCTTCATACAAACTTACCTACAGAAATACATATAGCATAGCATAACTCTCACGTCCATAATCTCCGCGGGGTTAGACAGAGGAACCACCTTCATCATAGGTAGTAGAAATATATAACATGTATAAACATGAAAATTATCGCTTGCTAAAACTAAATCCCTAACTTGGCAAGTTTTCACACAAGAATAATCCAAAAGAATAGTTCAAGAGTTTTGTGTTGTTTGAGAAATGGATTATTTCGATAAAAAATATTATATTTTCCTAATGACAAATCTTACAGTATATATTGCCAATATTTTGTATCGTAATAAAAAAAAACTAAAAATCCCAGGAACCAAAAACCTGCCTATTAATTTGGCTAAATGACGAATTTATCAAATGACCTTTGACAGAAACAAAGATGTGATGAACTAAGGACTAGAACAGACGAGGTCGCGGGCCGCTGCTACCTGCGACTGTGTGTACGTACTGTATATACAATAATGTAAAGTGCGCAGGCCAAATCCAGACTCGATAGAGAAATCAATACATAAAAAATGATTGAGTCGCCCTGCAAGTGATCAACCAAGCATCAGCATGTTTTAGGTTCAAAAACGATTAAGAAAAGATTTATCCGGGAGAAATGGGTACCCGCCGGGTTTTTACCCTCTGCCCATTACCTACGACACCATTTACCCTGATCATCACGTGTAAGAGTATCTGGTGCTTGGTAAACTTCAGATCTAGGATTTGACTCTCAAATAATATTTCACTCTCTGTTCTACGTCCGTTACATAGAGTTACATAAGCTCTGATAACGTGATATGCTATGTGTTGCAGCTTTCGTAGGCTTCATGTATAGGTCGCAGCGTCTTGCAACGTCGTCTGTTTTAACCATTATAATGGTCCATTCTATTAACTTTGTAAGTCGCCGAATTACCGTTATTAAATCGGCTCCTTTTTGAAATCGATTACGTGACTTTTTATTGTCTTTTTCTAATAAATTGCGGGTGATTTGTAATTCCGAGCCCGTACCATTTGGTTAGGCTGGATTGGACAAATTCTGAATAAAAATTTGAATAATAACATCCGGTTTTCTTTGATATCTACAAAGCCACAGACATTTTAGATTTTTTTCTTCTATTTAGAAGAATAAAATATTTCTGGTTTTACAATTAGAAACCAGAAGTTACTAGCAGGATATTTTTGTTTTAATTAATAAGTGATACAAGGAACGCGCCTGCCGCATACTAAGGCAGACAATTTTTGTTTTATCTAAGCTAAAATGTGGTCTGATCTAGCTTTTCACTGTTATTGAAACATTAAATATAAGATTATTTATCTATCGATATAGAGATATTTATCTAACGGTAGAGAGATAGATTGTAATGTCTCTACCTAAATCTAAAGAGGCCCCTTTACAGCAGCTAGTAGCGTTAAGTAAATTTAAATTTGAAATTGTGTACAAACTTATAATAACATAATGTACATTCCTATTTGACAATGCCTTATGCAGCAGCCATATTTTTAATTTCATTTTGACAATGTCCTTTTACAGCAGCTAGTAGTGTGTAAGTAATAATTAAAATGTGTTATAACGGATAATAATTGTTCCTTGATCTATCTAAGCGTAACTTTGTAATCAAAAGATAAATTAAAAAAACTAAACTAGGTTTTGAAATCGCTGTTCATTTTTCATCATTTATTGAACATGTAATGGACAAGGTTAGATCTAGATGTTCCTTGTTCAGACGAATTGCCCGTAGGTAATAGTAATGTCTAACTATGTATAAAATAAAAATGGACAAAATAAACATATTATATATTGCACACTGTTTGTATCACAGATCATCCCATCGTGTATTTGTATTCGTGCACGCGTTCAGTGTTTATCTCAATCCAACTATTATGAAACGAAAAATAAGTTGATATTAGTTTACAACCAAAGGGCAATTTCATTTTTGTAGTTTACAACCAAAGGGCAATTTCATTTTTGTAGTTTACAACCAAAGGGCAATTTCATTTTTGTAGTTTACAACCAAAGGGCAATTTCATTTTTGTAGTTTACAACCAAAGGGCAATTTCATTTTTGTAGTTTACAACCAAAGGGCAATTTCATTTTTGTAGTTTCATAAAATAAACTCGACATTTTGGACGATAGGTACAATGATTAAAATATATCCCACAAAAAACGTAAATGTTAAAAAGGTGCCAAGTTCGGTGCAAGGAACCAAGGCTTCGCCGTTAAAAGAATGGAAATCTAACTAAGGATGCCAAATTCAAATCTAACTATGGATGCCAAATTCAAATCTAACTATGGATGCCAAATTCAAATCTAACTATGGATGCCAAATTCAAATCTAACTATGGATGCCAAATTCAAATAAAGTTCCTTGCTTTGTTTGAACATAAAATATATTACTAAAAAACTTAAAATTATTGCTAAAAATTAAACTAAATCCCTAACTTGGCAAGTTTTCACACAAAACTCTTGAACTCTTCTTTGAACTACTGTCACTACAAAAAATCGGCGTTTTCACGGTATTCTTTTATTTTCATTATCGCAATTGAAAACTAATAATTTTCCAAAATTTTAATTATACCTTCGATGGTCATATCAACACCAACAACAACACAACAACAACACAACCACCACTGTAAAAATTGCCTGTATTTCCGTAGTGAAACCTGGGCTGTTAGTAATTGAGGAGTTCTATCCACTACTTTCGAAATCCTTAGACAGATCCTGGCAATCAAAATCACACTAGAAGTTGACTATTACGTTCTATACACTTTATCACGAGGCCTGAACTGTTTACCGTTGATGAGTTCTGTCCGTTACCTTCGAAATCCTTAGTCTAATGAATATGTTTAAATAAAGAATATGTTTCCTTTATACATTATCAATGACCTAACTCCGTACTAAATTTCAGAGTCAACTGGAAGTGATAGGTTTTTGATGAGCGAGTGTTAAAAATGGCGATATTCAGATGTCAATATCTCGGGAACTATTTGAGACACTTTTATAAAATTTGGAATTCCGGTTAATTTTGGGAATCTTAATAGACATACAAAATTACAAGTGTGAAGGTCAAATGGATTTTGAGTTATAGGGAGTCGAAAATTCTCTTGAAATCGTTCATGTAATATAACTCACGTCGTGTGTCGTCGCCCTTTTCTTCCGGACTTGGCGGACACACTCCTGTGTGTATAGATCTGAAAAAAAAGCTTTTGTGACTAAATTGGATACCTGCTTAATTTAAAAAAGTTTAAGATAGGACTCCATGCGTCCGGTTCCATTTCGGTTCGGTTCGCTCCATCCAATCACGAAACGCTGATTTCAAGTGCAGGGGGGCGGAACACATGTGATTGATTGCTACGAACGGAACGGGGCTGGAACCGGACGCATGTAGTCCGGGGTTTTTACGTGGTTCTGGTTATTCTACCAGGCTTTAAGTATCTACCGGGGCATTTCCGAATATAGATTCGAAGGAAAGCTTAGCGACTAAATGATGCGATGGGGACGTAATACATTTAATATTTTGCCGAGGGTCGGCATTAAAATTTCAGATTGGTTTGTTTTGTGGGACTTGCTAAGGAATTAATTAGGGGTCCGTCCGTCGGTCGCTTTGTATCGCGTTTGAAGTTTTAATAGACGTAGAGTAATGAAACTGATGACGTACCTTGAACGCCAATTTCATACAAAATAGCGCCACCACATAATATCAAATGTTGCCAAAATTTTTGGCTTGTAGGCTTATGGTACACTGAGCAACCCTTTATAAAAAATGTTGATGTGGTGTTTAAATTAGCTGTTAGAGCGTCGGTGGCACAGTGGCTAGGACACCGGACTCCCATGCGGGAGGTCCGGGTTCGAAACCAGGCAGTGCCATGTACAAATGAGTTTTTCGTATTTATGGAAGACTTACGTACATTTACCGACTGCTCAATGGTGAAGGAAAACATCGTGAGGTAACCTGCACACTGGGATGACTAGTGTGTAAATGGGGTAGGCACAAAATATCCTCAAGAGTCGAATTGCCGCTGGGTTAATTCCGGACCCCTATCATAAGATAAGATAAGTTAGCTGTTACCTTTTACTCGTGTATTAGATACAGACAGCGACAGCCACGTTAAGTCAGTCGTGAAGTTGAACCAGACAATGAAATATTGTTAAAAGCATAAAAAATAACAGGCTCTTACTCAGGTAACCACTATATTTTCACCCATACTAATATTATTCACTAAATCACCCTCATACATAATAAGAATAAGCATAAGCATTCGGCGTTCGGTTTCAAAACCATGCAATGCCATGTACCAATGAGTTTTTCGAATTTTTTCGAAGACTTACGTACATTTACCGACTGCTCTAACGGTGAAGAAAACATCGTGAGGAAACCTGCATGTCTGAGGAAATCAAAAGTTTCCGAAGGTGTGTGAAATCCACCAATCAGCACTGGGCCCGCTCTCGGTGGATCATGGCCCGTCGTACCCGTAACAATGGGGACATTAATAGGCTGATGGTGATAATTCTGTTACACCCTGTTTATATAAAACTGGTCTATTTTCATGTGATTATTGGCCAAATTTTCTCTGACATGGCCTAACGTCAGCAACCGGGACAGACAGCTTAACGTACTCTCCGAGGCACGAAGTGGTCTAAACGCATGGTTTCATCTAAATGAAAACATGCTCGCAACTAGGACGAACCCTCCCATAAAACACGTTATAATCTGTTTAAGTATGCATAATGGAGCCTGCTTCTCGTATAAGGATCTCATATTTCCCATATATGATTGCCAAGCGAAGATTAGATGAGCAGGAAAGATATACCCTTAATATTTTATCAAGAAATATTGGACCGGATATCTGACTCTGAGGGTTAAGTTATGAGAGAATAAACTTTGGTTTTTATAAGTACAGCCGATCAGAAAGCCTAATAGGTACTTATAGCCTAAACTAAAATTTCCTAAATTTCCATGCAGCTGGATCTGCGGGGAATAGGAAGTTCAAGGAACTGGATATTCGGGGAATTGGACGTAACGCCCATGATCCAGCAATACATCTAAAATACAAAGAACCCCGCAGAACTTGTTTGAAAAAAAACTTTTGGTAAAAAGCTTTGTAAAAATATGTTTCGGTACGTAAATTAAAATAAGAAAAAAAAGGAAAAAGAACCAGAATTCAAAAAGGTTTCCTAGATTTTTATGGTTTCGGTTCGCTTTGGTTTAAAAATCGCTGCATCGAATCCCTGCAGTATGCTAAAAGCTTAAAATCCAATGTCATATTATAGTGTTCCCAGTTAAAACCCAGTAAGGTTCAGTACCATAACTTATGTTCTACGCCTTTTTGATTATAACTAAAAAATATATTTTACATTTTGTAGTTAAGTACTTATATAAAAAATCCTATTGAAAGTCATTAGTTTGTGTAACGCACACGGAAAAAAATTCGTAATAACAACGAGAACTCAGGACAATTCTTCATATAATATCCATTACAATATTTTATAGCGCATTTTACAACAACAAAAAACTCGTAATAGTAACAAGAAAATATTGTAATTGATATGTCGTAGCCAGACATAGCGTAATGGCGGATTTAAGGAAGTGCGTAGTCATTTCACGAAGTGCTAATAAAGTTAGACAGATACTGATATATGTGCTAACTATAGTGTTCTGCATTTCACGAAGTAGATAAAAATCTTAAACACATAGTGTAGAATTCAACTATTACAGTGTCTGTCAATTTTTTTACCTGATGGAACGTAGGAGGTATATGCGTTTGACCTAATAGGATATTTGTTTGTTTGTTTTTAGCACATCGTGAAATGCCTACGCACTTCGTGAAACGCGTCATTACGCTATGTGTCTACGACAGAAAGATTATACGTCGCTGTACAAGATTTCACGTTACAATAGTAGTTAAACTCGTAATAACGAGTTTTTTCGCTAAACCTGCTTTCCGCTTCAGCCCATGACTTCCCCCCCTTCCCCCAGACTGTAACAACTTCATATCCCAGGGCGTGTCCGCTGATTGAACTTAACAAATGGGTATCGACGCGCAAATGTGGATTGATGGCAACCCTCGCTCTCAGGTTGTTAAGGGAAATACAATGAAATAGATTTGTCGTGAAGTCCCGTGGAAAATATAGCCTTTTTTGTGGACGCATGAGGAGTTATGTTTACGGGAAAAAAAAATCTGTTTTTTTTTCTATACAGGGTGCAACCAAAACCCCTTTGTAAGCCCTTTGTAAGTCTGAACAACTTTTGTTTTACAATTTTTAGTTAACGCAAAAACGACTACAAAGTTTCATATCTTTTAAATGTTGATGCGTTTTTTTTAATTTGGCTAATACCAATCTGCAAATGTCCTAGAAACTTCTCATAGGTGATAAGTCGGTTTTTTTCAATTAGCCGCCTGACAGTAGCCACATTTTGCTCAGTTCAAGGCCGAACTTCACGAATCTCATCATGGGGAAGAAACTCGGCCACGATCAAATTCAGCGTACCAACGCCTTACGGCGGCTTTATGAGGTGCTTTCCTCCCAAAAGCATTTTGAAGACGAGCTGTGCAATCTTGCTGAAAAAGAGAACTTTTAAAATCATACAAAATCATCCCCCAAAAATCTTTCGTTAATTCCATTTTTGCTACAGACGACGAACTTCGACTTGCGATAAAAAACAATTGACAAGCGATATCCCGCTAAAATTATTTTAATCACTAAATCAGTTTTAAAAATATATATTTATGAGCAGCCAGGAGCGCAAAACTTTCAGTGTATCCTACCCTATCAAGAGACACCATTACTCCCTATCCTGCGCAATCTGCTGCTAACTAATTGCTGACTTGGATTCTTAAAGAAGTAAGTATATGAATATTTAATTTATTTATTGTGTTCCGTTACAATATATATATTTTTTAATATTATTTTAACAATAATACCTACCGCTCAAATACCGAGTTCATTTTATGAAACTATAAAGCGAAATGAAATTGCCCTTCTGGTTGCAAAATAATATCAATTTATTCGTTTCAAATTATTTATATTGAGGAAAATAAACACTGTCTACGCGTGCACGAATACAAATACACGACGGGATCATCAGAATCTGTGATATAAACAGTTTAGAACATATGTTTATTTTTCCAATCCAATATTTTTTGATTCTGTTACAGTAAAGTTCCACTACACTGACGGTGCGACTGGTTCACAAATTGAAAGTCGCTCAGCGTGCTATGGAAAGAGCTATGCTCGGAGTATCTCTGCTGGATCAAATCCGAAATGAAGAGATCCGGCATAGAACAAAAGTTATCGACATTGCTTATAAGATTAGCAAGCTGAAGTGGCAGTGGGCCGGTCACGTCTGTCGCAGAACCGACAACCGCTGGGGTAGACGAGTTCTGGAGTGGAGACCGCGTTTGGGCAAACGTAGTGTGGGACGCCCCCCTGCTAGATGGAGCGACGATCTGCGCAAGGTGGCTGGCAGCGACTGGATGAGAAGAGCCTAAGATCGGGCTCAATGGCGCGCCCTGGGAGAGGCCTATGTCCAGCAGTGGACTAGAGTAGGCTGCTGATGAAAGTTCCACTACCTACGAGTATTTATACAACCCTAAATCCCTGCCTGTATCGATAACCGGACAAAAATCGAATCGTATCGTTAACGCAGTTTAAAAAGTTAAATTGCACATTATTACGACATTCGAAGTTTAATGTAACGGCAAAACCGGTAATTCTGCCGGCTCATTTCCGATAAATTCCGGTATTTTCGCGGACTTCATTAAAACCGTGAGCGTTTCGCTTAATTTTAGTGGTCTGAACGGAATTGCCTTTTAGCATGGAGGTATCAAGCCTACCACTGTCGCCTGAAGGGACACAGCATGAAGTAAATTGGAGTGATACTTCACATTCACATCGCACATTAATATTTAAATTCCGTGGCACATTTTTCTGTTAAAATTGTAGCGTTTATTTATGCACCAAATGATTTGTAATTTAGTAAATTTTCTTAAAATTTTAGCGTTTATTACATTTTATAACAAAAGATATGTGCCACGGAAATTACATAAGATTGTGGGATGTGACGCATCACCAAAGAATATATAATTTACTACGTAAAACTTACTTACGTAACACTTGGAGTGGACGTCCGTGGCATCACTTATTATAGAGAAAACCGTACGGTTTTTTTTTGCCAAAGCAAACACTCTCTCACTTTCTCTTACACTATAATGTGGGAAAGTTGTCGTATATTTTTTTTTAATAACTTTCAAATAATGGTTCAACTATGGTTTGTTTATTCAAAATGAAATAATACTAATATAACACTAAAATAAATACTTAAGCTAAAATTACAAAATACCTAACTATTTTACAAGTAAAATACCTTGTCTAGGTCGCTCCCTGCAGGGAGTGTCCCGAGGAGGCTGGCGGCGTTGCCCCGCTGTATAGCGAGGCTTATGCGCTGAGCAAAGTAGAGGCCAGCCTTCTGGTCCCGGGATGTCTCTACTAGGCTTGGCTATTTCCCCGTAGAGGCAGTGGGCTCCAGGCCCCCACGCCAAGGTCTCCACCCCGAACGGCGCAAATATGCAATCACCACCAGTTAAAATTGATGTGAAAGTGTTAACAAATAACATTTCAGCACACAATTTTATATTTCTATATCTAGATTATCGTTGCTTGGTTTCCGCCTCCGACCTCGACCGGCTAAAGCAGAATATCAGCGCCATGCTCTAGACTACTCTAGAGTATGGCATTATGCTGAGCTGAGGCCTATTTGGTGCTGCAGCATGTACGCCGGCCATTATTAATTTAGTTGTTTAAGAATATATTGTATAATATATCATATACTTACCATAAGTGGAATTGCATGTGTGCTTCAGATAACAAATAAACGTTTTTCTATTTCTAAATACAAACCACGTTTTGCCTCTCAATCATCCGCATCCGCAGTTGGACATCATTGCCCCTATAAAAAAATTAGATACAGTCTCCCTTCGGGGCAAGCATGGGACTTTCTCCTCCAAGCCTTTTAGCGTAACTGCTGTATTCAGCAAATTAACGAAAACTATTTCAAATCAGATGTGGTTCCATAATTACTATAGTTAAGGTATATTAAGTCAGTGTAGTTGCAACAGGCAGGCTGGCTGAGGCAATCCCCTTTTTCCGGTGCTGCACACCACCTTCATCAAACTTAATTACTTTTGTTTATTTATTTTTATAATATATTTGTTTAATATTATTATTATAATTAGACTTAAATAATATACTTGCTTCGTATTCGTCTTTGCACCAATTTAGAAAGTTTTTCAAAATTAAACTTTCGCGATTCAAAACACGCTCTGGACAATTCTCAGCGCGCCAACTAGCAGCGCTCCTAGCGGGAAAAATCCGCAACTTAAAAAAGATTGCGAGAAGAGCATGGCGCCGTCGGTCCGCCGCTCCGATAAATTAATTCAATATAAACCCAAAATCTCGTGCCACACGTAAATAAACTTTTCCAAAATCAACAAAAAACACTCCAACGCCAATCTGGACAAGATTCACAAAGAAACCAGCTCAAGGAGTCTTGGCTGCGGCTGCGCTGGTGAGTCTAAAAGTTCTCCGCTATCTGATCTATCGACCCTATTTCATAACAATACTGTTTCACGGGTTATATTGTATTTTATTAATTATTATTTAATAATTAGTAATTAATAAAATACAGTAAAAACCCATGAAACAAGTATATTATTTAAGTCTAATCATGTACTACAAGTTTCACCAGGTACCAACAACCGCAAGTATTAACTATTATTTTTATCTTCTTTACCTAATTGTTTGTTTGTGTATTTATTGGAAATAATTTTTTTCTTTCTTTCAACAAAGAATTGGATTTTTTTTAAGGTCCCTTAAAAGAATCTGTCGGGTTCCATATCTTTTCAAACATTAGTGCATACGAGTACTACCTACGTACTTACTTATAACAGCGTAGGTATGCAAAAGAAAAGCCAAAAAACTACCGGATCCATTATTTTTGGGATCGGCAAAAAAACTGGTCAGAACAATAGATAAGCCTTATAGTACATTTTAAACCCAGTTTTTTACAAAACTATATAATCAAGATATCTCTTTACAACCTTCTACCTCAGCTTTCGATGTCAAATCGATCGCGATTAGAATTTCTAAAGCAGATCAACGAAATGACTCAACCTAATTCCGATGACCAGTAATCATGGCATGAAACTATCACAATCGCAGAGTAATTTGCGGCGTTGCTCGCAGTAATTGCGAAGGCGCTTAGAAGCAATTTGCTTGGACAAACAGTGCTAGGAACGCCGACACAGATATATCGGGCTGTGTTCGAGTGCTACGATAACAGGGGTCTACGAGTTCGTAGCTGTAACTCGTAGCCGTGTAGCACAATGTATAAAGCGTACAGAAGTACTTGCGCAAGAACTAATGATTAACAAATGGTAAAAAATAGCAGAATTCAGCGTTTTGTTAGACAGAAAGAGAAAGGAATAGTAAACCAGTTGTGCTCTTTAGCTCCTAAAATTCACGTCAAGTTCTGATAGTTCTTATGTTGCATCCACAATAAGTCCAAGGTCAGGGAAAAGAGGAGTAGGTCGTCCAGTAGCTAGATGGGCGGATGACATCACCAAAGTCGCATCGAAGACCTGGATGCGACTAGCACCGGATCGTATAGGGTGGACAAAAGAGAGGAGGCTTATACCCTGCAGTGGGACGACATGGGCTGATGATGATCCACAAAAAAGGGAGAACTTTTTGGAGAAGGACAACTCCTTCCCCAAAAAGTTTTTCCTTTTCTGTGGAGCTGTCCTTCCCCAAAAAGTTCTCTCTTTTTTGTGGATGTGAACTCATGGAATTACTAAGTACTAAATAGTACCTAATACACGTAGTACTTACTATCATAATTTCATGCATTAACCCCCGACCGATGAAGGGGTATTATAAGTTTGACGCGTTTGTGTGTATGTCACACTCAACAACTGATTATCTGATTTGAACGCATTTTTTTTATATAACAGACAACTTGGTCGAGATTGTGGCAATATACTATATATGTACTATGCAATAAAAATAACTACAAATATACTAATCTGGGTGAAACATACATATTTGAGCCGTTTGGGGTTGAAACATTGGGACCCTGGGCCCGGGAGCGTACCGCGTCTTCAAGGACCTCGCAAAGCGCCTAGTCGACGCGTCAAAAGACCCAAGATCTGGCTCCTATTTGGCCCAGCGGATTAGCTTAGCTATCCAACGGGGCAACGCAGCCAGTCTCTTGGGTACACTGCCGGATGTGGGGTACTTAACCCATTTTTTTTATCTTTAGCTTTCTTAGTCTTAGTTTAGTTTTAGCTTTAATATTATTATAAATAATAACATTTTAAAAAGATTGTCTGATTCATTGTGTTTTTTTTAGCTATGCCTGGCAATGTTTTAGAGATTTGTCCAAAAATATGCTTCTCTAGACTATCTCTTTGCGACAAATCCAAAGAAGGCAATTAATATTAGCATTTTCAAGCTCATGCTGTCAATAAAAGTTGGAGAAACCCTAATGACCCTGACCCTGGCAGCTCTCATGATAACAGTGAATGTAAATTAAAAATAATTAGGTATGTTTTCGGTTTCATTAATGATTATTTTAATCGCTTTTAACTATGAAAATACCTAAACAGATTTTATTTATTTTTATTAACTCTACCGGTGGCATTTGAATGTGGTCTTCAAAGTGAGAATTATGTAGGCACAATCCCTCAGTGAGCAAAAATGTAGAATCACTTAAAAGAGAGGCAGATTTATCTTTCTGAAATATCTATTCACCGACTAAAGAATTGTTCTACCGTTGAGATTATTTTTTTCTTCATCCAAGAGTTTGATGAAAAGGTTGATGTCTTATGTCGAGCATACTTGCCACTTCAGCCTGCTATACCTTGAGTAAAAAAAAGATTTAAAAAATCAATGGAAACTGATGTGATGAGACGTTAATGTATTTCGGCAGTATTAATAGAAGAGCCGGGGAAGGCAATGGCAAACCACCCCATTAAATCTGCCACGAGCGTCGTTCTACGTGGTTAATTCCTTAGAATGTTCACGACCTTCACCAATGAGGAATACGACTGGAAGAGAGAATATAAGAGCCAGTACTTACTAAGACCGTGTGCTTCATAGTCACTTACTACCAGATGAGATTGAGGTCAAACGCGGGTTTAGGTGTATATTAAAAAAAATTAAAAAAACAGTTTAATATTTACCAATAAATAAAATAAAGTAATACTAAATACATATTTAAGTTAAAATTACAAAATACCTAACTATTTTACAAGTAAAAGACCTGGCCCAGGTCGCTCCCTGCAGGGAGTGTCCCGAGGAAGCTGGCGGCGTTGCCCCGCTGTATAGCGAGGCTTATACGCTGAGCAAAGTAGAAGCCAGCCTTCTGGTCCCGGGATTTCGCAAAAGAATAGACTTTGAATAGAAAAAAAACGTCCGTCAACTGATCGCAAACTGATCGGCTTTTTTTAGTATAGAAAGATTATTTTTTCTGCGAATTCCATAAGTCGTTCGGCTACCGATACTGAACACGCTTGTATCCCTTACAAGAGAGTTTTTGTTACATACCGTATTTATCAGGATTTATCCGATGCGAGGGAGCTGGGGTTACCTTTATTATATGTAGCTACAACGCCCACACGCTTAAAAAAACCTCCATGACCCTTTGTAACTTTAAGCCCCCATTATTAAGCTCAGCGTACGACCGTACGTGCTGCCAGGGTCGCTGTTAGGGATTTGGCGACCATTTAAATTTTTGGCGTCCCATTTTATTTTATTTTTTGAGGTTATTTTTTATTTAAGAATATTAATTCAGTCAAATATAGGTAGGTTTATATTGTAAATATCAAAGCATAACTGACTTTTTTTTAAAATTACTTGACGTCTGCTGTCATCAATTCATGTATCGTTCATTGATTGCTCCACAGATTAAACACTTTTTTTTCTATCTCCAGCTATTTTTCCAAAATATCAGTTTATTTTATTAGTATAGGTAGTTGAATATTGTAAATAGCTAATTGTCTTTATATAGTATGTCTTTATATTTTATTTTTACAACACACTCTGTGTAATTATCCTGTAATATGTAAGTATGCATTAAATTAATAGATGATATTCAGTCAAACATACATATTACTATATACTAATAATCTACTAATAATTGTAATTTTCTCTTGAATATTATGTTTTCCTTCTGTAATTATAATACAAATAATTTTAAGGACTAATAATTAGATTTTAACAATAAAATTGTTAATCAATTGAAAAAAATGTAAATAGAGAAATTAATCTTAAAATCAAAATCGCGCCTTATATTAAGTATTGTACTTAACAAATAACAAAATCCTTTTCTTAGTGACCCTAACGAGGTTAACATGGTCACCTTGTCGTGTACCAAAGCCTCTAAATTGAGATTTAAAAAATATATATCATTGAACTCAAAGTGGGTAATATTCAAAGTAGCTAGTACACAATGAAATATCAGTAAAATATATTTGTAAGTTCCAAACAGGAAGTCTGCAACAATAATAAGAAGAATACCAAGAATACTAATTTCCAATGGAGTTTAATTATTAAAAATTACTTATTTTAATTTTTTTACTTAATTCTTTTTAACCAAAACTGTTCATCCATCAACAGTACATTTAAAACTATACTCTCTTTAAAAAAAGGTTGTCTGGAAGTGAATAGCTCTTAGCTATAAGACCTCCTAGATTGTATTAATCGTTTCGTACGCACTGTATCACACTAATTTTGTTCAATAAAGTGTATTCATTCATTCAATCTTTATTAAATTTTTCTCTTGTATACATTTTTTATATATAATTTGTAACTTTTAGGGGTTATCTTATCTTATCTTTGGATGGGGGCTGGGAATCCCAGCGACACTTCGACCCATTGGGATCTTGACCACTTCACTGAATATGGCATGCATGAGCAAGACTATACGTCTTCGTGGGAGATATTTGAATTCCCTTGGGTCTGGATATAGGTACAGAGCCTCGCAAACCCATCCTTTTTACCGCGAAAGCGTCACATTCACATTGGAGATGTGAAACGGTCACCAGTTGTTCACCACAGGCTCTGCAAGATGTGCTATCAGCCAGCTTCATCTTGTGGGCATTGGTGCTAAAGTGACCGGTGAAGGCACCGACCAGTAGATGCACTTGACGTCTATTCAGCTCCTAGATTTTATTGTTCCAGTCTGTGACTTTGTCCCCAATGAGTTTCTTAGAGTGTTCTAATCCCTTTTGGGTTAGCCACTCTTGTTTATGCCTATCGGTACTGTGTACTTCTTCAATACTGTTTTGATAGTAGGTACCCGACGAGAGGCCAACAAATGGTTCTGGACCAATAAGCGATTGCAGTGATCCCTATCTGGCCAACTCGTCTACTGATTCATTTCCTAATATGCTTTTAACTTTTAGGGTAACTTTTTATATTGGTTTAACCATCTAAAATTTTTAGTTAATCTTAAGGTGAGACGAAACGGTCAACTAATAAACGGCAAACAAAATATGACGCCGATGAAGATGGTTATGAGTGAAATATCAGATTTTAGGATTTTAGCAAACAATCTTTTATCCAATGTCTTTCTCCCTCAAATATCTCAGTCTACAAAATACAGCAATTATTGGAATCTACTAACGCCACTCTCAGTGGCCCCAAATACTTCGCCCTAGCTCCGGATCTGTGCACTTCCCTAAACCTATTTATTCCTTGGACTCGGGACGGTTTCCTCCTTGACTGATTCCAGGACAATATCAATTCTGTCCACGTAAAGCTTGAGCAGGGTTCTTTTAAAGACTCCTTTCAAACAAACATTAGGGGAGTGGGAGGTTTTATCTAAGGATTATTTAGGTTTTATCCAAGTTATTATTGCTTGGAACACTTGTAACACTTGTACTTTCTCTAATCACATACACACACACATACACACACACACACATAACAATAACATACTCCTACATACACTCACACACTAAATTATTGTTATGTTTGGATATGGAAGAGCGGGGGGGCCTCCTGACACAAGCTTTATTTGCTTAAAAGGAGGCCTCGATCACGGATATAAAAAATGTTGTAACTTTTAAGGAAAATAATTTTTTTTTTTTTTTTATCACTGATTTTCTCGTTGCCATAATTTTCCGGCTTCCATTACAAAATATGTAAAATGACATGTTCTATATTATATTATTTCATATTTACTTATATCATAATATTTATTATTTATATTTTCATCCATCATCATTACTTCATCATTTTCTATTGTATTGTATCCTTTATTATGTTCCTTTGTGTAGTATCCTTTCCTTTCAGTGTCCTTCTTCTTCCTTTGAATATACGTTGATTGATACAGCTTCTTGACTCTCTGAGCTGGTTGTGCGGCAAGGGTAAAAATCAGGATTTGAAAATATCCGATATTTATTATAAATATCAAAATATCAGGTATATACAATATATTTTAAAAATGTGATATTTATACTTCATAAAAATTGATTTCCAAAATGTATTCGTTACTATAAATACGTGTACAAATAAAAACAATATATTTTTTTATATGAATTTTTAAATAATTAATAAAATACTATCCTAATCCACTGAAAATAATAAAATACCCAGTTACAACTTACAGTAGCTTAAATGCACGTAAAAATCAGAATCACAAAAATCAACAACATAAATCTACGATAATAAAAGTCAACATCAAAATCAACATAAAATTTCTTCATCATTCTTTTGGAGATCAAATAATCAACCTATGAAAAATTTGATTGAAAGGCAGTTAAACAGCAATTCATCTTTTGAATCTGAATTATTTACAATTTCACTTTCAGCTACCTTTTCCATTTTGTCCTCCAGATTAGCTGACTGAAAATCATCTGCAGCTTCAGTGTATGTGTCCCATAACCAATAATAGGCAGTTTATAATACGATTAACGCCATCTGATAGTGTAAGTGATAAACAGCAAATAATGTATCATAAACCGAAAAAATCAAATATTCAGAAAAAAACAATTTCCTTTATATAAACTCAATTAACTTGATATCCTAGAACCCTGGTTAAAATACTTGAAATGCTTAAAACTCGCAGCTGATACCTTTAAAAAGGTTGCCTTATTTAGATTTTAGACGTGGAAATAGTGTCCTCATCATGGTACTATTTTATAAAAATTGGAGCCAAAAATCGAATTATTTAACTAGGTTATCGTTCATGATATCCCATGTGAAAAATTAAATATCGAAGATTCTCCGTATCTTGGGAACCACTGATCCAATTTTTATCAGACATGGCTAATAAAAACGCTGCAAACAATTTTCATTAAAATAAAAGGACCTCATCCAAATAGCATAATTAATCGTGACATGGGAAGCTTCACACAACGTGTTGGTAATTCGCGTAAGAACATTTTTTTCCGAAATCTTGGCATAATGCGTCATTGGCATTTTACGAAATCTTGGCATAATGCGTCTTTGGCATTTTACAAAATTGACATAATGCGTCTAACCCAATCAAACAGTCCGATATACGAGCCTTTTTGGTATGAGGGGGTTCATGTTACCTACCAACTGCCACGAGAGTCGTTCCATGTGCTTAATTCCTAAGAATGATCACGACCCTCAGCAGTGAGGAATACCACTCAGAAGAAGAACAAGAAGAACACCAGACGGAAGGATGTGAAAAATGAAGTACTACCTAAACTAAATGTGGTGAAGCATTGTGCAAGATATCAGTCTGTGCGGCTGTTTAACAAGTTGCGTCGAATATAGGACAGACATGAGCCTCCATACATTTAGGGTCAAATTGAAAGCGCTTCTTTTGGAAAGGAGTTTGTATCCTGTAGAAGAATTATAATGTAAGTAGGTACCTGTGTCAGAAATATGACAATTTAGCAGATTATAATTTATTGTATTGTATTTGTTTTGACAATAACTCTTGGATTCAGTTTCTTTTTTCTAATATTTTTTGTGACATGGATTTTAACAATTTTTATGTTTTTGTGATTTTAATTTCTTTTTTATGACGTGCTTATAATGTAGCTAAGATTGACACTGAAAGACTTTTATTATTATTTTTTGGCACGTTTTTTATGTATTCAAACACAATATATGATTGTTCATGAAGAAATGATATGATGATGAAAAAGAATTTAGTACCATGACCCAAACCAGTCGACATCACGTTTAAAACACTAGGTACATATTAGTTTTGTACATTGTCCTTGGTTCATTATTAAATCTCATTATAGTTAGTGATAAAGTTAATCAAATCTAAATAATTATAACTAGTATTGTTAATTATAATTATTTTGATTTAATTGACTATAAAGCTGATATGTGATATTTTAAATAGTATTTAATAGTTTTCAAATAAAGGTCATACACAAAATACGCTAAAATGCTTGAAGTATTTCTAAGAATTATCATTTTATACCTTTGGATCGTTTGTTCTTTATCTTCGATAGTAATATTTCTACTATGCGTGACTACTTGGATAGTAATACCAAAATGGCGCACTTTAAAAAATTACGTCTACCTCAATATAGTTTTCACATACGTTTTAGTTATTATATTTGATATTGTGTGTGTAATTTTCGCAATGAATAAAATTTTACCTAATTCAAAATTATTGGACATCTTTATAAGTTTTATTACAAACGCTTCTTTGTGCTGGTTACTACTGATGACTTTAATTTTCTATATGGGCACGGTCAAAGTTTTTAAATCCAATATAACAAGAAAATATCTCAAATGCACCTTTTTTGCTTGGGGTGTGCCGTTCTCAGTCACCATACTGAAGTTATTAATGATGTTAATAAAATATGGATATGGTTATGTAATAACAGAACAATTATATGTGGCAGTAGATTGTTCGGTGCTGGTTTTATGGGCATTGGTAAATATGTCAGTCTATATTAGAGCTATATACTCGTTACTGACAAGCTCTAGCGCTGGACCTTTAAATCGAAATCACAATAAATGTCAGAAGTTTCAAATTATTACAATGACATTCATATTGAGTGGAATGATTGCGGCTATCGGTGATGTGTTATTTATAATGACACTGGTGAAAATAAAAACTGCCTATGAAACGAAAAGTGATTTTGAAATGGATAATCCTCATTATGTTTCAATCTGTGTTTATGTTATTTTATGTGAGCTGCAAACTATATTTATTAATATGTTTTTCTTTTTATCAAAACCAAATCGTAATCTGTGGTCAGATTATTATAATAATAAGCTCAGAAGGTTTTAATTATTAAGAATTAGAATTTAATATGAACTCGTTTATATTTAAAGTAGTCTTGAAACAGACAATATTAAATCCTGACATATTATACTACTTAACACATAATTTTATTTTTATTCTGAACGGGTAGAGACTATTTTTTGCACATTTTGAAATATTTTGTTATATTGTCATATTATAATTATAAAATCATGATAACAATTTGACAATTATAGGTATTTATATAATTTATTTTTATTTATTTGCTCTTAGGGAAATTTACGGAGAAATAACGGCGTTACTCGCTTATTGCCGCCCTAGCCTTCATTAGGTTATTTTTTTATAACTACCCAGCAAAAACTGTTTTCATAAGCTTGCCTGGAGATGAGTGCTGAGGGGGAAAGGCCAATGACCTTCACTGAGTCAATGACTCGGCAATAATGCTTTTCGGGTCAGTTTTAACTCTGTCGATTTCACACATTCGGCGGTTCTCGACACGGGCTAGCCTAGTGAGGTCCTCCCACTCTCTAACAGCTTGCAACGCTTCTACTTTAAACACATCACTATATAATTTTAATGCTTATTATTTGCTTAGTTTAGTATTACGTACTTCTATTGTATGTAACTTGTGTTTGAATAAATTCAAATAAATACAAATACATGTCTTTTTTCAACATTTACCGTGTCTCTGAGGTAAAACCTAAGATTTACCAAGTTAATGTTGGTAAAAATCCGAAATTAATGATGATTACAGAACAATTCCGACATTTACCGTTATTACTTGTTAAATCTTAGGTTTTACTGGAAAATCTTAGCATTTACCGTAGTTCGAGCTTTTACAGTAATATATATATATTTACTTAGTAACCTGCTTATCCAATGAAGCCAATGCTTCATTATTGATTTAATGTTAATTAATGCTTTAATTATAGTTACAATAAAACTACTTAGATTTACAATTATTTGCTATTATTTTATTAAAATCCTAGTCACAGGAGTGTATAGATGTGTCTGAAGTTTATTTACATTAACATACGAATTAGAATAAAAATAATACTGGAATCGAAATGTTTTACGCCACAATTGCGATTGTAGTGGCTTGCCTTTGGTTGGTGGCTTCACTATCATCTATAGCAACGTTTATATTATGTCTAACTACTTGGATCATCATACCAAGATGGCGGATTTTCAAGAACTATGTATATCTCAATATAGTTTTAATTTTAGGTGTTTTTCTTACTCTACCTGCTGTAATGTCACATTTAGTTCTAAGTGTAGATGATAGTAAGTTGGAAGGTAATTTAACTAAAGTGTTCATAGAAATATTTTTTAATTTTATTGTTGTTGCTTCTTGGTGCTGGTTACTCATGATGACTGTAGTTTTCTACATAGACATAGTAAAAGTTTTCAAATGCAATATTACTAGAATTTTTTTCAAATGCAACGTTTTCACTTGGGGCGTGCCTTTCTGCGCAAGCCTTCTAAAATTATTACTAATATTATTGATACAATATTACCCAGATAAGCTCAGAATACGAGAACATTTATTTGTTGGTGTCGTCGATATTGTAGCAATGATTTTGTGGATATTGGCTAACATTTTTCTGTATGTTAGAGCTATGCACTCATTATTAAAATCATCTAATTTTGGACGAAATAATATAAATTGTCAAAAAGTTCAAGTTGCGACAATCACCTTTGTACTAAGTGGAATGATATTAACGATTAATTGTGTAATATTAATATATCCAATGTCAATAGATATTAACAAATATTTTACTGAGTTTAACAGTGATTCCAGTGATGATTATTACAAAAACATTATTACAATTTTCAATTTGATTCTAATGGAATTGCAAATTTTATTTATAGACTTATTTTTCTTCTTGTCTAAAGAAAATCGTAAACTTTGGGTAAATTATTACAACAACAGATTTAGAAGGGTGTGAAGTAATACAAATTATTGTTTGTATTTTCTGTTATTTAGTTCATGGTCGTAGAAAAAGTATTGTATGCAACGCATGTATTTTATGAAACTCAGCTGTTAAACAGATCTCGTGTTAAAATCGCTATCATTACGTGGTCGTTGCATAAACTACTATTATATTATAAATTCTTGCACACTGTCCCAGTGGTATTTTTTAATTATGAAATTCGGTATTTATTTTGGTAAACTGGAATTAATTCGTTGTTTAAAAAATGAATACAAATCGTGTAGGTTTAAAATCGCATATACATACATAGGTCCAATTTTAGATATTTTAAGTTAGGCTATTTTTTATTAGATACTTTTAATTTTTTCCTGTTACCGTTTTTACCCAATTATTTCATTATTTATTATTTGGCTTATGTAATAATATTAATCTCTTCATAATTTAACTTTAACTGCTGCTAAAGTGTTAATTTTAGTGTGTTTTTTGTCTTAGATTTAAAAATTAATCATAACATTAAATATATAATATATTACAACGACTTGTACATTTTTTATCGACTGAAAAGGGAGCTTATAGAGCCTATTTATTCCCTTCCCCTTCAAAATCCCAATAATACATACTTTTTTATTATACTTAATTTAACGTAAGTACAATGATCATATGTAAGTGAGTAATATGTTTATTTCCCACACAGCAATGACAGAAACAGTTATAATTATGATAAAATAATTATGTAAAGGTAAACATATTGAAATTATGTCTGATTGCCATCGTTAATAATGTATGGATACGAAATACGAGTATACCGCTGTGATTCGTTAGAATTCTATGGTGTGGAAAGAAAGAAAGATTATTTATTTCCGATATACACATACAAACGACTAGGTACCTACAGAAGACAAAAATAATATTAAACAAATATATTACAAATATAAATAAATAAGCAAAAATAATTAAGTTTGATGAAGGTGGTGTGCAGCACCGGAAAAAAGGGGACTGCCTCAGCCTGTTGCCGTAGCGCTTTTAGCACTGCGGCGCTGATTTTCAGGCATCCCCTGAGTGCCAGGGATCACTCCCTAATAATACACTGCCGGAACATATAAATAAATAACGGAAATATTAATAAACAGAAGTAAAATATGGCAAATAAATGTAAAAGTGGCATTGCACTTCATTTGCCCTTTTTGGAATTGATATCCATCACCATTCAAAAATTCATTTCTTTCACCGCTGATACCTACCATATTTTCACTGCCATATTTTTTCCATCTAAATATTTACTAATAATAAGATAAAGAATACCTACACGGGTACGTTTTATAATTATATCATACTCATACTCATACCATGTATTGCTTTTCATATGTAACAATTGGTCTAAAAATATATTATATGATCATACATGAAACCCTGAGTAGGGCACCGCAATATAAAAAAAGAAATTGTAATAAATTATAATTGTAATAAATGCTAACGAGATAAATTAAATGTCAAAAATAAAAAAAATAAAAAAATAAGTTATAATTGATTTTAAAGTTAGGTATTGTTTTGAATATCAAAAAACTCCTGCAGTGAATAAAACATTTGTAATAATATCATTATTTATTATTTTTATAATTAAATTATTGTTAATTATTGTGTAATTGAAGTATTATCGAGTGACCTAAATATGTATTTTTTGTGGCATTAAAGTGTTTTTCTTTCTTTCTTACATTTGCACCCGTCATCATTTTTTATTCTGTTGCATCCTTCTCTGTTATGTTCTTTGCTGTTCTATTATTTTCTTTAACTATTTTTTTCTGTTCTTTTTTATGTCCTTTTTCCTCTTCAGTAAAATAAATTATATACTACTGCTACTAGTGAGCTAGTTGTGCGGCTATGGAAAGTATTGGAAAGTAGAAAAATAAATATAAGAATATAATTACCAAAGAAAAAATTGTTCTGCGATAACCACAACCGATGTAGACATTCGCTGAAATTCAAAAAAATACAGCCGATCTACTGAACGAGCGATTAGCTGTGCATTGATCGGCAAACCGCACACACCTTACTTATTTAATAATACATTGAAAAACAAGAAATAATAAATATCGAATCACGTGGTTCCATATTTTTGTATGGACTTTTAAGTTGAAATGACGTACAAAATAGATATCGTAACATAAAGTCGTAAGATATTGCATTTTCTTTTGTCCCCTCATTCATGTTATCATTGTAATTTTTATAACAAATGTTGATACTGGGATGTGGTATTCCCACATCTGCAATACACATTTCTAAGAACAATCCAGAAAATTCTTATATAAATAAAAAAAACACATCATAATCAGATCATCGGTTGTTGAGATTTGTATATAGAAACAAACAGTCAGACATACTAATCATACTTCTAACACCCTTCTTTTTGGTTTGTGTATTGAGGTGGCGGGGTTACAAAACGTAAAGACTACTTAGGTACCTTTTTTTTACAAGGGGAAACTCTCGTGAGCTTCTCTTCACCACGGGGAGGCGAAGAGGGTATGTCGGACTTGTACCGACTAAAACCCCTTGGTATTCCGTCTCGCCGCATTAATGGCGGGGACGCGGGAACACATTTAATTTTCCCTTTTTTATAAGTGTATTCGTTACTATAATAAGTATGTGTGACAAATAAAAACAAGATGATATATATTTTTTATATTAATTTTTAAATAATAAAAAAATACTATCTAATCCACTGAAAATACTAAAATACTCAGTTACAACTTACAGTAGCTTAAATGCACGTAAAAATCAGAATCACAAAAATCAACACTAGAAATCTACGATAATAAAAGTCAACATCAAAATCAACATAAAATTTCATCATTCCTTTAAAGAAAGAAAATCAAAGAATCAACCTATTAAAAATTTGATTGAAAGGCAGTTAAACAGATAAATAAACAGCAATTCATCTTCTGAATCTGAATTATTTACAATTTCACTTTCAGCTACCTTTTCCATTTTGTCCTCCAGATTAGCTGACTGAAAATCATCTGCAGCTTCAGTGTATGTGTCCCATAACCAACAATAGCGCAGTTTATAATACGATTAACGCCATCTGATAGTGTAAGTGATAAACAGCAAATAATGTATCAACAACCGAAAAATCAAATATTCAGAAAAAAAACAATTTCCTTTATATCAACTCAATTAACTTGATATCCTAGAACCCTGGTTAAAATACTTGAAATGCTTAAAACTCGCTGCTGATACCTTTAAAAATGTTGACTTATTTAGATTTTAAACGTGGAAATAGTGTCCTCATCATGGTACTATTTTATAAAAATTGGAGCCAAAAATCGAATTATTTAACTAGGTTATCGTTCATGATATCCCATGTGAAAAATTAAATATCGAAGATTCTCCGTATCTTGGGAACCACTGATCCAATTTTTATCAGACATGGCTAATAAAAACGCTGCAAACCATTTTCATTAAAATAAAAAGACCTCATCCAAATAGCATAATTAATCGTGACATGGGAAGCTTCACACAACGTGTTGGTAATTCGCGTAAGAACATTTTTTTCCGAAATCTTGGCATAATGCGTCATTGGCATTTTACGAAATCTTGGCATAATGCGTCTTTGGCATTTTACAAAATTGACATAATGCGTCTAACCCAATCAAACAGTCCGATATACGAGTATTTTTGGTATGAGGGGGTTCATGTTACCTACCAACTGCCACGAGAGTCGTTCCATGTGATTAATTCCTAAGAATGATCACGACCCTCAGCAGTGAGGAATACCACTCAGAAGAAGAACAAGAAGAACACCAGACGGAAGGATGTGAAAAATGAAGTACTACCTAAACTAAATGTGGTGAAGCATTGTGCAAGATATCAGTCTGTGCGGCTGTTTAACAAGTTGCGTCGAATATAGGACAGACATGAGCCTCCATACATTTAGGGTCAAATTGAAAGCGCTTCTTTTGGAAAGGAGTTTGTATCCTGTAGAAGAATTATAATGTAAGTAGGTACCTGTGTCAGAAATATGACAATTTAGCGGATTATAATTTATTGTATTATATTTGTTTTGACAATAACTCTTGGATTCAGTTTTTTTTTCTAATATTTTTTGTGACATGGATTTTAACAATTTTAATTTTTTTGTGATTTTAATTTCTTTTTTATGACGTGCTTATAATGTAGCTAAGATTGACACTGAAAGAGTTTTATTATTATTTTTTGGCACGTTTTTTTATGTATTCAAACACAGTTAATGAAGAAATGATATATCATCATATCATTTCATGACGATGAAAAAGAATTTAGTACCATGACCCAAACCAGTCGACACCACATTTAAAACACTAGGTACATATTAGTTTGTACATTGTCCTTGGTTCATTATTAAATCTCATTATAGTTAGTGATAAAGTTAATTAAATCTAAATAATTATAACTAGTATTGTTAGTTATAATTATTTTGATTTAAGCTGATATGTGATATTTTAAATAGTATTTAATAGTTTTCAAATAAAGAAGGTCATACACAAAATACGCTAAAATGCTTGAAGTATTTGTAGATAGTATCATTTTATACCTTTGGATCGTTTGTTCTTTATCTTCGATAGCAATATTTCTACTATGCGTGACTACTTGGATAGTAATACCAAAATGGCGCACTTTAAAAAATTACGTCTACCTCAATATAGTTTTTACATATGGCGTTTTAATTATTATATCTGTTGTTGTATTTGTAATTTACGCAATGGATGAAATTTTACTTAATACAAAATCGTTGGAAATCTCTTTAAGTTTTATTTCGAACGCTTCTTTGTGCTGGTTACTACTGATGACTTTAATTTTCTATATGGACACGGTCAAAGTTTTTAAATCCAATATAACAAGAAAATATCTCAAATGCACCTTTTTTGCTTGGGGTGTGCCGTTCTCAGTCACCATACTGAAGTTATTAATGATATTAATAGAATATGGATGTGGTTATGAAATAACAGAACAATTATATGTGGCAGTAGATTGTTCGGTGCTGGTTTTATGGGCATTGGTAAATATGTCAGTCTATATTAGAGCTATATACTCGTTACTGACAAGCTCTAGCGCTGGACCTTTAAATCGAAATCACAATAAATGTCACAAGTTTCAAATTATTACAATGACATTCATATTGAGTGGAATGATTGCGGCTATCGGTGATGTGTTATTTATAATGCCACTGGTGGAAATAAAAACTGCCAATGACACGAAAAGTGATAATGAAATGGAAACTGATAATCCTCATTATGTTTCAATCAGTGTTTATGTTATTTTATGTGAGCTGCAAATTATATTTATTAATATGAATTTCTTTTTATCAAAACCAAATCGTAATCTGTGGTCAGATTATTATAATAATAAGCTCAGAAGGTTTTAATTATTAATAATTAGAATTTAATATGAACTCGTTTATGTTTAAAGTAGTCTTAAAAGAGACAATATTAAATCCTGACATATTATACTAACACATAATTTTATTTTTATTCTGAACGGGTAGAGACTATTTTTTGCAAATTTTGAAATATTTTGTTATATTGTCATATTATGTGTTTGAATAAATTCAAATAAATACAAATACATGTCTTTATTCAACATTTACCGTGTCTCTGAGGTAAAACCTAAGATTTACCAAGTTAATGTTGGTAACAATCCGAAATTAATGATGATTACAGAACAATTTTGATATTTACCGTTATTACTTGTTAAATCTTAGGTTTTACTGGAAAATCTTAGCATTTACCGTAGTTCGAGCTTTTACAGTAATATATATATTTACTTAGTAACCTGCTTATCCAATGAAGCCAATGCTTCATTATTGATTTAATGTTAATTAATGCTTTAATTATAGTTACAATAAAACTACTTAGATTTACAATTATTTGCTATTATTTTTATTAAAATCCTAGTCACAGGAGTGTATAGATGTGTCTGAAGTTTATTTACATTTACATACGAATTAGAATAAAAATAATACTGGAATCGAAATGTTTTACGCCACAATTGCGATTGTAGTGGCTTGCCTTTGGTTGGTGGCTTCACTATCATCTATAGCAACGTTTATATTATGTCTAACTACTTGGATCATCATACCAAGATGGCGGATTTTCAAGAACTATGTATATCTCAATATAGTTTTAATTTTAGGTGTTTTTCTTACTCTACCTGCTGTAATGTCACATTTAGTTCTAAGTGTAGATGATAGTAAGTTGGAAGGTAATTTAACTAAAGTGTTCATAGAAATATTTTTTAATTTTATTGTTGTTGCTTCTTGGTGCTGGTTACTCATGATGACTGTAGTTTTCTACATGGACATAGTAAAAGTTTTCAAATGCAATATTACTAGAATTTTTTTCAAATGCAACGTTTTCACTTGGGGCGTGCCTTTCTGCGCAAGCCTTCTAAAATTATTACTAATATTATTGATACAATATTACCCAGATAAGCTCAGAATACGAGAACATTTATTTGTTGGTGTCGTCGATATTGTAGCAATGATTTTGTGGATATTGGCTAACATTTTTCTGTATGTTAGAGCTATGCACTCATTATTAAAATCATCTAATTTTGGACGAAATAATATAAATTGTCAAAAAGTTCAAGTTGCGACAATCACCAATCGCAAATACACTGCCGGAACATATAAATAAATAACGGAAATATTAATAAACAGAAGTAAAATATGGCAAATAAATGTAAAAGTGGCATTGCACTTCATTTGCCCTTTTTGGAATTGATATCCACCACCATTCAAAAATTCATTTCTTTCACCGCTGATACCTACCATATTTTCACTGCCATATTTTTGCCATCTAAATATTTACTAATAATAAGATAAAGAATACCTACACGGGTACGTTTTATAATTATATCATACTCATACTCATACCATGTATTGCTTTTCATATGTAACAATTGGTCTAAAAATATATTATATGATCATACATGAAACCCTGAGTAGGGCACCGCAATATAAAAAAAGAAATTGTAATAAATTATAATTGTAATAAATGCTAACGAGATAAATTAAATGTCAAAAATAAAAAAAATAAAAAAATAAGTTATAATTGATTTTAAAGTTAGGTATTGTTTTGATCATCAAAAAACTCCTGCAGTGAATAAAACATTTGTAATAATATCATTATTTATTATTTTTATAATTAAATTATTGTTAATTATTGTGTAATTGAAGTATTATCGAGTGACCTAAATATGTATTTTTTGTGGCATTAAAGTGTTTTTCTTTCTTTCTTACATTTGCACCCGTCATCATTTTTTATTCTGTTGCATCCTTCTCTGTTATGTTCTTTGCTGTTCTATTATTTTCTTTAACTATATTTTCCTGTTCTTTTTTATGTCCTTTTTCCTCTTCAGTAAAATAAATTATATACTACTGCTACTAGTGAGCTAGTTGTGCGGCTATGGAAAGTATTGGAAAGTAGAAAAATAAATATAAGAATATAATTACCAAAAGAAAAAAGAAAGAAAGAAAAAATTGTTCTGCGATAACCACAACCGATGTAGACATTCGCTGAAATTCAAAAAAATACAGCCGATCTACTGAACGAGCGATTAGCTGTGCATTGATCGGCAAACCGCACACACCTTACTTATTTAATAATACATTGAAAAACAAGAAATAATAAATATCGAATCACGTGGTTCCATATTTTTGTATGGACTTTTAAGTTGAAATGAATTACAAAATAGATATCGTAATATAAAGTCGTAAGATATTGCATTTTCTTTTGTCCCCTCATTCATGTTATCATTGTAATTTTTATAACAAATGTTGATACTGGGATGTGGTATTCCCACATCTGCAATACACATTTCTAAGAACAATCCAGAAAATTCTTATATAAATAAAAAAACACATCATAATCAGATCATCGGTTGTTGAGATTTGTATATAGAAACAAACAGTCAGACATACTAATCATACTTCTAACACCCTTCTTTTTGGTTTGTGTATTGAGGTGGCGGGGTTACAAAACGTAAAGACTACTTAGGTACCTTTTTTTTACAAGGGGAAACTCTCGTGAGCTTCTCTTCACCACGGGGAGGCGAAGAGGGTATGTCGGACTTGTACCGACTAAAACCCCTTGGTATTCCGTCTCGCCGCATTAATGGCGGGGACGCGGGAACACATTTAATTTTCCCTTTTTTATAAGTGTATTCGTTACTATAATAAGTATGTGTGACAAATAAAAACAAGATGATATATATTTTTTATATTAATTTTTAAATAATAAAAAAATACTATCAAGTCCACTGAAAATACTAAAATACTCAGTTACAACTTACAGTAGCTTAAATGCACGTAAAAATCAGAATCACAAAAATCAACAATAGAAATCTACGATAATAAAAGTCAACATCAAAATCAACATAAAATTTCATCATTCCTTTAAAGAAAGAAAATCAAAGAATCAACCTATTAAACATTTGATTGAAAGGCAGTTAAACAGCAATTCATCTTTTGAATCTGAATTATTTACAATTTCACTTTGACTGACTGAAAATCATCTGCAACTTCAGTGTATGTGTCCCATAACCAACAATAGGCAGTTTATAATACGATTAACGCCATCTGATAGTGTAAGTGATAAACAGCAAATAATGTATCAACAACCGAAAAAATCAAATATTCAGAAAAAAAACAATTTCCTTTATATCAACTCAATTAACTTGATATCCTAGAACCCTGGTTAAAATACTTGAAATGCTTAAAACTCGCTGCTGATACCTTTAAAAATGTTGACTTATTTAGATTTTAGACGTGGAAATAGTGTCCTCATCATGGTACTATTTTATAAAAATTGGAGCCAAAAATCGAATTATTTCACTAGGTTATCGTTCATGATATCCCATGTGAAAAATTAAATATCGAAGATTCTCCGTATCTTGGGAACCACTGATCCAATTTTTATCTGACATGGCTAATAAAAACGCTGCAAACAATTTTCATTAAAATAAAAAGACCTCATCCAAATAGCATAATTAATCGTGACATGGGAAGCTTCACACAACGTGTTGGTAATTCGCGTAAGAACATTTTTTTCCGAAATCTTGGCATAATGCGTCATTGGCATTTTACGAAATCTTGGCATAATGCGTCTTTGGCATTTTACAAAATTGACATAATGCGTCTAACCCAATCAAACAGTCCGATATACGAGCCTTTTTGGTATGAGGGGGTTCATGTTACCTACCAACTGCCACGAGAGTCGTTCCATGTGAATAATAACTAAGAATGATCACGACCCTCAGCAGTGAGGAATACCACTCAGAAGAAGAACAAGAAGAACACCAGACGGAAGGATATGAAAAATGAAGTACTACTTTAACTAAATGTGGTGATGTGGTGTGCATTGTGCGAGGTATCAGTCTGTGCGGCTGTTTAACAAGTTGCCCGTCGAATATAGGACAGACATGAGCCTCCATACATTTAGGGTCAAATTGAAAGCGCTTCTTTTGGAAAGGAGTTTGTATTCTGTAGAAGAATTATAATGTAAGTAGGTACCTGTGTCAGAAATATGACAATTTAGCAGATTATAATTTATTGTATTGTATTTGTTTTGACAATAACTCTTGGATTCAGTTTCTTTTTTCTAATATTTTTTGTGACATGGATTTTAACAATTTTTATGTTTTTGTGATTTTAATTTCTTTTTTATGACGTGCTTATAATGTAGCTAAGATTGACACTGAAAGACTTTTATTATTATTTTTTGGCACGTTTTTTTATGTATTCAAACACAGTTAATGAAGAAATGATATATCATCATATCATTTCATGACGATGAAAAAGAATTTAGTACCATGACCCAAACCAGTCGACACCACATTTAAAACACTAGGTACATATTAGTTTGTACATTGTCCTTGGTTCATTATTAAATCTCATTATAGTTAGTGATAAAGTTAATTAAATCTAAATAATTATAACTAGTATTGTTAGTTATAATTATTTTGATTTAAGCTGATATGTGATATTTTAAATAGTATTTAATAGTTTTCAAATAAAGAAGGTCATACACAAAATACGCTAAAATGCTTGAAGTATTTGTAGATAGTATCATTTTATACCTTTGGATCGTTTGTTCTTTATCTTCGATAGTAATATTTCTACTATGCGTGACTACTTGGATAGTAATACCAAAATGGCGCACTTTAAAAAATTACGTCTACCTCAATATAGTTTTCACATATGGCGTTTTAATTATTATATCTGTTGTTGTATTTGTAATTTACGCAATGGATGAAATTATACTTAATACAAAATCGTTGGAAATCTCTTTAAGTTTTATTTCGAACGCTTCTTTGTGCTGGTTACTAGTGATGACTTTAATTTTCTATATGGACACGGTCAAAGTTTTTAAATCCAATATAACAAGAAAATATCTCAAATGCACCTTTTTTGCTTGGGGTGTGCCGTTCTCAGTCACCATACTGAAGTTATTAATGATATTAATAGAATATGGATGTGGTTATGAAATAACAGAACAATTATATGTGGCAGTAGATTGTTCGGTGCTGGTTTTATGGGCATTGGTAAATATGTCAGTCTATATTAGAGCTATATACTCGTTACTGACAAGCTCTAGCGCTGGACCTTTAAATCGAAATCACAATAAATGTCACAAGTTTCAAATTATTACAATGACATTCATATTGAGTGGAATGATTGCGGCTATCGGTGATGTGTTATTTATAATGCCACTGGTGGAAATAAAAACTGCCAATGACACGAAAAGTGATAATGAAATGGAAACTGATAATCCTCATTATGTTTCAATCAGTGTTTATGTTATTTTATGTGAGCTGCAAATTATATTTATTAATATGAATTTCTTTTTATCAAAACCAAATCGTAATCTGTGGTCAGATTATTATAATAATAAGCTCAGAAGGTTTTAATTATTAAGAATTAGAATTTAATATGAACTCGTTTATATTTAAAGTAGTCTTGAAAGAGACAATATTAAATCCTGACATATTATACTACTTAACACATAATTTTATTTTTATTCTGAACGGGTAGAGACTATTTTTTGCAAATTTTGAAATATTTTGTTATATTGTCATATTATAATTATAAAATCATGATAACAATTTGACAATTATAGGTATTTATATAATTTATTTTTATTTATTTGCTCTTAGGGAAATTTACGGAGAAATAACGGCGTTACTCGCTTATTGCCGCCCTAGCCTTCATTAGGTTATTTTTTTATAACTACCCAGCAAAAACTGTTTTCATAAGCTTGCCTGGAGATGAGGGCTGAGGGGGAAAGGCCAATGACCTTCACTGAGTCAATGACTCGGCAATAATGCTTTTCGGGTCAGTTTTAACTCTGTCGATTTCACACATTCGGCGGTTCTCGACACGGGCTAGCCTAGTGAGGTCCTCCCACTCTCTAACAGCTTGCAACGCTTCTACTTTAAACACATCACTATGTAATTTTAATGCTTATTATTTGCTTAGTTTAGTATTACGTACTTCTATTGTATGTAACTTGTGTTTGAATAAATTCAAATAAATACAAATACATGTCTTTATTCAACATTTACCGTGTCTCTGAGGTAAAACCTAAGATTTACCAAGTTAATGTTGGTAAAAATCCGAAATTAATGATGATTACAGAACAATTCCGACATTTACCGTTATTACTTGTTAAATCTTAGGTTTTACTGGAAAATCTTTGCATTTACCGTAGTTCGAGCTTTTACAGTAATATATATATTTACTTATTTTCAGGTTACTACCTGCTTATCCAATGAAGCCAATGCTTCATTATTGATTTAATGTTAATTAATGCTTTAATTATAGTTACAATAAAACTACTTAGATTTACAATTATTTGCTATTATTTTATTAAAATCCTAGTCACAGGAGTGTATAGATGTGTCTGAAGTTTATTTACATTAACATACGAATTAGAATAAAAATAATACTGGAATAGAAATGTTTTACGCCACAATTGCGATTGTAGTGGCTTGCCTTTGGTTGGTGGCTTCACTATCATCTATAGCAACGTTTATATTATGTCTAACTACTTGGATCATCATACCAAGATGGCGGATTTTCAAGAACTATGTATATCTCAATATAGTTTTAATTTTAGGTGTTTTTCTTACTCTACCTGCTGTAATATCACATTTAGTTCTAAGTGCAGATGATAGTAAGTTGGAAGGTAATTTAACTAAAGTGTTCATAGAAATATTTTTTAATTTTATTGTTGTTGCCTCTTGGTGCTGGTTACTCATGATGACTGTAGTTTTCTACATGAACATAGTAAAAGTTTTCAAATGCAATATTACTAGAATTTTTTTCAAATGCAACGTTTTCGCTTGGGGCGTGCCTTTCTTCGCAAGCCTTCTAAAATTATTACTAATATTATTGATACAATATTACCCAGATAAGCTCAGAATACGAGAAAATTTATTTGTTGGTGTCGTCGATATTGTAGCAATGATTTTGTGGATATTGGCTAACATTTTTCTGTATGTTAGAGCTATGCACTCATTATTAAAATCATCTAGTTTTGGACGAAATAATATAAATTGTCAAAAAGTTCAAGTTGCGACAATCACCTTTGTACTAAGTGGAATGATATTAACGATTAATTGTGTAATATTAATATATCCAATGTCAATAGATATTAACAAATATTTTACTGAGTTTAACAGTGATTCCAGTGATGATTATTACAAAAACATTATTACAATTTTCAATTTGATTCTAATGGAATTGCAAATTTTATTTATAGACTTATTTTTCTTCTTGTCTAAAGAAAATCGTAAACTTTGGGTAAATTATTACAACAACAGATTTAGAAGGGTGTGAAGTAATAAAATATATTGTTTGTATTTTCTGTTATTTAGTTCATGGTCGTAGAAAAAGTATTGTATGCAACGCATGTATTTTATGAAACTCAGCTGTTAAACAGATCTCGTGTTAAAATCGCTATCATTACGTGGTCGTTGCATAAACTACTATTATATTATAAATTCTTGCACTGTCCCAGTGGTATTTTTTTAAATATGAAATTCGGTATTTATTTTGGTAAACTGGAATTAATTCGTTGTTTAAAAAATGAATACAAATCGTGTAGGTTTAAAATCGCATATACATACATAGGTCCAATTTTAGATATTTTAAGTTAGGCTATTTTTTATTAGATACTTTTAATTTTTTCCTGTTACCGTTTTCCCAATTATTTTATTATTTATTATTTGCCTAATGTAATAATATTAATATCTTCATAATTTAACTTTAAGTGCTGCTAAAGTGTTAATTTTAGTGTGTTTTTTTGTCTTAGATTTAAAAATTAATCGTAACATTAAAGATATAATATATTACAACGACTTGTACATTTTTTATCGACTGAAAAGGGAGCTTATAGAGCCTATTTATTCCCTTCCCCTTCAAAATCCCAATAATACATACTTTTTATTAAACTTAATTTAACGTAAGTACCTGTACAATGATCATATGTAAGTGAGTAATATGTTTATTTCACACACAGCAATGACAGAAACAGTTATAATTATGATAAAATAATTATGTAAAGGTAAACATATTGAAATTATGTCTGATTGCCATCGTTAACATTGTATGGATACGAAATACGAGTATACCGCTGTGATTCGTTAGAATTCTATGGTGTGGAAAGAAAGAAAGATTATTTATTTCCGATATACACATACAAACGACTAGGTACCTACAGAAGACAAAATGAATATTAAACAAATATATTACAAATATAAATAAATAAGCAAAAATAATTAAGTTTGATGAAGGTGGTGTGCAGCACCGGAAAAAAGGGGACTGCCTCAGCCTATTGCCGTAGCGCTTTTAGCACTGCGGCGCTGATTTTCAGGCATCCCCTGAGTGCCAGGGATCACTCCCTAATAATACCCTGCCGGAACATATAAATAAATAACGGAAATAATTATAAACAGAAGTAAAATATGGCAAATAAATGTAATAGTGGCATTGCACTTCATTTGCCCTTTTTGGAATTGATATCCATCACCATTCAAAAATTCATTTCTTTCACCGCTGATACCTACCATCTTTTCACTGCCATATTTTTGCCATCTAAATATTTACTAATAATAAGATAAAGAATACCTTCACGGGTACGTTTTATAATTATATCATACTCATACTCATACCATGTATTGCTTTTCATATGTAACAATTGGTCTAAAAATATATTATATGATCATACATGAAACCCTGATTAGGGCACCGCAATATAAAATAAGAAATTGTAATAAATTATAGTAGTAATAAATGCTAATGAGATAAATTAAATATCATTATAAGTTATAATAGTTTTTAAAGTTAGGTATTGTTTTGATCATCAAAAAACTCCTGCAGTGAATAAAAACATTTGTAATAATATCATTATTTATTATTTTTATAATATTTATAATTAAATTATTGTGTAATTGAAGTATTATCGAGTGAACTAAATATGTATTTTTTCTGGCATTAAAGTGTTTTTCTATCTTTCTTACATTTGCACCCGTCATCATTTTTTATTCTGTTGCATCCTTCTCTGTTCTGTTCTTTTCTGTTCTATTATTATCTTTAACTATCCTTTCCTGTTCTTTTTTATGTCCTTCTTCCTCTTCAGTAAAATAAATTATATACTACTGCTACTAGTGAGCTAGTTTTGCGGCTATGGAAAGTATTGGAAAGTAGAAAAATAAATATAAGAATATAATTACCAAAGAAAAAAATGTTCTGCGATAACCACAACCGATATAGACATTCGCTGAAATTCAAAAAAATACAGCCGATCTACTGAACGAGCGATTAGCTGTGCATTGATCGGCAAACCGCACACACCTTACTTATTTAATAATACATTGAAAAACAAGAAATAATAAATATCGAATCACGTGGTTCCATATTTTTGTATGGACTTTTAAGTTGAAATGACGTACAAAATAGATATCGTAATATAAAGTCGTAAGATATTGCATTTTCTTTTGTCGCCTCATTCATGTTATCATTATAATTTTTATAACAAATGTTGATACTGGGATGTGGTATTCCCACATCTGCAATACACATTTCTAAGAACAATCCAGAAAATTCTTATTTAAATAAAAAAAAACCACATCAAAATCAGATCATCGGTTGTTGAGATTTGTATATAGAAACAAACAGTCAGACATACTAATCATACTTCTAACACCCTTCTTTTTGGTTTGTGTATTGAGGTGGCGGGGTTACAAAACGTAAAGACTACTTAGGTGCCTTTTTTTTACAAGGGGAAACTCTCATGACACCCGGGTCCCAGTCCTCACGGTACCGGGCTTACGACATGGACAGCACGGCGGTCGGTCCCCGGCCTGTCCATTGAGCCCATCCTTGTGCCCTCTGAGAACAGAGAGGGACACGTGGAGAGTTCTTATCGTCGGGATAAACACCCGCTCATGCCCATTCGCTATGCCCTCCGCGACGGAACAGAAGGCACAACGTACGAGCCCCTCTCGTCAGGTTATTAGCCGGCGGCCAGCAAGATCCCCATCTGCAAGGAGAAGTGACTGACCGTCGACCACATAACCCGCAGCAGGCGGACAGGTTAACCCGACGTGCTCGACCGCCGTGTCCCCCGTACCCATGTTCAGAGGGCGCAACGGTCGAGTCCTCCCCTGTCAGTTTATTAGCCCGCCCCCCGGCAAGATCCCACAAGGAGAAGTCACCGGACGTCGACCCGGGTGTGCACCAGCGGACGTATCAACTGGGAACTGCAGCAGACGGACACACTTGGAGGTTAGCTGACCTAGCACCCCACTACTTAGGTACCTACCATGAATAAAACCAATGTTTACACCAGATTATAACACTAATTAACAGTTTTGTACATAATGTCCTCACTTTATTATTAAATCTCATTAAAGCTAGCGATAAGTTTTATGTAATTGTATTTTGTTATAATTATTTAGAATAATTGTGGGGTTTTAATTAAAACCGTGCGTTTTTATCATGTATGAATAATATTTTAACAGTTTAAATAAAGAAGGTCAGAACTAAATACGCTAAAATGCTTGAAGTATTTGTAGAAATTATCATTTTATACCTTTGGATCGTTTGTTCTTTATCTTCGATAGTAATATTTCTACTATGCGTGACTACTTGGATAGTAATACCAAAATGGCGCACTTTAAAAAATTACGTCTACCTCAATATAGTTTTCACATATGGCGTTTTGATTGTTCTACCTCTAGTGTCTTTAATTGTCATTACAGGTTATAAAGAGGAAATTAGTGGTTTAATTTCCATTATAGTATTAATGGTTTTTAATTTCTTCGTGGTCGCTTCTTTGTGCTGGTTACTAGTGATGACTTTAATTTTCTATATGGACACGGTCAAAGTTTTTAAATCAAATATAACAAGAAAATATCTCAAATGCACTGTTTTTGCTTGGGGTGTGTCGTTCTTAGCGATCTTTCTGAAGTATCTACTGACATTCATACAATATTGGTTCGATTATGAAATGACAGAAAGTACATCTAATGCTGTAGACTGTTCGGTATTTTTTTTATGGGCTTTGTTAAATGTATTACTCTATATTAGAGCTATTTATTCATTATTGAGGAGCTCTGGACCATCAAATAGAAACAACAATAAATGTCAGAAGATCCAAGTTGCTACAATTACATTTGTTTTGAGTGGAATGATTTCAATTGTCAGTTATGTGATGTTAATAATACCATCACTGATGATAATGGAAAGGGACAGTGAAAAGAAAATTGAGGATATAGTTAATGCCAGTCTTAGAGACAGTGTTGAAATTCCAATCTATTCATTTCTTTTTATAATTTTAAGTCAGGTGCAAGTTTTGTTTATAAACATGTTTTTCTTTTTATCAAAAACGAATCGTAATCTGTGGTTCAATTATTATAATAATAGGTTCAGAAGAGCAGAATTAGAAATAAATATGCGCAATGCATGACTTCGCAAGTCTCCGAATGGATTCGCATGACTCCGCGTGGTTCCGCAAGATTCCGCATGACTCTCATGCGGAGCCATGCGGAGCCGTACGGAGCCATGCGGAGCGAAAAATAAATACAAATCGTTTAGGTTAAAACGTAATTAGTAATTACTATTAAGACTATCTTGTATCTTCTTTGATCGGGTAGAAACTAGATTGTTTTGTTATTTATTAATTGTCTTACGTAATAAATATTATTTACAATACCAAATGTAAGTATATTGTTTAATGTGTTTGTGCTGTGATGTATTGTAATAAAATCAAATTTAAAAAAATATACAGTGACATATATCAGGGTAGCGTAAGTTTGTATATTTACAAGTAAATGTATATTTTCTTAGATTTACTAATTAAACGTAACATTAAAGATTTAGGTACAACCTACCTGGTACCTATGTTACAACGTCTTGTATTTTTTTTAACAACGGGCGCGAATCATTTACCACGTCCTCAAAATCCTAGAAATCCATTTTTTTTTAAAATTTAAACCTTATTTTACGTACTAGTAGGTACAATGATCGTAAATATTGCATGGATCCAGAAATATACCGCTATAACTAATAACTTCATATTTACGAACATTGTACCTACATACTTGTATGTAATTGTAGAGCGTCGGTGGCGTCTTGGCTAGGACGTCGAACTCCAATGCGGGAGGTCCGAGTTCGAAACCAGGCAATGCCATATACCAATGAGTTTTTCGGTTTTTTCGAAAGATTTACGTACATTTACCGACTGCTCTGGCGGTGAAGGAAAACATCGTGAGGAAACCTGCGCACTGAGTTAACATGTGTGTAAAATTGAGAAGGCAATGGCAAAACCACCCCATTAAATATGCCACGAGAGTCGTTCTATGTGATTAATTCCTTAGAATGATCACGACCCTCAGCCATGAGGAATACGACTTAGAAGTAGAAGAAGAAACGTATTTGTAGTTATATTCTTATTATTATGCTATGAAAAATAGTAAAATAATAATATATCACAAATGAGGCCAGTAGGTACCTAATGCAACCGAACTACTGAACGAGCGATTAGCTGTGCTTTGATCGTCCAGCCGCGCACTGCTGTGAAAATCATATAGGCTTGCATAAATACCTATTTACATGTAACTTGAAAATCTAACCGTTTTATTGGCCTACTTAACTATGCAAGTCCTGATTTAAACAGTGATGAATAATAGGTATCTACCTTTTTTTGGTAACGGGGGGGATCTTCTAAAGATACCCAATCTCCTGGAGGAGAGACTGGGATTATGTGAGATTTTTACTCATTAAAACCCCCTCGATGGCCGGCCTCGTGCTTATCGGAGGGCTCCGGGATCTCCAGAGGAACACACCGGTGCCTAGCATTTGCCTTGAGCTCTTCCTGGGAGGTGTACATTCCACCTCCCTGTACATTCCACCTCCCTGTACATTGCACCTCCCAATAGGTACCTACTTAATTTTTTTAAAACCCAAATGATGGATCATAGCATAAGAACAAGGATATGATATTTGGACATCTTTTTCGATACAGAAACAAAATTCCTTTTTTCGTTCGACTTTTGTATGTCGAACGCTGCGAGAATCGCCTTCATGATCCCAGAACACTGACTGCATTGCCTCGCTGGATCTCAAGTTAACCCTTTATCAGGCCCCATTACTTCAGACATAAAAAAATATTTTTAAATATGATACCTGAGGAATATATCCCTATTAACTATTTTAAAAATAAATAATTAAAATTGTTCCAAAAAATTTACTTGTTTCCCTATGCCTGTTTGTGGAGTTGTATAGCTGTATATATGTGTTTCCATCATTACCTATGTAAAGGAAACTGCACACTAGCAGTACTTTGAACTACTCCTTAGAGATTAACTAGCGATGGCACATAAGATTATTAGGTTTGTTTAAATAACATCTGCCGTAATGACTTGAATGTCAGTCTCAGTGATTGTGACCGTTATCTATCACGCGTGTTTTCTCTTTATATTGCGGCATTATCAAATTTATTCTATCAAAATGAGTGAAAAAGAAGAAGACTTGATCAATAAATTAAATCAGATATTTTACTCTTCAGAAGACGAAAGTGAAGATGACGATACATTTTCAATGCCAGTCATAAATAAAATTGTAGATGGTAATGAAATCAGTGCCTATATCAAACAACCTGCCACATTTTTTTTTATAAATTAGTTACGACAAACAGGCACCGTAACTTACTGATGGTAAGTAGTCACCGTCGCCTAGAGACACGTGCAGTACCAGGGATATTGCACGTGTGTTGCCGGCCGTGGAGGGAGAGGACTTTTTTAACGTTCTTTTTGAAGCATCCCATGTCGTAGCGCTGTGGAAAAACGTCGGGTGGAAGAGAGTTCCACATTTTACAAGTGCGTGGCAGAAACGTTCGTGTAAAACGGGTCCTGGAAGACACCCAAGGCTTTAGAAAGTGCGGGTGGAAATTGAGCCGCCGACGAGTGGTGCGATTCAAGAAAGTAGACGACGGCACCAAGTCAAATAGTTCTGAAGAGCACTCCCCATTATATACGCGATAGAAGACGCAGAGAGAGCCAATGTCTCTCCTTAAATTGAGAGGCTCTAAATCGCCACATACTTTGAATAATGAGTTTTCACAAAGTGAAATGTTTAGTAAAAAAAGTTAAAGCTTACATCGAAAACTACACATATAAGTAATAAAATAATGATTATGCTAATTTAAAAAATGCTAAGGGTCTCTAACAAACTCAAATTATTTATGTGGTTGATGAAATGGTACTATGCCTGATAAAGGGTTAAGTCTTTAAGTATATTAGCGTACATTGCTAATTTTTAAAATAGTGCATTGATCTTAGCTAGAAACACATACACACAAGCACTTATTGATTTTCTGTCCTCACATAAATGGTGTTTGTTCCCGTTAGTACCTACATAATTGACAAGTTAATTACTTAGTCGAACTTTCGCCTTTACTTCCCAAAGTGGTTTTCGCCTTGCATATACATAAGCTGTTAGAGTAAAGGCAGGAAAATGGCTTAGTCACATTATAAAATAAATAGCTTATCAGCGCTGTGGCTTGCCTCAGCATTATGTTGAGCTGGTGTACCCTTATTGGCACTTTACCACACTTCTACTTCACTGTATACTTCTGTATTGTGTTCTATATTCTGGTGTTTACAGTGCTAAATAAACGTTTTCAATTTCAATAAATAAAAATAAAAACAGCCTTTAATTCCTACCACTCATAAATTAAGATAAAATTAACATGTCATTATTCATTATTTCACTAAATTATTATAGGTATGTCAATTATTTTTTTCAGTAGTTACCATCTCTGGCATAGGCCTCCCCCAATTTCCTCTAGTGTTCCCTGTCCCTCACCATTCTCGTCCAAGGTGCTCCGATTTTCTTTGCAAAGATATCGTCCCATCGTTTATAGGGTACACCTCTTTTCCTTTTCCCTTCTTTTGGATACCACGCCGTGACTTTTTTCGTCCATCTGTTATCCTCTAGTCTTAGTATGTGACCCGCCCATTTCTATAATCACATTATTTTCGCTTAAATTGTACGCTGGTTACATTTGCAATGCGATTTTCCCCATTTTTCCGCATTTTCTAAACACGAACACTACTAAAACATTAAAAAATCGAACAGCACAATCCCTTCCGCGCAATTGTACCGACAACCGCAATAAAACTTAATCTCCCGCCCTTAATAGAGGTATAAAATAGAAAATCATTGAAATAAATTACAGGTTTTCACAAGCCGCGACTGAGTTCCGCTTAGCCCGTAATTTATCGGCCGGGAATAGCCTATGATTTTAACGGCTCGTTGCGGTAAATCATAGCTGCTCATGTTACTAGGCAGTTAGAGCAGGACTGGATGTAGGCTGAAGCGGTAGAAATTGTACTAGTGGCGTCCACTTCTCTAGAATGATGACGTGAGCGCTGACAGCGAGCCAAGGTTTGGGAAAATGTGCATTTTGACAAATTTCATACATTTCTTAATTAAATTGACGGTGAAGGAAAACATCGTGAGGAAACCTGCACACTGAGATAACCTGTGTGAGAAATAGGGAAGGCAATGGCAAACTTTATAAAATCTGTCACAAGAGTGAACGACTCTCGTGGCAGATTTGCCACTTCGGCCTGCTATTCCTTTGAGTAAAAAATTGATAAAACAAATTTAAAAAAAATCAAAGGTAACTGATGTGATGAGACGTTGATGTGTTTCGGCAGTGTTAATAGAAAAGCCGGGGAAGGCAATGGCAAACCACCCCATTAAATCTGCCACGAGAGTCGTTCTATGTGATTAATTCCTTAGAATTGTAACAAAACTGTTCTCTTAACAAAAATAATAAGAGATCGATAAAATGTTGGCCAAATGATCGAGTAGGATCCCACGTTGAATTTAATTAAGTAACTCAGTCTTTTAGAGAATCAAATAAAAATAATTGAAGTTAGCGATCATTTAAAGAAATTAGACTTTCAATCCTCAATATATTGCTAAAATATTACACTTATTAAAATTAATTGAAGACGAAGCAATGCTTTTAAGTAACTATGTAAATACTGTTACTATACACGAACTAGATGAATAAAAAACGTAAGTAAAACCAATCTAATCCCATTATTGGCAACAATATTTGAAACTTGCATTTCAAATAGAATCAAATGAAATTTTATATAGACAACAATAATAATTTCGAATGCAACCAATAAAAGGATTAGTGCCACAAGCTTTACCATCAACCCATCCCTATACTGCCCCGGTATAGACATCACCCATCTTGTGGGAAAATGTAAATGTAAGTTCACCACTCATCTTGTGAGAAGGTGAAATGGAGTACGTCACCCATCTTGTGGGAAGACGCAAAAGCCAACACCACCCATCTTGTGGGAAGGTGCATTAGCTTAAATAAACACCACCCATCTTGTGGGAAGGTGCAGAAATGTGGGAAGATATAATAATCATGATGAGGCAGCTCCTCAATAATCAAAATCCAGCAACGAGACAAGCTCAAACTTCAAGCGACTCCAAAGGAAAACTCCTTGAACGTTGTCAAACCAGAGTACCGGAAGGTACACGAAGGGGTCCCACTTGCCCGTCTACTCCCAGCGGGTATCAACAACAAAACAAGTGATATTCCATACGTGCCGGAATTTACCCCCAGTAGGACGGTGCTCGCCGAGTTCCAAAGAAAGTAACTAGATGCAAGAACCAAGGTCTCACTGAACATGACATCTTGGAACAAGTAAAGTGTAAACAATTCTGTTACGTACAAATAGATTGTATGTGAAGTATTACTGCTCATGTTTGTATAAATTAAGGATGATGTTCATACCAGATCAGCCAGGGATACATTGTATTAAAAGAATAAATAAATAAATATAAAATAGACATTAATAAAAATAAACTAAAAAAGTAAATAAGGTAGATCCAAAACTCTACCTAAACCCTGAGACCACTTTTCACCATTAATATACTTACTTACTCTATTTCCTGCTCATTAATAGATTTTTTAAAGATTAAACCTATTTTACCATCACCTAGCTTAAGTTTAAATCCCTATCAATTTCCTAATAAATGCAATGTTGTAATGTGGTGAGTAATGTGGATACATACTTAAATAAATAATATCAGGTCTCCCTCGATTTACTATGAACATTAAATGTCCATTTGTGTGTCGAACCCAAACACATCAAATTAGAGCAGTAACTTTAGCAATGAATGGGTCTGGGATCCAGACTCTGGATATATCCAAAGACGTGCTCGTATTACGCCTCAAACGATTTATCATTTCCCAGCCTCGAGATTCATCTCATGACTAAATGGGTAAATGCACGTTTAATCCAAACAATGCTTAAGAACCGCTCGTGATGAGGACCATCCAAGAAGCTATTTCTGATGAACACTCCTCACCACTTGCTCAATCGCACTCGGTACCCAGCCGGGTGTTCTTGAACAAGATCGCCTAAACGACCAACCAACAATTCCATTGCTCCGTAGAACTAAGCTACAGGAACGCCAGACAGCCCTTCAGAGCATGCGCGAACTCTGTGACGAACAAAGGGTATAAGAGTTGGTTTCCGGCATGTATAAAAAGTGTCAGTTTAATGATAAATAAATTTGTAATATAATCGAAACTGTTTGATTCTGAAACTCTACAAACAACGAAGTGCTCCCTGCAAACAGGACAATACCTCGCATTAGAGAATCTCAAAAATCTAATAAGTCCTCGATTATGGTTCATGTATAATGACTACAGACATTCCTTCCAAGCATCGTAATCCAAACACAAGGTGCTTTCGTATTCGCAAAGGAAGAAAATACGCCATCATTACACATTAGCTGGTTTCAGCCTCCACTCTCCATGTTTACACATAGAAAATAAGAAGCCGTCCCCATATAGGTCAGGCATGTAAAGACTGGCATTTTATTGTCATGCACCAAGTACCTTAGTATTTTTACAAGCGAATTTCTAATGAGATACCATTTTTGAACACCACTTTCATTTTACATTTGTTTGAACAATGTAATTTTGCGTGGCGCTCCATTCTCTCCGCCTTGCCCCAGAGGCGAGATTATGGTTATATTTGTATAACGGTCATTTAGACCTTGCCAGCTTTACTTTGAAAGCCTAAAGTAACAGGACAGAATTTTCTCTGTCTCTCGGTGCCGTGCTCACCGATGCCTTCCCTATATATACTCATTACATGTTGTGACGATCCGCTGTCGGGCCTAATCCCATACTAAAGTTCGCCGACTTATATCTCGAGAACTAAACATGTTATCACTATACAATCTTTGACAAAATTATTCAGTTTGACGAACCCTTTCCGATAAACTAAGTAAAAAAAAAAAACTTTATTAAAATTTAAATTAATTTCAATTCAACATTGAAAATAAGATGTTTAACACCTATAGACTGTTACAGAATGATCACGACCCTCAGCCATGAGGAACACGACTTAGAAGGAAGGATTAAATTAACTTAATTTTAATGCCATTGGATTAAAAAAACATCGGTCCATAAGGGTCTGGGGATCCGAAATGAGTTTCGCTACCTACCTAAAACTATCTATCATTTTTTTTAACAGTTTTTTTTTATAAATTAGCTACGACAAACAGGCAGACGGGCCACCTGATGGTAAGTAGTCACCGACGCCTAGAGACACGTGCAGTACCAGGGCTATTGCACGTGTGTTGCCGGCCGTGGAGGGAGAGGACTTTTTTAACGTTCTTTTTGAAGCATCCCATGTCGTAGCGCTGTGGAAAAACGTCGGGTGGAAGAGAGTTCCACATTTTACAGGTGTGTGGCAGAAACGTTCGTGTAAAACGGGTCGTGGTAGACACCCAAGGGTTTAGAAAGTGCGGGTGGAAATTGAGCCGTCGACGAGTGGTGCGATTCAAGAAAGTAGGTAGTACATTTAGAAAGATGCAAAAGAAAGTTCTAACATTCAAGACAATATCCAATCCTTATGCGACACGCCAAATATTTCACAAGATCCCGAATTACAGAGTTTAGAGAATATAAATCCATTTCATTTTTGTATAGAGAGTGTATATTTTTTTATAGAGAGTTGTAATTATATATTTTTTATCTTAATTTAGAGGCTTTAGTACACGACAAGGTGACCATGTCAGTCTCGTTATGGTCACTAAAAAAAGGGAAGGGACGCTGAAGTATTATTAGAGTAAGCCCTCACTTTGAGAGCCAACTTAGCAAACAACAGTAAGTGTTTCATATTATCAGATAAGGTCTGACTCAAAATAATATTGAGCCTCCCATTTTGGAGCATATTGAGGACAAATTTCTTCCTCTCAAGTTTCATCAAATCACATTCCATTAGGAGGTGAGTGAGGTCTTCTATTTTGTTGCAGTTGGTACAAAACGGTGATGCAACTCTTCTCACCAAATGCAAAAACTTATTTAACGGAATGTGACCCGACCGTAATCTAAAAGCCAAGACAAGTAGCTCCCTACCAAGGCTGACACAGTCATACCACGGAGCCCAGGATGACATGTAATTAAGTGTATTGTTTTTAATATGATATAATAATGCTACTATATTCCTGAAATTTGTACTTTTCCCGTAGTTGTATACAGTAAAGTGTTTCTATATTGTCTGCATCTGAGGGTAAGTCAGGCCCTGTTCTACAAGCACCTACTACCGAAGTTGTGTAGCCCATTTCCATTATTCACTTGGGTTAGGTTGCAACTCAGCATTTTCCTAGTCGTTCGTGGTTGTTTCTAGTATATATGCCTTTCACAAAGCTATATAGGAGATCATTTTAACATAGACTTGGCATTTTGTTTTTTTCTTTAAGCTTGTTAGTTTTTGTAGTAGATTATTAACACGTTGACTTTGATACACGTTAAATCATACTCCTATGTGATTTCTAGGAAACATTATACGAAAAATGACGTTCTTTTTAACAAGATAGTATTGCACTTATAAGAACAGTTTTAATCACCGACCAAAATCAAAAGGAAGTTCAGGTCGATTATCTAAAGCTGGCACGTACAACACATTCACATATTGCGTTTGTGTAGTGTCTGTGAATAAGCACGCGGCATGACGTCACACTGCATACGCAACATGAAAAGTCTCTCTGTCTCACTCGCACGCGGACAAACTTATGAACGTGACTGAGATTGTTATTGTTTTGTTATTACTACTATTATGAAATACAGTCTGATGTTTATTTTCAGGTTAGAATACAATATCTTCTGAAACAATTAGATCTAGAAAAACTTTAAGAGGACAATCTCGTGAAATTGTGTTTAATTTTTTAATTTTTATTAAATAAGGAGAACAGACGAGCAAACGGGCCACCTGATGGTAAGTGGTCACCGTCCCCCATAGACATCTCACCTCACTGTATTAATGTTGGAGGGTTTTTGATGCGCTGCTAACCTCGAGGACTAAGATGGATTGCCTCATGTGCCGGAAATTACGCTGGCTCTCTTACCCTTCAAACCAAAACACAGAAATGCAAGCATTTCTGCTTCATGGCAGAAATAGATAAGAGGGTGGTACCACCCCAGGCGATCCTTCACTTTAGGATCTACCACTACTACGAAGTGTATAATGTTTTTATCTATTTCATGCATCACAATAATAAATAATATAATAATAATATAATATTTCTACAATTATCCCATTGTTTTTTTATATACACAGCCCACCCAACTAATTGCTACAGACTGTATAATGAAATTGCATTGGTGTGAGTACTGTGAACGTGCCAGCTTTAGATAATCGGCCTGTACCTATGAAGGAACAAACGCCAGCCTTTAAGGGAGACTATTTTTTCTTTCATCCAAGGTAGTACAGGTGTACCTATTTAAAAATGAAATAAAAAAAATTAAAAAAATTAAGATGAAAAAGTTTATTTACTTATACAGGGCACACAAAAAAGGACCTCCGACTTACAAACTAGGTCGAAAACCTGTATCTTGTAAGTCGGGATTCCGTCGCACTTTCTGTGCAAACAAATTATATTCTTAACCTAAAAGGAATTTGGAAAATTTAATCATAAAGGAATTTAGTAAAGATAATGGTAAGAGTGAGTATGGGTGGGGGGGTGTTAGGTTGTGTGGGAGTGTGTAATGATGTAAGTGTGCATATGTAGTGTAGGGTGAGTGGGTGTGTGAGAAAATATTTATCAAACGAGATCAATTCAAAAATTGAGTGCAAATTAACGACAGTTGACAATTCCCAAATAAGTAATTGTTGTTTTCCTGTTTTTTGTTTTGTTTATATTTTCTCTCTCAGGACGTTTCGTTCGCGAAAACTTTTCAAAATGTTGTTTTATTTTACTTTCTGCTTATCTTGATTGTTTCTTACTAAAACATTTCTTTCACCTAATAGATCGTTGTTTTGCTGACTTTGTTTGACCTCGAAAAACGCTTTGGTATCCGAAAAAGGAAAAAAGTTCCTTACTGTGTAATGTACTTACGGAGAATTTTACAAAACTCCTGTCTTTTTCATCATAGCCAGCAAAATATAGGTAAATAAAATATATAGTTTATTAATAAAGAGCTTGCTTGCTTGCTTATCGTATGGTTAGTGGCCAACCTATTTGTCAGAGTTGTTCAGGCCGCCCGTAGGCCTCTGACATGGCTTAACGACTGCTGTCGAACGACAACAACCGGGACCGACTGCTTAACGTGCTCTCCGAGGCACGGAGGAGCTCAGGTGAAATATGCCACTAGCGGTCGCCCATTCAGGTACCGACCGCGCCAACGTCGCTTAACCTGCACGATCACTTTCGGACCGTACTGGCAACTAGGCTACGGGCTCCTTTTTTACAACAAATCGATCAGCCCGATTGCTCGATTTTTATTGGTCGATCTATTGTTTTATCGACCGGTATCCGTCGATCAGCCAAAGCTACCAGATCAATCGATCGAAGACATCGAACGACGTCGGTCGGTGGGATAGGTGTGGTAACACCCTAAGACTTTGGGAAAGACCAAATCCTCTGCACTAACCTGATATGCCATATTATTAACCTGACCGAAGCCTCCCAAGTATATTAGGTCCTTTTAATTAGTAGCAAATATTTGGAGCCTTAGTCACAGAAATAAATCAAGATGAACAGTGAAATGGGCTTAATCTTGCAATGTTATGTAAGATTTTATTTATTCGGCACCTATTTTTCGACGCGGACCACCGATCATGAGATCAATTCCATTTAATACAACGTAACTAAATAGAATCTAAACTGCATCGTTATGACATTTCGTATGCTACTATCCACTAACGATCCAATTTCAGTTAAGTTCCGATCGAGTCAACGATCGATCGAACTGTAACATATTTGTGCATTCTAATAAAACGTTTAGTTAATACTGAATCACAGTTAAACGGTAACAAAACGCTTCATGTGTCAAATATTACGATAAGTTCCTCCCAAGGTACTTTTGCCAGATCGACAGTAAATCGAAAGGTGGCCGAGGTAGATGTGTCAGCAGAATGCGGTTTGGTGTCCAAATACAATTGGAACGAAAACTAAATTGAAATTGGCTAGAAATAGAACTACAAACGTTGTAATTTAGGCGAATTGGGCCCCACAGCGGCTGTGCTAAAATACCTTATTGTGCGGTTTGTAACTGTAAGAACAACAGATACGACAATCAATCAAAAGGAAGGAGGTATTTCGTTCGTAATCACGTCTCTTTGGGGGCGTGGCATATGAAAATGTTGACACGCGCGATTCCTATAGCAGTTCGCCCGCGTCACCATCTTAATATATTTCTGTGGCCTTAGTACGCAATGGTACGTCATGATCTGGAATCGATCCTAGATATCTCACAAAGTTATAATCCCAATTCACAACCAACTCTCCCCCACAATAACTTTAATTTGACATAACTTTTCATGTAACTCAGACGGTCGCGACACAGGGCATGTTTTTGACGGCCGTGGAGATAACAAGCACCCACTGTCGCCGAACTGGAGAAAATATACAGTATTGTTGGAGAATTATGACGAGGGGAGCGGGAGTCGCGGGCCCTTGGCACCACGCTGCTATATAAACAGACCAGCACCAGTGTCGCGTTTCACCCCACCCGATAGTAGTTCACACACAGCACCCACATACCGCCCGCGCCGGCGCGGGCTGAGACCCGCTTCTGGCGCTTACACGCGCTATTCCAGGCCGCTTCTCCCCGATCCCTCCCTCCCCAGCGACGTCCTAAGCCGAGGTCCGTACCGTACGTAGGCAGTCGCTTCTTATAGTAGTTTTAAGTCCTCCTTATTAGGACCAACAGCAATTGTCAATACGAAAAAAAAAAGTCGCCTTTCACTTTTGTTCGAGACACGGTCGGCGACGGTTGCGTTCCAGTTCACGTATTGTTATTTTGCTAATTTTGAAATTTGTAATTAAATTTATTTGTGTTGCTAGTCACGCTGTTTTTTTAAGAAATTTCGGTCTAGATTCCTTACAGTATGTTCTATATGCTAGCTATAAGTAAAAAGGTTCAATTTGAAATACAGCTTTGGTAGAGCACTTTAGGCTGGACATGGTCCTTTTTAGGGTTTCGTACCGAAATGATAAAAAAGAAACCCTTATGGTGAGACTTCGGTGTCCGTCCGTCCGTCCGTCTGTATGTCACAGCTGTTTTTCTCAGAAACTACTGAAACTATCGACTTGAAATTTGGCACAATTGTAGAACTTGCTTGCCTAAAGAAATTAGGAAATAACTTTATTTTTATTGAAAATGGGGTCTGAAAATGAGGATCGATATCTGAAAGTTAGGCAATTGAGTCATGTGGGGTTTAGGTACTTGCGCATTACAAAAATATATTTTTATTTGATATAACGTGCCATTGTTTTTGATTTATGGCCAACAATGTGCGAAAAAAAGACCCCCCCCCCCCCCCCCCCCCCCTCTTATCTCCGAAGTTTACAAGCCGAAAAATCTGAAATATTAGACTCAATGATAAAATTACCCATAATAAATTAATTTTTGTAAAATACTTATAATACTTGCCCCATTCGGTGCGAATGGACTTGTTGCCTTTAACGACACTCGATGTGAAACATCGAAGTTTGGAATGACATTCCGAAGTGGCACTTCGGGCCTCTCTGTCACTTGTCACTTCTCAACGCAGAAGTTGTTTCGAGTGTTTCGTAGTCCCAGGGCGCATTACATTTTTATGGGATCTAAAATGGTTATTTACACATTTTTATCACATTTTTTTTAATTCTAACGGTAAAAGTTAGAATTAGAATTTCTTTCAGTTACACCTGCTCAAAAATGGGCCTATTTATTGACTGAAAACTGTGCGGGAAGTGCCACATTCTCGCACTGAGTGTGCGAATAATTATCCATCATAAAAACAAACTGCAAAGTACCTTCTGTTTGAAATATTTTATAAATACCCTGACCAGAACTAAAAAACCCTGTCAAGAGGGCGCCATCGGTTCGGTAGTCTTATAAAATCAGATATGGCGAGGGTTATTTAGTTTCTGGTCAGGGTGTAAATACATGATATTCTTCTATCGCCTAGGTTGCCTGGAAGAGATCGCTCTGAGCGATAAAGCCGTCTTTGTAACTTACTCTATGTTTCCTTTCCTATGTAAATTTTTGTGTGCAATAAAGTATTAATCTATCTAGTAGTAGGTCGTGTTCAAACTCCAGTCCAGCCCCATCCTTGTGATAAGAACCTACGCTCTACCGAACCGTACGAAGCTGTCATAATTTTATTTCAAGCACACGGAAATATTACGCATTTTAATAGCCAAGTATTTTAATTTCCTAGTTCATTTTTATTGTACAATTGGCTTGTTTTTTAAAATATGTATTTTATGTAACGTTGAAACTATGAATGAAAATACACAGAACATGATAATAGATTTTTAATATCCGCTATAGGTAATTCGTGCCTTACAATATTTCGAAGTGCTAATGCGTGTTAATTTAATCAGGTAGGTACTTTATTATTATAATAATTTAAAAATCGTGGAATACTTTTTTCAACACACTTACTCGTAAAGTGGGTCTTATTACACCGCTTTTAGGTTCATAATTCAGCTTATAAAACACGCCTGCTTTTTACTTTACATTACCGCACTCCTGCTTCTGATTTTACATTTTTTTAAAGAAGCAAGGAGTGTGCTTTTTACTTTACATTACCGCACTAGTGATTTATACTTTAATTTACATTTTTTTAAATTTCAGAAAAGAGCGTGCTTTTTACATTACCGCACTTTTTTTTAAATCTCGGCAAAGAGTTTTTATGTCTAAAAATATGTTATGAAATTATTATATTTTCCTTGCAAGTGTGTTGAAAAACGTCGTATGAAACGCGTGAGCATTGGTCATTAGTCATTACACTCTATGTTTCATTACACCCTTGCCTTCACACAATCCAGGCTCGAGTGTAATGACCAACTTAGCTCACTTGTATCAAAATGTACTATTAACGGTAAAGTGCATCCATTAATGCTAACACTCAGTTCGTGGATGAACCCAGTGTTGAAATGGAAATATCATGCAAAGAATTGATGAACTGAAGAATTTCTTTATATTGAACTTGAAGGACTAGTACGGAACACGGCCAAAACACTGCCAAAACATCATCTCCTATTCAACCGGGTAGTCATCCCGCGGAACGGCCTACCTGAGCAAGTTGTGAATGCTGAAACTATAAACCAATTTAAGAACAGATTAGACAGCCACTTACGAAATGTGAAGAAACAGGCTAACCAGCATTAGCTGCCTGCCTGCTAATCCAATAATAATAAAAAATCTTACATGTTATGCCTGGTGAAGTATTGTAAGTATTCTATAATATCTTCTGGTGCCTTGACTCTACTTAATTTTTTTTACTACAGTAACTGTATTATTATTTGCAAACTCTGCCCGTTGTCGTACAAACTCTGCCCGTTGTCGTACAATTTTCATTATTAGTGCAGACCTGGTTAAAAGTTGAACAAATATATAAGGCCGCCTCGCCCAAAAGTACAAGAATATGTAGATAGATAGATAGATAGAAACACTTTATTGTACACAAAATCAGGAAAAGTATAAACTACAGGAATAGTAGCACGATATGTACAAACGCGGCCTTATCGCCTAAAGCGATCTCTTTCAGACAACCTCTGACGTTAATTGGACATTAAAGAGATTAGCGACAGTGTAGTGTGAAGATATGAAAAAGGTTACTATTATTTAATACACAGTAAATTTAGTAAAATAAAAGTAATATGAGATACATACATAATTATGTAGGTATTCTAAAATAGTTAAATGCATAGATATACATAATAAAAATAAAACGCACAACTACAACGACAAAAAATGATGAGTGAGATTCGTTTTAAACGAAGACAGGGATTCCGAATGTCTAATTCGACGAGGAAGTGAGTTCCATAGATGTGCTTCCTTGACAGCATATAATGCAATATGTACTTGTAAATGGAACTCAATATTTATCAGTATGTACGTTCTTTTTGTTTTCAATATGATTTAGCTGTTGAGGTTATATAATATAATATCTCTTGATGTTATCTGAGATATCGAAAAACTAAATTTTAGATCCACCTTTACAATGTCCACGTAAGTTGATTTCAACAACACCACGTTTCTTTTAAAACATACCATAATAATTCATTTTCTCTCTCTCTCTAGCTCTTCGGAAAATTCCGAAAAAACATCGCGACTTTTACCTTTACCCCCTTTTGAAATTTTTTACATTATGTGACCTGTCATGTACCTACTTAATATGTTTCAATTATTATTTTTATGTTTACATCCGGATGAATATAGCAATGTAACGTGTGGGATTTTGATAAAAGACTCCAACTGCGTGTAACAAACTCAAAGCGTAAATAAACCCAATTTTCTCATCAGAACACAATTTCCCTTTTATATCAGCCTCTCAGCAAAGTCTTTAAGCAAACACTGCACACAATGGATCCATCATTTGCTGTGAATCGAAAAGAAAAATATTTTTTCGTCGGAGAATAAGTTCGCGCAGAAACAGCGTGGAACTCATCAAAGTTCTGATTTGTTTGCAATAAGTCCGTGTAACAACTGATTGGGAACATAAATGGGACGGAAAGCTTGATTTCGGGGATACATTGTTGAACTGTAACTGTCTCAATACGTTTTCAGATTAACAGATGGGAACTGGATAGGTAGGACCGACGCACACCGCTGGAGTGACGGCGCGGCGTCTTTTTCGATAACAAACAAAATTGAACTATACTTTAACTACACTAAAATGCGGTATAAAATGGAATGACAATAGCAAGCGACACGGCGCGTCCAGGCGGCGGGCGCGGCTGCTCGCGGCTACCAGGTGAAGCGGCCGCGGCGCCGAGCTCGGTTTACAGACCGCGCTCGGAGACGCTCGGAGCCGCCACGCGGGCTGCCTGGAGGCGCCTGTTACATAACCGGCCAAGAGCGAGTTGGGCCTAGCCATATTTATAGGGATCTGTACTATAAGAATTATTTGTTAGTATTGGGAGAAAAAAACTTTTGCCTTTTTTTGCTCAAAAGGTATCAATGTTAGGTATAATAAAAAATTAAAAAAAAGTCAAACAAATAAATTATTAGTCGATATTCGGGTTTGGGTAAAGGGATTACATTAGGATAGGTATGTGAAAATTTGAAGACGGCTCGACACACGGCCGACAGACGGATGAATGGATGGATGGAGACAGATTAACGAACGGCGTAGTGAAAACAATACGGTTTCATCCCTAAAAAACAGGCAGCTATCGGCGGCTTGCGGCGGCTCCCGCGGAGCCGCTCGGAACCGCGCGGCAACTCTCGACAGCTCTTAGCGTCTCCAGGCGCGGCCGAGCTACCGTAAGAGCGGGATCCGCGCCGCGCATCCACTCCACTCCACTCCGCCGATGTGCTTTGGGCTGTACTCGTAATTTTAATCTAAAATATACTTACTTATCTTTTAAATTCAACTTGAAGATGAATCAATTTTTCACCAGAAATATTTATGAAACCACTATAAATAAGTGGCTATTCTATTTTTAAGAAATAAAAAATGAATGAATGCCGGAATGATATTTCTTTGTTTACGTTTTATTCTGAATCTAGATATCTAGCTAAGAATGAGAAATAACAGTCTTTTTGTACAAAAAAACAACAAAGTTTGCGAACAAAAAAGCGGAGCTTGGCTTTTATTAACAATGCTATCTGTTTTTCTAGTTCTTTTATCGGTCTGGAACTTAACTTCTATTTTATAAAGTGCATCAGTCACAATGCATAGGTACAGTCGCCAAAAAAACTGCCTGACAACTTCCCGACATTATTCCTTCAATAAAATTTAATCGTTGATTTTTTGGGCGATGGTTCTTCAATCCGTTGAAAATGTGTGACGTCATTGGCCTGTAATAAGCCTAATGTCTTTCTAGACGTCTACGGCAAAGCCAAAAGCAGGGTAATGTGTTTCACGCGTGGGTATGTAGGTAAGTATGTTTTTGAGTCTGGTGTCAGCAAAAAGCTTCTTATTGATACCCTGATCTGGGCCAAGTTTTATTCTCTGCCCATGCCATCCCCATCTTCTGCACTTGTGTCATCTTCTCCATTTGTCTAGATTTCGTGAGCAATCTTTCAGGTTTCCAATCTATGGCCAACATTATATCTCTAAAGTTCTCTGTGCTCCGTATTTCTATGGATCTTATCATATGACAAGGGGCCAGGGACAACCCCAGCGGCACTTCAACCCTCAGGGATCTTTTGTGCTCACCCATTACCTTAGTCTCCTTCCTGTTCCTTAAAGATGCTTTGCATCAAGGACGCTATACAGCTTACAGGTAGGAGCCTATAGTCCTCTGGAACCTCCCGATATCTTCATCACCGATATGTTATCCAAGTAATCAAAGTATGTTTCTTAGGTCTGCGCGGACTTTCTAAGCTATCATAATGCTTTTACCCGATAACAAGATTAAAAATGCAAATGGACAGCACTTATTTCATGGCAGTAAATGTCTACAACCACCTCCCTGAAAATTTGATAAAAGTCCAAACTGAAAAGCAGTTTCAAAAGTATCTAAGGGACTTATTAACCTCCAAAAGCTACTATTCAGTTCGGGAATATTTTGAAGACAAACATTTATAAATTATTATACGATAAGAACTACTCTTACAAACTTGCTACACCGACAAGGTTCATATTTATTTATTTATTTTATTTACACTTTATTGTACGACAATACACTTAATAAAAACAATTAAAATGAGACATTGTACAAAGGGTGAACTTATCTCTAAAAGAGATTTCTTCCAGCAAACCCGCGAAAGTGAAAGATGCGTAATAATTTAGAGGTAGACAGACATAGAGTTCATCATGTCAGGACTAAATAATTGTATATAATAACATCTGTATGTAACTCATGATTATGCATGAATAAATGAATTATGAATTATTAATGGCTCAAACTGACATGAAACTGCGGCGCAAGCATTGCCGATTCGAATTCACCTCTTTGTAGAACTACCCATGTTTTTAATTTAAAAAATCTTATTGCTGAGGGTCGTGATCACTCTAAGGAATTAATCACATGGAACAACTATCGTGGCAGATTTAATGGGGTGGTTTGCCATTGCCTTCCCCATTTCACATACTGGTTATCTCAGTGTGCAGGTTTCCTCACGATGTTTTCCTTCACCGTCAGAGCAGTCGGTAAATGTACGTAAGTCTTTCGAAAAAACCGAAAAACTCATTGGTACATGACATTGCATGGTTTCGAACCCGGACCTCCCGCATGGGAGTCCGACGTCCTAGCCACGGCCCACAGACGCTCTAACAAGTTCCTATAGTTAGGTAGTATATGATCGAACCCCCCTTATATTTCCTGATATCCAGTGCTGATACCATATTTTGTGTTGTTTCAGATGAGATGGCGAGTGGCCGGCGGGATGGGCATACCGCTTGCTGCAGCTGTCTTCTGCATGCTACCCCTGTTCACCTCTTCCACTGGAGACATACGTAAGTTTTCAACTCAGCCTCTGAGAACAAAACCTTCATTTCACTCCTTTTCTACCATTATGTTCGGTACGTACACTGAAATCGTTTTTAGAAGTAAAGAAGCTTTATTGCAAGTATTTTTTGGTTACATAAATCTCAGAGCACATAAATTGACAGAAAAATATTGGGAGTATTTTTTTCCATTGTTAATCTAATTTTTAAAAATGTTGTATTGGACATTATCAATTGTTTATTGTATCTGGAAATCAATTATTTTAGCTTATTTCTAGGTATAGTAAAATAGTCATTTTAACACCAACGCAAAAAATAAACCAACAATTCGAAAAACAAACCTCCCACCTAACAGCATTATCCTTTTTGGATCTTGCATTTGATAAAAATAATACTTTTCATGAGATCTATTTTTATTCTTATGTCCTATTTCCTGTTAAAATCAGAGCAAACTCTCAATACTGGGAAGATATTAAATAAAAACATCTCAGTATATTGTAGGAGTAATAAAGCTGATAGAAATTCATTGTAGTCGTGCGAGGAATTTATTTTGGAGGCAGGCGATATTTTCTCGTTTATGCTACGTAGGAATTTTGTCACGTATTACTATTTTTAGGGTTCCATTCAACTAACCCTTAGCCTCGGACTACACGCGTCCGTTACCAACCCCGGTTAGGTCCGCTGCAACCAATCTCATGCGCTTCGCCCTCACCCCACTTGAAGCCAACGCTTCGTGATTTAATGGAGCGAACCGAACCGGAGCTGCAACCGGACACGTGTAGTCCAGGCCTTAGGGTTTGTGTTCATGAGACGGTTTCTGGCTTGCCGGCGCCAACTCTGCGCCGTGAACAGACCTCGTAGTAGTTCCATACATAGCTGACCACCAGACATAGGGCCGGCTTGCAACGGTGTAGCCCCGACGTAAAACAGTCTCGTGATTATCGCTTATAGTTTCGTCATGTCATATTCCTTACTTCACCATGCGACCACTTTTTTAAGAATTCTATTCATCTAGCAAGGTTCTATAGGTTGTGTTCTATAGGGCATGACCTACCCAATCACTGATTCATTTATTGATTTGGTAAATTATTAAACTGAACGAACGTGTAATTTATTTTAAGCTGTCAATAATTATATAGTTTAACCTATTTCTGATTTCAGGCCATCATGGCACATCAAGGGCGCGAGGGTGGCGCGGAGGCACCCAGCCGTCCGCTGACGTGACGGCTAACAACTCAGTCAGTAACGTCACTGCTCAATTAGGCGGCACGGCCTACCTACACTGCCTCGTCGGACACTTGAGTGAAAGAGGCGTAAGTATACTCTGTATTAAGTTAGTAAGTATTGTTCGTTGAGTTACATAACATGTCAGATTCATCCACTGACGTGACGGCTAACAACTCAGTCAGTAACGTCACTGCTCAGTTAGGCGTTAGGCGGCACGCCTACCTAGCCTCATCAGGCACTTAAGTGAAAGAGGCTCAAGTGCTGACGTATTAGCCAATTCAGTCAGTAAAGTCATGGCTCAATCTAAAGGCGTAAGTATACTTTGCGATTATACCATGACATCAGATTTATCGTCTCTCTTAAAGACAGGCGCGAACTTCGTGAAAAGAGGAGGTATTATGTCATGCATCTTAAATGCCTCGCATTTTGAAAGAAGACATGAAAAAGTAAACACTTGTGAGAGTGATTAAATATTTCATTATTTTACGTTAACCCGGCCCCTTTTCATGTTCCAAAGCAATAACGATAATAAGAAAATCTTTACAGAGATATAGGCTATTCATTCAGTGTAAGTTGTGTTTGTTACAAATTGGTGTCGTGACCAGGATAAATCAAGAACCAGCATTCGTATTATTGACATTATTAAACTAAAAACACAAGCAATACTCCTGGTATTGTACTTGTCACTACATGACGGTGACCACTTGCCATCAGCTGGCCCGGTTGCCTGTTTGTCGTACCCACTCTATATATAAAAATATCATTTATTCAGTATCTGTCACGTTGGTCATCATAGTAAGGGAATGTCTATATTTGACGTATGAATCAAGACGTCTTAAGTATAAGCAAACACACCATGCCTTTCTCACCGCCCTTTTTATTTTATTTATGCGCTAACAGTTTTCCCTTTGATTTTTACAGCAAGTCTCGTGGATTCGGAAACGCGACTGGCATATACTGAGCTCTGGAAAGTTCACATACACTAATGATGAACGGTTTCAGGTTAGTGAAATAATTACACCACATAATTTACTCATGAATTTCATTCGTTGTGAAACACAGCAAACTAAGCCAGGGGTTCCCAAAGTGTTAACCGCGGCGCCCCGGAGTGTCGCAGAGAGTAAACAGGGCTTTCAATGTGTCGCTTTGTTTTTCCTTTGTCGCAAAATGGAAGTGATCAAGCATCTTTTTCTGTTATTGTATTCTCATATTTTTCTGTTTAATATATTCTTGTTGTGTCAATTTTAATATATAGGTACGTGAGCCTCACATTGTAATGTTTAACTAAAAGCTGTTATATTTTTACCAGGGCGCCGGGACAAGATACTAAACCTGTAAGTGCGCTGCGAACTGATTAAGTTTGGGAACCCCAGCACTATGCTAAATACCAACGCTGTGCGTGAGGTGAACACGGGACGGTGAATTTCCATTGCTGGTTGTAACGTAACAACGTCAGTGAAAAACCCCGGAAAACAGCAATGTACGATATTTACTCGCCTGCACCGCCATGATCACGCTTCGCATATAACGTTGGCTTGGCCCTAAATCTGCATTAAATTGTTTCAAATGGCTCAACCGCTGAATTCACGCTCTGAAACGGTAACGATTATCGTATTTCGATGACCGTATTTTGCGGTTTAAATTGCGACGAATATTTCCCGATTTTAGCCTAAACCTCTATTAACTCGCTTAACGATATAGATTTACGTATTTTTCATAAAAAGTAGATCCGGTTTTTGATTTTAAAAAAGCTGTCGATTGCTGTCTTTCATTAATTATCTCGTATAATATGTAAACATTGGTATGTTGAATCTGCTTACGGAATTGAAGGGTTGTTATGTCTAAATAAACAGTTTCTCCACCATGATGATGGTGGAGAAAGATGTTTAGGCGTTAAATATTAAGGTCAAAAGTTCTTTGATTTCAGAAAAAGGGCATTTGTTAATAGAATGTTTCAATTTCCAAGTATCAAATATTAAATGCATTTCTTAAAAATTAAGAAATAGTCATAAATTGATGGTCAAATGTGAAATATTAAAATTCGTTGAAAAATAAAAAGGTTAAAAAAATCAAAAATCAGAACGGTAGAAAGAAACGGCAATAAGTATTATGACGTCAATGTTCCCTAGCGCCATACAAGCAGGTCCTGGCTGCATATAAAGGACTGTTTTGCTAAAAAGGGAAAGAGCATCTCTCCAATACTAACTTTAACCATTAATATCTCTGATGTTAGTTGAGATATCGAAAAACTAATTTTAGATCCTTCTTTAGGATGTCCATGTAAATTGATTAATGTAATAAAAAAACGGTTAATACCGTATTGGACAAGTAACATGAAAACAAATTAGAGAAAACAATTGTAACGTGAAATAATATTCAGTAAGATGCGATGTCTGATTATATTTATTATTATATGTTATGATTATGTTTGGAGTGGTAGATCCTAATGTGACGGATCGCCTGGGGTGGTACCACCCTCTAATCTATTTCTGCCGTGAAGCAGAGATGCTTGCATTTCTGTGTTTCGGTTTGAAGGGTAAGAGAGCCAACGTAATTTCCGGCATTTAAGGCAATCATTTTAGTCCTCAAGGTTAGCAGCGCATCAAAAACCCTCTAATATTAATACAGTGAGGTAAGATGTATATGGGCGACGGTAACCACTTACATCAGGTGGCCCGTTTGCTCGTCTGCTCTCAATACATTTCTTTTTAATGTTGGTACCGTCACTTATAAAGTAAACTTAGTCTTTGTCCTACAAGCTGTGGTTTCACTTCAATGTCTACATAGGTGAAGGTGACCACTAATCGTCAGGTGGCTCTCTGCTCGTATGCTCTCCTTTTTTTATCTATGTATATATGTATAAGAGACTTTGTTACACGCCAAGGTGCCCATGTCAGCCTCGTTAGAGTCACTAATGGAAGAAATGGGAAGCTATCCTCTCCTTATAAAATAAAATACCTGAATACGTAATTAAGATTACCTGGAAGAGATCGCTCTTAGCGATAATGTCGTCTAAATTGTACTTCACTATTTCCTTTTCTAACTTTTGTTTGTTGTTTTCTATTTGTGCAATAAAGTGTAAAGTAAAGTAAGTAAAGTACACTTTATTGCACAAATAGAAAACAACAAACAAAAGATAGAAAAGGATATAGTGAAGTACAATTTAGGCGACCTCATCGCTAAGAGCAGAGGAAATGATTTCGAGAAAGAGGTAGTAGGTGTGCAAGCATTATGGAAAACGTAACGTAGTGTATTTTACTTTTACTTTAATGTTTTAATATTTCAGGTTCTACATGGAGAAGGATCTGAAGACTGGACTTTACAAATCAAGTTTGTTCAGAAAAGAGACAACGGCACGTACGAATGCCAGGTAAGTGCTTCAAGATTCTAACATTGGCAAAGGAATGCTTGAATTTTGATCAAGAATGCTGTTTACCTACGCCTAGTACAGTTAACTATAGTTTCTATCAGAAATGCTGTTTGTAGACACGAACATATAAGAATAAGTTTATTTGTGCGGTAAGATGACAAAGTATTCATAGTCCATACAGAAGTAAGAACTTAAGCATAAGTTATATTAAACTAAATGAAATTAGTGAGCAAAAGGTAACAATAAACGCTGACCTCCGAACTAGGAAGTTCCTGTATCTCGGAGGACAGATGTCTTCTGTGACCAGTGGAAATGAACATGTAACAGAACAGACGATGGCCAAACCAAGAAAATATAAAACTGACAAAATTAATACTAAAAACAATAAAAAAGAAAATAAAGGAATTATATAGAATTATAATTTTGACTAAACAGAATCTCTCTCAGAATAGATCTCTTGCAATTTTAATTTTAATTGATAATGTAGGCAATACGACTAACTTAACCAACCTTCGGGTTAGTAACTCATAAGCGACTCTTATAACTCTTACTCTTACGTACGAAGTGCAGTCTGCTATTTTGAACAAAAAGTAGTGTTTATAGTTCGAGCCATACAAACAATACTACTGAAGAAGTTTTTTTTTTGTACTGATAATTGCTGTTGGTCCTAATGACCCTTTACAGCTTCACCGGGGGTTTTGGGGCGAACGCTAAATGCGCTCCAGCCTAGAGGAGGACATAAAAACTACTATAGGAAGCGACTGCCTAAGGGCACCCAGGTGGGTACGGACCTCGGCTTAGGACGTCGCTGGGGAGGGAGGGGTCGGGGAGAAGCGGCCTGGAATACGCCGATAGCGCGTGTAAGCGCCAGAAGCGGGTCGCCGCCCGCGCCGGCGCGGGCGGTATGTAGGTGCTGTGTGTGAACTACTATCGGGTGGTGGAGTGGCTTCCGCGATGGAGATCGTGATGGCGTCGTCGGGGTCGTCTAGGACGTGACTGTAGAAGTCTATCGCGATGCCATATGGCATCACCAGTTTTTTCAAAAACTAACAAAGACCCCAACTTTTTATGTTCAAATATGAATGAGGTCAAAATTAACAACATATTAAAAAAATACAAAAATAGGACACCTAAAGTTAATTCAGCCTTTAATGGGTAATTAATTATATTTAAGAAAATGTTTTACAACCCTGAAATGTCACTTTGACATTGACATTTGTTTGTTTACATGTTTGATCTCGGATTTCATTTCTTTGTTTAAGTAAAATAAAATAATAAAGAATAAAATAAAAATTTATTCATGCAGACAGTATCTTTTACATTTTCTCACATTTCATTCATGCAGACAGTATCTTTTACATTTTCTCAGATTTCATTCATGCAGACAGTATCTTTTACATTTTCTCACATTTCATTCATGCAGACAGTATCTTTTACATTTTCTCACATTTCATTCATGCAGACAGTATCTTTTACATTTTCTCACATTTCATTCATGCAGACAGTATCTTTTACATTTTCTCAGATTTCATTCATGCAGACAGTATCTTTTACATTTTCTCAGATTTCATTCATGCAGACAGTATCTTTTACATTTTCTCAGATTTCATTCATGCAGACAGTATCTTTTACATTTTCTCACATTTCATTCATGCAGACAGTATCTTTTACATTTTCTCAGATTTCATTCATGCAGACAGTATCTTTTACATTTTCTCAGATTTCATTCATGCAGACAGTATCTTTTACATTTTCTCAGATTTCCCTGGCTCCCACACTAGGATACCCTGTGTTAGGTACAAACATACACACATATATTATAGTTCTGATATAGAGGGGCCTCCGATCCTGGTTCATATTTCATTTCTAGAGTGGCTTAAATCTTGTTTTGGCCTTTTTAAACGTAATCGGGTTTTATATTTATTTTGGAGTTATTTCGCCAACTTTTTAGCAAGTTTGAGTATATTATCAAATCGATTTAATACTGCTGTTAATGATGTATCTTGTAACGGTTTTAGTTACTTTAAGAGAAATGAATACAATACAATACTTATCTTTTCGGCCACCATCTTCGCAATTTTGAAAATTAATCCGCATTCGAGATTGCTCCATCTACTCGTATTATATTAGATTACATAAATAAATAAAGATATATTACACAAAACTTACCCACGCGTGAAATACAAATCCTCCCTTTGACTTCGTCGTAGTCGGGCGTTTTAATATAATAAGTAACCATACAGTAATTTTAATATCAGCTAAGATTCTATGCTCAAGAGAGAATATTGAAAATAAAATCAAGCTAAGATTCAATATAAGCACGCGGGAAAGATTCCATCGTTATTGTGGTATACATTAAGTCGGCTTATGTAAAGCCCCTTTGACAATGTACTGGCAAATATGGTTTGTGAGGAGTAAAATACGTGTTGACTCCAACACAAACAGTAAATGTTAGAAAATAGGAGTGCACTAATAGCTATTACTCATACTCATACCATTTATTGCTTTTCATGTGTAACAATTGGTCTTAAAAAATCATACATGAAACCCTGAGTAGGGCACCGCAATATAAAATAAGAGATTATAATAAATGCTAACGGGATAAATTAAATTAAAATAATGTCATTATAAGTTATACATAATTGATTATATTGTTAAGTATTGGTTTTATAATCAAAAAACTCCTTTTTATTAGCTCGTATAACTGCAGTGAAACGTCAAAAAGAAATAACCGGGGATGAGGGAGGGGGCCCCGTCATTATAGTTGGTCTTCAAACGATCGACCCTCACACACACGCACACACACACACACACACACACACACACACACACACACACACACACACACACACAGAGAGAGAGAGAGCATTCTGTGCTATTATAACCTCTTATTATTGTTCTTTGTTTTCTTTCAAGAGACTGTTGCTTTTATCTTGTTTTAGTATTAATTAATAAAATTAATTATATTTTCTTGGCTTGGCCAACGTCTGTTACATGTTCATTTCCACTGATCACAGAAGAGATCTGTCCTCCGAGATACAGGAACTTCCTAGTTCGGAGGTCAGCGTTTATTGTTACCTTTTGCTCACTAATTTTATTTAGTTTAATATAACCTATCCTTAAGTTCTTACTGGTGTATGGACTATGGATACTTTGTCCACAAATAAACTATTTGTTATTCTCGACGCTCACTGCTGTCTACAGAGACTTTATCTACAAAACGAATATTCATTTGTCCAAATGTCTCTAATGGTTGTTGAGATATAACAATTTTAAATTACTTATGTTTATGTTGTCATTTAGCGCTAGTGAGGGCCGAAAACAAAGACGTTCCACGTCAAAATTCTTCTTACAACCGTTTACATACGGTTGTCTACTAAAATGTATAATATCATGCCATGCATGAAAGAAAAACTAGTCTCCCTCCCCAACATGATAATGGCTAATGCTATCTTGAAACTTACAACTTACATTATAAAATTAGATTAAAAAAAATACTTTGTCTAAATTTTAATATCCGTTAGTTACATTAACTTTTTTAAGATCTTTAAAAAAATCGCAATGGAATTTAACAAATGAGGTCAAGCTAGAGGGTGTAATAAAACTTACACTCTCAATTACAACATTGTGTTAGTTTGCTATTCTATCAGTTTGTGATGATAGTTTATGTAACTGTGTCAGCAGATCTTTGCCCTACCACAATCTAAAAATCATACAGTGAGACGTCTTTAAAATTGGCGAAAATGCCGATAAAGGTCAGAGAGAAAATAAAAAGACTCATTATATGTTGTGTGGTGCCGGCCCTAAATAATAGCACCACCCCAACTCTTCCCGTGCGACACCACGGCTACATACAATGCGACTAAGGATCTTAGTGGATACTATTTTACGCTTAGTAGACGGCGGCGGTAGGCTCGCCACAACGTTATCATCACGTTTGTCCATCAAATCTTACGGCTTAAAGTAGGACCTACCTATGATTTAAGGTGGTTCCTCTGTCTATATACTTACCCCCTCGGGGATTATGGACGGGAGAGTTTATGTACCTATATATCTTATCTTATGACCGGGAATAACTCAGCGGCACTTCGACCCTTGAGGATCTTTTGTGCCTACCTCATTTTACACACTGGTCATCTCAGTGTGCAGGTTTCCTCACGACGTTTTCCTTCACCGTTAGAGCAGTCGGTAAATGTACATAAGTCTTCGAAAAATACGAAAAACTCATTGGTACATGGCACTGCACGGTTTCGAACTTGCACCTCCCGCATGGGAGTCCGGTGCCCTAGCCACTGTGCCACCGATGCTCTTTTATGTACCTATTATGCGTTACATATAATTTCGGTCCCCATTTCCCACTCATCATCATCAGCAGCTCGTGTCGTATCACTGCAGGGTATAAGCCTCTTTTTCTGCCACCCTTCAGAGTTGCATAAATGCAATACGAATTAAAGGTTACTTATAGTGGGCTCAAAATTCTATTTAGATGGCCAGCCCTCGTCAAATCCCATCATGGTATTGCATGTTCAGCCCGCTGACCCTCCCAAAAAGCTCTGCGTAGGCGCGTTTACTGAATGACTGCTAAGACAGAGAGCTCTTTAGACTGTGGCTCTACTGTGTACGTGCCGGGGTGGCAGCATGGGATTAAAATATTCATGCTTTCGCCGAGCCAAATTATTCCGCATGCAAGCCTTTGGGGCGCGCGGACCTACGATGCGAGATACATTTTTAAGATATGAAACGCTAGCTTCAGTTTACTATACTTACTTACCAGTAGATAGGTTGACGGGAAATGCTCACGCAAGTACTTGCGTGAATCAATAATACTATTGATTTGGTGATTGTATGTTTTAGGTGGTTTGAATGGTATATAATTGTGTGTTTAACATTTAAGTAAGTTAGGTATTAATTTAGGTAGGTACTCGTACCTTATCTCCGTTCAAAACGTAACTAACCATGAGTTGACAGAAACGTCCAATAGAGTCTCGTGTGTATATTAAATGAAGAATTAACTTTAATTACGTTTCATGCTGTGACAATGTGTAGTCATTTCCTACCCACATCCCGATAATATCAACTCACAACTACCCTCTCTTCGTGAACTGCGATGAGCGCGCGGCCATAGCTCCAGTCGGCCCGGGACCGCGTTGAGAGGTGCACCGAAATTGTGCTAAAAATATATAATTGCAAAAGAAGTGTGTGAAACCTGGTTACCGAGGATTACTAGCTGGGATTACGATACCAGAGGAAAAGGATCCATCTCTGCGCCAATCGATACCGACTAACACGGAAAAATACTCGTGAGTACTCCTTTTTTTCCCTCTTAAACTCTGTACCCTACTCATTGTCACAGTGCTACTGGCTGTAAGATAACTAAGTGTCAGCCCTGTAGTTTCGGGCGAAAAATAGAGCTACGGTAGCACCTGTCTGTCGTAAAAGGCGACTAAAAGGTGTTGTCAGGGTAGTGGGCGGGCACAGTGGGGTCTTTGGCCGTCCATTGGCTGTCGACCCTGGGGAAGGCAGCAGCGTGCTATGGCCGCACGCTGCTGTGACGGGAGTAACCTGGAGGTGGAATATACACCTCAGTCGGAGGCATTACCATATGGACTGGAAAGCACCAGGCACCACGTAGGCCTCCGACTGCGTGATATCGTTTCATATACTCGTATCTACGACATTTTAGAGAACAGTGACCGTTTGTAGACGACGTCTTGTTTCCATCTTCTTAGTTCGCTTTTTTATGCAGTTTATTTTTTTTATTTAACTTTTTTTACTATGATCTACTTTGTTTGGCTGGTGTGAGCCAGCGAAATATTATGTCGCTGGTGTGAGCAGATTTTTATTCAGAATTTTGTATAAGCATATTATGTCTAAAACCAAAATAACGTCTAGGTCATTCAAGATGTCCAAATCCAAGCGTCGTTCGCAATACACGAATATCTAAATAATTCAAATTATGTTGATAAATGTAGGCTACGTTTATAATAAAACATACTGATGCTTCACACGTACAAAATATGAAAGAGCGATGATTGATATATCAATCTACCCGGAATAAGGACGGGGAATTATTATTTATACAGCACGAATCGAATTTATTAAATCCCTGACGAACCCAAATATGAAAATTTTAATTAACGCTGAAATGAAAAGCGGCCGGCCCTTGTGTCGTGCTTCTAAATAAAAAAAGAAACGGTGGGGACTGTTTCAGGATATGTGAGATATGTACAATCATCATCAGCAGCAGCCTACTCTAGTCCACTGCTGGACATAGGGCCTCTCCCAGGTCGCGTCATTGAGCCCGATCTTCGGCTCTTCTCATCCAGTCGGTTCTGCGACAGATGTGACCGGCCCACTGCCACTTCAGCTTGCTAATCTTATGAGCTATGTCGATAACTTTTGTTCTATGTCGGAAATCCTCATTTCATATGTACAATGTAGGTACTTATTTATTTTTAAATAGGTCAGTACATTAAAAAAATACATAGAAGCGAAATTTAGTCAGAAGATACTTTGATTAACTGTGATGTAATCTAACGCTGGCGTGTGGCGGCATGCCGCGGCACAACCGATATCAAAACCGTATTCACGTCAATTGGTTGTACAAAATTGGGTTATTTTCATGTAGCTTTTGATCGTTATATTTTTTATTCATTTCGTATTTAGCCTTTCTTCGTCCGATGTATACTTATTAGGTACTTAAAAAAATTTGACGTGGGTTGCTCGTAGCCGATTCAAATTCAAATTATTAATTCGTAAATATAGGTTGCACAAGTTGTAACATAAAAGTATGGATCTCTATATGTAGCTATGACAGCATACAAAATTTTTCTTAATAATTATAACATAAGAATTAGATTAACTATAGTAATTTAAGTAATCTTTAACAAATAACTAAATAAATAAAATTTGAAACACAGTTCATTTCAAAATTAAAACATATATGATGACATAACTGATGGGCACATACTCCAAATATACTTATAGGTAGGTACTTATAGGTACATCTAGGTTTTAATTTGTACCTACTCGTATTAATAATGTATGTTATAAGTATAAGTAACTGATTATTTGTAACTTTTTAGTTTCCTATCCGAAGAATATAAGATAAATTTATTGTTTCAAGTGTACCTGTACAAAAGCCTTTTTTTGGTAACGGGGGGGAAATCTTCCAAAGATACCCAGCCTCCTGGGGGAGAGACCGGGTTATGTAAGATTTTTACTCACTAAATCCCCCTCGATAACACTTGCCTTGGGCTCTTCCTGGGAGGTGTGTATATTCCACCTCCCGGTTCCTCCCGTCACAGCAGCGCGCGGCCATGGCATGCTGCTGCCCTCCACAGATTCACCAGCCAATGGACGGCCAAAGCCCCCACTTTAACCGCCCGCGACCCTGATGACTCCTTTTAGTCGCCTCTTACGACAGGCAGGAGTTACCGTAACTCTATTCTTCTCCCAAGACTAAAGGGCTGACCTATACAAAAGCCCACATAAAATCTCATCTGATCAATTAAGGTGAAACCAGATGAGATTTTATTTAGTAGTGCGTAACGTTGGCGCACGCACACGCTTGAACCAAAAGCATGTTTCTATGAAGATGACTTATAAACTTTTCTATTTTTTTGTGGTAGAAGTTTAAAAAGACTTGTCTACTGTGGCGTATTTAGATTTTTGTGTGGCCTTTTTAATTTTACGGCTTTTATAAGAATCTGCGTTGTTTTGTTTCTATAAAGATGACCTACTTCTCCTATTTTACTATGCTTCTACGGTCTTGTCAACCCGGCACTAAAATGTTTCTGTTGTCCCGGGAATATCCTAGTATACGGAGGTCAGACAGCAGCCGTAGGCGGTCGTGTAAAAATCAGTAGATAAGTGCTTATAGATTACTCAGACCCTTGCGTGACCGGGGAAATGTCACGGCGAAACGGGTCTAAAGGTAGATAAAGTATAAAAGATACAACTCCAGTCGTGTAAAACATTCAGTAGACATTCAGTTACACATACGTGGTTATCCGATTTAGAGTTCCGTAGCAAACTAAGTACGTGGGGTTAGTCCAAAAAATTTACCCACTACGGTTGTTCGCCGTCGAAGCGTCAACAAAAAAATGGTTGCCTTTTTTTCCGTCGTAGAGGACCTGTAGCCATAACTCCAATACTAGATCGAAGATCAGTTAGCCAATGGTATAGCGAGGTTTGCCTACAGAAACCCTTCCAGGAGCTGAGAGGATGCGGAACGTGTGGTATAATTTTTCACCAAGACAACGCTCCCGCTCACACGGCCGCCAGAACGATGGATTTTTAACCCATTAGGGCGTGCAATTGCTACCACATCCCCCCTGCAGTTCTGCCTTGGCTCCGTGTGATTTCTTTCTGTTCCCCACGTGGAAGAAATCTCTGCGGGGAAGGAAATTTACGACTGCGGACGAAGCAGTAGACCAATTTAGGCGGCTTTTTTTCGACCTTCCGCAAGAACAGTTTTTCACGTTTTAAAAATTAATGGATCGCCCTGCCCTCTTAATAATCTTTCTTTCTTTCTTTCTTATAGTTTCGTCAGGTTTGTCTGCAGTCACAAAAGGCGTCACGTTCTTTCACCTTTGAAATTTGAAACACATAATAAAATCTGAATGTTATCTGGTAATGAAACCTACTCTCAATGAAATTCGGATGTGGATATGGAAATATGTTCATATTCGATTTGTTAGCTCCTGCTCTACTGAAAATGAAGAGAAAATTTTCTGGTTTCGGTCCCAGACACATCAGATGAGCTCTAGGCCAGTAAGATCAATTAAATCAAATAACTGCCGAATCTGCCGGTATTAATAGTGCTGGCAACGCAGTTCGCGACGGCATTTTCTCGCTCTGTTAGCTGTGTTGCCATCACTACGAATACCGCCAAATTCGATTCGACAGTTATTTGATTAGAAAGTAATTTGATTCAATCGATCTTACCGTGATCTACCCGTGATCTGATCTACCCCGTGATCTACCCCCCGTGATCTACCCCACACATAAACTTGCCCCAACAGTTGTTCAAAAATAAGGCACAGGATCGATCCTGTTTAGAACTACATACATAGCAGGACTTTTTATGTGGAATATCAACTACGCCGAACTATCCTAACCCCATTATGCCAATATATGACGTCACTTGCAGTCCTCTCACGTTCACGTCTGATTGTTTTGTAGGCCCTCATGTATAACACATTGTTTCTTGTTCCCCTGTATTTATTTACCTAAGACTCTCCCTTTTTTACTGCTGTTCGTTCTTAATAGTAAAACATTGCTTTTTGTCTATGTTTTTGTATATGGAACTTCTTATTTATGAAGATAAAATTTTCTATTCGAATGATCGCTGTTGGTTCGTTTTCTATTCGCGAAATGAAATTAAATAAGTGTTTTCTTACCCTATAGATTCGTGTATTTCATTGAAATGTAAATCTACTGCTTCAAACTCAAAAATATAGGGTGCAATTTTATTACATGCAAATATTTTGTGCTGTTATAAGTAAGTAAGTAATAAGTTTATTTTAGTAAGTTATCACTTCAAGATAATTTATTTTATTTATTTAGGTATGCCAACAGCACATATATATTTCACATTTCAAATAATCTTAATAAAATTGTACTTTTACTGATATATGTCCAAATTAAAGGCATACACAGCATTCATTAGAACATCGGGTAATTACTTACGTACGTAGTACGTTACAATATAGGTCTAGTACCTTATAACAATATACCTTATATAACTAACAATTACAACTAATGGCAACTAAAAACAATTTAAAACAATTACTTTTTAAAACATAAAAAAGAATGCAGAAAAGAAGGTGACGTGACAACTACGTATTTTTTATAATTTTGTTTTTGAATTTCGTTTCTGTATCGAAAAAGATGTCCAAATCATATATCCTTGTCCTCATGCTATTGTATTCCATACAGATCCTAGATAATCTATATACACCATCCAAAAGGCTATAAAAATAACTGAGAACTGTGCGTCTCGTCGCTGGGATCGAATCTACCTTGGACTTTTAAAATGCCCCTATGAGTCATTGACGCTTCAACTTTGTATGATTTTTACAACTAAGTTGTTTATTTAAATCAATTTTTAGAGGCTTTGGTACACGACAAGGTGACCGTGTCAGCCTCGTTAGGGTCACTAACAGAAGGACTACGTTGTTATTTTTACTGCTAACTTTTTACAATTAAGTAGTATGTCTGGCTTCCACATGGTCTCCATTATATGACTCTCTCGTTCATCGATTTATGTCCATTGTTGTGGCAATATTGGCCAGCCCATATCCACTTCCGATCGGCGATCACATTGTCAGCATCTCACTTTTATCTTTTGCATACTGTTTTTTGATATATTACATCTTTTTTGGGCTCGCAGGGTGATTCGGACGAATTCTTCATTCTTTTTACAAATAAACCCAGTTCAAATATTAAAGTTTAATAATTAAGTTACTTATTCATTGTACTCTTACTTTTTTCTACTGTGTATTGTCATGCGAATTTTTTAAATATTTTATTGAAAATTGAAAAAATGTATTCGTTTACAAATTATTAATTAACATTTCACATTAAACTATAACCTCCACACTAGGCGTTGCCTGTGTCGTCGTGGAGATTACATACACACACTGACCACTTTACATTGTTATGTGTCAATTTAACATTACATTCCAGAATTAAAAGAAAGAAAAATTACAACTTAAATTTAAAAGATCATAATTATGTATATGTATTATTTAATTTTATATTTGATGTAATTTTTAAGGTTGTAAATAATTATGGACTTATTTGTCTGATTTAATAAATATTATAATTTAAATCGAATACATACTTACTATAACGTTAGCAGTGGTTCACCAGTTATTGTCTATTTTCGTGGGCATTGAACCAAAACATTTAGGAAAATGCCCTGGGCCATTTATTTACCCTTCATTTAGCACTGACGTAGTAAACCATTAATTGTACCATCGCCAGCTTGGACCTAACCAATAAAGTAGGATCTATCCTATATATATTAAGGCCAGGGGCGTATCTGTCCCGCGTCCGGTGTAAAGGTCATCAAATTGAAAACTTTAGAAGTTAAGCTTTTTGCTGATGTAAACATGGGCTTTAGGTAGTTAGAACTCCTATCATGGTTACACTTTGGATGTCGCTCACTGGGATGATTGTACCTACCTCAGATTTGTTACACTTTTTGGTCGACACAAATGTTAAAATTAACTTTTCGATTCGATTCGTTTCGAATGAATTTTTTGGAGAAAAATGTATGGACTGGTTTAAATACAGCGCCCACGACAGGATTACCTAGTGTAATCGTAGGCTCGGTATTATGAAATATGTATGTTTTTTTATTGATTTTTTTGTAGTATTCATTGTACCTTTCCGTTGTATAGTGTTGTCGTTAAATAAATTTATTTTTATTTATTATTATTATTAAATCGATGCATCCTGTGTAATACTGGAAGTCGTTTTAGTCTGTCAGGAAAATAATATGGCTTATAGTTATACGAATCATTTAATGTTAATGCAACCTCCGTGGGTCTATTCGATTCAATAGACCTTTTTTTTTTAGATATGTAGTTTTCCTGGCAATAAGTACCTACTTTTCTTTGTTTTTACAACCGGGTCCTTTTTAAGGGCTACATTATGGGTCTTTACCTATGTTTCTGATTAACGCAGGCTATTTTCACAGAAGCTGGAGGTATTTTAAACGGGTATACAAAAAGGTTCAGCCAAAAGGTCGAACGATGCCGCAGGCATCCATCTGTCTTCAATCCATCTATGCCTATTATATACACAGAATGTATAGATTGTATAAGAGTAGGTATAGTCTTTAGAAGTGGTTCATGAAAAACTAGTTTTGTTTTCAGTAAATTGTTCGTACTTATAGTTGCTTGATTTCTTTTTATGTAGTCTTATCATGGAAGTAATAAGTAGGTATTTACTACGTTAGCAGTAAGTTTGTCTTACTACGTTAGTAGGTAGGTACTTTTCATTTTAATAAGTCTTATTAACTTACACTTCTATAGCCTTTCTAGAGGAGTATTGAGGTATAAATAGGTACCTAAAGGGCTTTATTGTTTGCTGCGGAATTTAATGTAAAATTTAAAGCTCAAATTCGAACCACCTAACTGTTATCGTTCCCGAAAACTTATCATACTCCTCCAACATCCCAAGATACTCCAAGATCTTAGAACCACTGATCCATTTTTGATCTGACATGGCTAAGAACATTCAGCAGGTTAGACCTGCGGCGCCTGCAGGCGGGGAACGCTCTGGGCTTCGCTTTACGCGGAGCTCGGCCTTCGGCCTCGCCATGGCTATCTTAAAATTCCTAGCTCTACATCATTTTAATTTAATTTTTGGCCGCCATCTTTAATTTTTTTGTCGTAATGTCTCAGGATTCCATACAAATTTAATTCGAGAAGACCTAATCTAACTATTATAGTTTCGGCGGGCTGATAATCTTGCAATTCTTCCAGTTTCATATTGTGAAATTGAAGTTCACTAACTTTTTCCTGGTCATCATCAGATCCTTAAGTTTTCAGATATCGGAAACGTAACATGAACCTGAACATTTGAGCTCAAATTCGAACCATCTATCTATTACCGTTCCAGAGATCCCATCTGACATCAAAGATACTCCAAAATCTTGAAAACCACTGATCCAATTTTTATCAGACTTAGCTAAAAACACTCTAGACAAAATTCTCAATTAAATTAAATAAACCGGGTCCAAATCTGATCATCCGTTGTCAAGTTATGATGCCACAGACAAACACAAACAGACAGACAAACAAACAAACGTGTCAATCTTATAAGATTGACACGTTTGTTTGTGTGTCTGTCTTTCGTGTTATAACACGCCCTCCCTCTATCGGTCGGGGGTTAAAAAGCCATCCTCCGTTGGTTCAGGCATGTGTAAAGAATGAGTGATGAACGAATTACGAAAAAGGTATACGAAGCGAAAGTGAGTGGAAGGAGAAGCCAGGGTCGTCCTAGACTGACCTTTAAAGATCAGATTGACATAGACAGAGCAGACGACCCCAACGGCGAGCATGCGTGAAACGACGAATGACTGTAGAGCAGGGGTTCCCAAACTTATTTTGTCTACCGCCCACTTTGACAATAAATTATTTTTTAGCGCCCCCATTTTTTACAATAACACAGTAAAACAGGACAGATATATGAACTACGCGGAGAGAAATAGCGAACCGAGTTTGAGCAATCTCTTAACTAATATTAGTTGATGTTCACAAGTTGTAGTTGAGAGTCGAGAGCTCATGCAGTCGGTGTCTAAGAGTCCTCTTAGCTAAATGAAATTACAAATCACCCCCCAAGCCTCTACACAACGCCCCCATTTTTTTTCTGGGTCTCTTACCGCCCCCCTTTAGGCCTGCAGCGCCCACAAGGGGGCGTTATCGCCCACTTTGGGAAAGGCTGCTGTAGAGGAAGCAAGAGACGCGTGCCAAGACAGATTCGTGGCTCTCCATTCTCTCTGTCTTCCCCGCACCCTTGCGGGAATTATGAAAACATACATGTATGTATGTTTTCATAATTCCCACAAAATAGAAAATTCTAAACACAGTCACCGACAAAACCTTGTATTCCGCAGCAAAAACTCCGGAACGGGCCTCGATACTATACGTGAAATCATTTACTTTATGTAAATAGAACGATTTCATCTGCATACAATGTTTGCCTTTTGCTTTTAAACATTCAGCGATGAACCATAGTAAAATAATAAGTAACAGTAATTTGTCTTTAACACCGTCTCCTTATGATATTAAACTATATTCGCCATACAGAATCTTAGGGTTGACACAGTTTTATTTGTAAACATACTGACGTTCGATATACAGTATTTATGTTATGATAGAAGATTGGAATACCTAACCTATTCTCATCGAGCCTATAAAGGCTCAAGACCGAATTAGGTACTATTGTTGCAAGTTTTGGCGAATTTGCGACTAGAAGTGACTATTTTCGAATCTTTGACCCAATTATTAAACCCATTATTTATAAATAAATATAAAAATATTTTCCATATTTTGCCGCCCCCCAAATTATGTTGCTACGGGTTAAAGCCTACACTGGTCCCTTACATATTCGTGTCGCGTTTAAAATAGATCAACGTCCATAATGCCAGGATAACATGTCAGAGTTCACAAGAGAATTGTATTTGTATCTACTTATTCATGTAGGTGTGTGTCGCGATTGCGCACGCATACTCGTACAGTCTACCCGTGACCCATGAACATGTTTGGAGACAACCTACTTTTTTATTTTTACTATGGCCCAACAATCCTCCGCTTGTTATCTCTTGTACTTACCGAAAATAGAGAAACCCTTTTAGGTTTTTATGGGAGTATCAAATTGGGAGCTCTAGTTTCAGTTGTAAAGTTTCTACTCGACCCTTTGCGTTAGTTTTCATGTTTCTCGTTGTTAATAATAACATAGGTACTTAGGTATCAAGTTGTTATGGAGTAAGGCACTTAGATACCTATAGCTATCGTATCGTAGGTCATATAAAATAACTTTAATATCTAAGTTAAAACTTAACATTCCTTTCAAGTATGGGCGTTCGAATTCACGTAGAGGACCCGGTACGGACTCACGCAGCGTTCAATTTGAACTTTTTTTAATTTTTTATTGACTACTAAACCCGCATTTGACCTCGATCTCGCCTGATGGTAAGCGACGATGAGGTCGACGATGGAGCATGCGGGTTCAGTAAATGCCTATTCACTCTGGCCTTGAAGATCCCAAGGTTGTAGGTTTCGGGAAATACAGACGCCGGCAGGCTGTTCCATTCCTTAGCCGTTCGCACAATGAACGTAGAAGCAAATCGCTTCGTACGAACAGTTGGGATATCAACAACATAAGGATGGAACACCTCCGCGCGCCTGGTAGTCCGAAGGCGGAATGGAGATGCTGGAATTAGGTCATGCAATTCCGATGCGCACTCTCCGAAATGTATCCTATAAAATACCGATAGACAGGCAACCTTGCGCCGATGTAAACCAGCGATTCGTCACCTATAGCTGGCGCATGGCTAAAAATGGCGCTTAGCGCGTTTCTCCACTGAGTCAAGTGCAGCCAGTTGGTACTTTGCTGAGCCGTCCCACAGGTGGCAGCAGTACTCCATGCACGACCGGACTTGCGCTTGGTAAAGTTTTAAAAGCTGTCCCGGCGAGAAGTACCGCCTAACCTTACTCAGGATGCCCAACTGTTACAAAATGCCGATAAAGTTCACTTTTTACCCCCGACAGATCGAATTAGTTTGATACATTTGTCTGTTTGTGTGTTTGTCTGTGGCATCATCACTTGACAACGGATGATAACCTAACCTAACTACATTGTTACTTGATTGTAATTTGAATGTTGTTTGGTTCAATAAATATTTTTGTAATTTATATTTGTATTTACCGACTGCTCTAACAGTGAAGGAAAACTTCGTGAGTAAACTTCGACGCCCCCTAAGTTAAACCTCGTAACTGCCTGATACGACCTTATACATCTTTATGATTTTCGTGTTCACGGTACCCGAATCTATATAATAGTGTACTAAAAAAGTGAAAAAAGTATGTATTGAAGATTTTATGCAGACGTATTATATCGTAACTATATTTACTTCCGAAGTATATACTCGCATCCACCAGTTCCGTGATTACGCGCCGCCTGCGGTTAGTGGGGCGAGAGGGTAAGTGACTTATACCCAGTTCTACGCGGGACGGTGCTGTGTTAGCAATGTGTATGTGCTATGCTCTGTGTTGAAATTAACTAAAATTTTGTCGTATAAACGTAGGAAGTTTCTATCAGAGTTAAAACTCAATGCCAAAGGTAATAAAAAAGAAGATAAATCGTTTGACGATAGAGGTAAGTAACAGAATTCAGTTGTTTTTATGCTATAATGTGGGTAGGTAATTCCTATCTATAAATAATTAATAGCTTCCGAGACAATATATGTGTTAGGGATTGCAATGCTTGTTAATTATCCGTTTTTTTTAAATGCATTATTATTTTATTTACAAATAGGCATCTATTTCTTAATTTTAATAAAAATAAATTGTAGTTACGAGCTTATGCATCGGAAATTTGTTTCCTTCAAACACGTAACTGTTGATTTACAATGTTACACATTCGAAAATCTTCAATTTAATTAACTTGTATCTACAAATTTACAGTGGACTTGGCGCTACCCCATAGTAGTTCTCGTCGCGCACGGAATAAGTGCGACCAAGGCGAACCAAAGAAGTCACACGATGATACCCTCATGTTGGACAGTGCTGACTTCGCCGATAATATAATGAAACCGATGAAGATATCGGCAAAATCTTACACAATGTTCTTAAACTCGGCACACTCGGCATTAGTGAAAGCTTGGTATATTCTGCTTTGAACAAGCTTTCATCGAAACTTGGTGTGGTTGAACAAGATAAGCGTGGAACACACAAAAACGTCAAGAAAAACAGACGAAATGATTTCCAGTGTCTGTGATCATCTAAAGAGCTTTGCCCCTGTACAAGCGCACCTACGTACGTACTAATTCCTCAAAATTATATCTAGATGGAACACTAACATACGCTCGGATGTACCTATTGTACAAGGAATGGGATGATCCTGAAAATCGTAATAAGGTAACGACTATACGACAATATAGAGATATAATTAACCAAAATTTCAACCGTGGCTTCCACACACCAAAAAAAGATCAGTGTGTCGTATGCATGCCTACAAAATTTTTAATAAACCTGTAACAGAACAGGAACATAAGACATATACTAGACTCGTTATGAACAAAACAATTGCTCGCGATCTCAAAAACAAGGATAAAGAAATTGCAGTCACGGATGCCGAAGATACTATAACAGCTGTCTACGTTTTCAAAAAGTACATGGACTACCACTTGGAGAAACAAGTATATTGTACTATAAAAGAAAGTAATCTGTGTTTAATTTCACTATATTTGATATGGGTAATAAAAAAAGGCTTTTGCTATGTGTGGGACGAAAGTACAGCTAGAGGGTCTATCAAAGTATCCAGCTGCCTCTACGATTTTATCAAACAACACAGTAAAAAGGAATTAAGAAATTCAATTTTTGGTCTGATAATTGTAGTGGACAATATTTTGTCCATAGCCGCATTCCTATTGGAATAGAATTGTTTTTGCGCCTTATATGTGGCTAGCCAAAGACTTCCAAGTGTTCATAACACACAAGTATTTAGAAAACGGGCATACTCAAAACGAAGGCGACACTGTTCATGCACTTTAGGTCCGCCAAGAATAGAATGATTTTCAATCCAGACCAGACCATTGGTATGCCCTGATCAGATGGGCCAAACAAGACTCAAATCTTTATATTGTCAAGGAAATGACAACGTCCGATTTCCTGGATTTCAAAATTCTTCTAGTTAACTGTAATTGGGCACATGATAGAAAATAATATAGATTATTGGTCTCACATAAAACAGTTACAGATTTTGCCAGAAGAATGGAATAAAATACATTTTAAGACTGACTTTTGTGATCACGAATTTAAATGTATTTGTGTGGACGAGAACCGAAGAGTGCAAACCAAGAAAAAAAAGGCAATAAGAAAACCGTTTAACCGTAAAAAGATAGGCACTGCTGTATCAAATGAGTCTGTTATCCCATTAAATTCTCAAAGACTGCAGCAAACCTATAATGGTAAGCTGTCACTGCCTAAAGCCAACATTTCTGATCTCATGTACTTGTGTAAAAATAATATTATACCTTCAAATTATCACTTCTTTTATGAAAATTTAGTAGGAGGCGAAGAGGGATATTTGAATGAAGTTGAATAAGAAGAGGTAGTCGGGGGTTTGTTAAATTTTTAATATAGAGTTATTGTGTCCATTAGTTTAATATGGCTCTTATTACAATATTTTTATCATAAAAACAGAAGGACTGTATTGAGTTTTAGGATTGATTTCGAATGAATATTGTTATGATTACGATGATCGACTGAAATAAAAATGATTATCAAATGCAAAATAAATTTTATTTCTTAACCTAATCCCATAACAAAGATCCAAAAATAATTTCGATAGGTACTTAGTTAGTTACTTAGATACATATTTTCCATGTTTGACGTGTCTATACATGGAAAACAATTAAAATGTACTGTTGTAATTGGTACTTACGTTAAACCTTTATTACCAGTCACAATGTTAAATAGCGTAAGTGGTTAGTTATGGTATTTGATATCTTCAAAATCCCAAGTAATACCTTGTATCTGTCCACATACATGTAAATGCATTCAAAGACTTCCAATGTGAAACAACGTAAGTGAAATAATTCCGAAACGAGGGTATATTTACAACATTTATTAAAAACATCCAAAAGTACGCAAAATTATGTAATATCACAGAAAATTTCACAATCGTAGAGCAAACAGTAACAGAATTATCACGTTTTAAAATATTTTTGAACTTAAAAACGCTCTCCTGTAAAATTAGGGTTTTGTAGATACGTGGTTTAACTTAGGGTGCGTCGACTTGCATGTCTGAGGAAATGAAAAAGTTTCCGAAGGTGTGTGAAATCCACCAATCAGCACTGGGCCCGCTCTGTGGATCATGGTCCGTACCCCCTTGTGTAAGGAAAGGCCAGTGCCCCAACAGTGGGAACGTTAATAGGCTGATGAGATGAGATGAAACTTTTGATTCTAAATAGAAAAAATGTTCCTGGTAGATAATTATGGCACCAGACACATTTGTTTTCTGTCTCGTAATAGAGTTATATACGGTAAATGTTAGGTATTTAGATAAGGGTATCTGCGTATACCCGTAATTGAGGGTAGGTATGCCTAATAATACATCAGTGCGAAACAGACTACTGACGCTTTGACTCCGCTGTTCCTGGTTCTTCCCTAGTAATCCTGTACAAATCCATCAGTTTAATTTAAAGTTTGTTTCGCTTTTATTGTAAAGGATTTTTCTAAGAGAAACAAAACGCCATTATAGATAGAAAGAGATAGGTAGATGTTCATATGTGTAAAAGAGAGAGACAATAAACGCGTTATGGCTGATCTTTAGTCTCTCACTTACATGTAAAGTCACCAAAACCATTCTCCCATCTACAATATTGTTACTACTTTTTTTTAAACTTAACCTGATAAATGTCTGTTTCCAGGTGTCGACTCGGACCGGCATCGTGTCGCATTACGTCAAACTACAAATAGTGGTGCCGGAGGCCTTCATCCTGGGCTCCGGGGAGCATCATGTGGACATGGGCAGCGTTATTCACCTCATCTGCATTGTGGAGAAGGTAAATATCCTGCTTCAGACACATAATAAAAGAGAGAAGTAATTTTATTAAAAACCATCGGGACACCAGGAACTCTTGGTTACGTCATGCTTACTGCTTTTACAATAACTTTAAAATTCACAACACAATTCATGTTAACCATAAACATAACTGAAGCGAACAGACCAGCCGATTTATATATTAAAATTTGGCTAAAAAATTAAGATTGTAGCAGCTGTAAAGGGGCTTTGTCATTTATCTAAATTAATATATCTGCTGTAAAGGGGCATTGTCGTACAAATAATAATAATAATAAATTATAGCTGCTGTAATAGGGCATTGTCAATTGTCACATGTCATAAAGTCTATAAAAATATAACCATAAAATATACCATAATATACAATAATTAATAAACACACACACACACACACTGCATTCCCACAACCTCTTATATTAACCTTTATTATAATTATTTTTTCTTTCTTTCAAATTTTGTCAGTTTTATATTTTCCCATGTTCTGTTATATTATGTTCATTTCCACTGGTCACAGAGGAGATCTGTCCTCCGAGATACAGGAACTTCCTAGTTCGGAGGTCAGCGTTTATTGTAAACTAACTTGTTGCTCACTAATTTTATTTAGTTTAATATAACACATGCTTAAGTTCCTACTGGTGTATGGACTATGAATCCTTTGTAATCTTACCGCACAAATAAACTTATTCTTATTCTTAATTAAGTAATAATTATATAATTAGCTGCTTCAAAGATATTGGTACTTCACTAACAACAACACCTGTAAATACACCTACATTTTTGCAAATAAAGATATTCTGTATTCTGTCATCTTCATAGAAATATACCCGTTTTTGTTTGAGTTCGTGCGTGCGCCATACGCACTCACTACATGTAGGTACCTACTCGATAATATCTCATCTGGTCTCACGTCAATTGATCAGATGATTTTATGTAGTGCGTAGCGATTGCGCGCGCACACTGAAACCGAAACGGGTTTGTTTCGATGACCTACTTCTCTCTTTTACTATGTCTGAGAGGACTCTATCAAAACGATATATACACTTTTTGTTACTTTATGCTCTGCTCAAAAATGGGCCTAAATATGTAAAAAAATATATAAATAAATAAACAATTTACATAAGTATGTAAACTGTTGAGAAATTGACTTGGTGCCGTCGTCTACTTTCTTGAATCGCACCACTCGTCGGCGGCTCAATTTTCACCCGCACTTTCTGAAGCCTTAGGTGTCTACCACGACCCGTTTCACACGAGCGTTTTTTTTATTCATCTTTTACACAGTATAAAATACAGTAATATCAAAGTATATACCGCCAAACTGCTAAGCAGTTTATCGGCGGACTTATGCGTTTCTGCCACGCACCTGTAAAACGTGGAACTCTCTTCCACCCGACGTTTTCCCGCAGCGCTACGACATGGGATGCTTCAAAAAGAACGTTAAAACAGTCCTCTCCCACCACGACCGGCAACACACAAGCAATACCCCTGGTATTGCACGTGTCTCTAGGCGACAGTGACTACTTACCATCAGGTGGCCCGTCTGCCTGTTTGTCGTAGCATATTTACAAAAAAAAATTTTTTTTAATTCCACACCCGGCTCGTATTTAATAATACCTACTCGCGTTGTGACAATTTGGTCGTTTCCGATTTCGTATCGGCGGATGTATAGGGTGTTCAGTATCAATAACAGATCAACTTTCATTATGGGACCAACTCTGAAATTCTGCTGTTCCACACAAAAGCTCAATACCTACCTACAGTTAGGTACCCCAACCCTAATGTAAGGTAAATATTATTTCTAGCCTATAATATTAAGTGGTATTTTACGCCGTAAATTACGACCTCACCTTTGCTTTGCCCGCAACTTCGTTCGAGATCCATACTAACTTTACCCCATATTTGACCCATTTCTAAGTAGAATTTTCAAAACGTCTATAGCATGGATGTCAATCTGAACTTACTTTTTAACCATGATAACTCTATCCAAATCCGTTCAGTAGTTTTTAGGTGATGTGCAAATAAACAGACAAAAAAATATCTTTTTACGATTTTATTTTATGTACCTACAGATAACGCTGAGGACATTTAGTCAGAAACCTTAGTTCAGATAAAATATAGTACGGCTACTTCAAACGACTCGATCAAAGTAACATTTGCAAGTCAATTTTGGTAGCTTTATATAGAATTTTGTAACCATTTTGAAGTCGCTCGCGACGTGAACTTAATAAACATGAATATGAACGGAACTTTGGCGATATGATAACTTGATGTTTCGATTTCCAACTAGGGTTAGATATTTATAAGTAGGTGCCTAGGTATGCTCGGACGAGTAAGTGTAGACTAGGGATGTACGGAGCTTCGACTCCGACTCCACAAGGTCGGAACTTCCGATTGATTTTACACCTCCGACTTCGGCTCCGATAATTTTGAATCGGTGGTTATACCGAAGATTTGTGAGCAAACATATTCGAATATCAATATTTTATTAAATAGTATAGGACTAGGACTACATAAAGGAATGTTTTATTGCCGCAAACGTCATCATAAAAAATTTTGTCCAGTTCAGCTATAAAAATTAAAAAACGGTTTCAAATTTGAACTTCTTGAGATCGCTCTTAGCTATAAGGTCGCCAAAATTGTACTTCACTATTTCCTTTTCTATCTCATGTTTGTTGTTTTATATTTGTGCAATAAAGTGTATTTTACTTTACTTAACTTCTTCTGAACATCTGTCTTCTACCTCCGCCTTCGACTCCGGTTCCGAATCCAGTTCCGGTAAAACCACATCCGTAACATCCCTAGTGTAGACGAAGTAACCAATAAAAATATTCATTCAAACTAAGTATTTCAACTGATATTGCTACTTTTCCACCTGTATACCATGGGGTCTTAGGCTGTCTACGAAACCGGAGACTCGTACTAAGAAGTTTCGATGGAGGAATTACTTAATATCATTATTTACCTATTTATCATTGACAGGCGTAGGTGGAAGGACGATATCGACCACTTCCAAAAAGGATGGTATAAGGACGCCGAGGATAGGGAAAAATGGAAAGGAGGAGGGGAGGCCTTTGCCCAGCAGTGGGACAGCCTATAGGTTATAAAAAAATATTTTTTTTATGTTTAATTTTCTCCCGTTACCTTAGCCATTCCAATTCCAGCACCTACCTACTATTGCAGTAGGAGGCCTGGATATTCGATCAACTTCGCTGTAAAAACATTTGGCGACAGACTCTTTTAACAGAATGGACGGTGAGGCTCTGTCTAATTTAGTAATCAGGGGCCGGACAATATTCTATATTAATGCATAAACATTATCCGGTTTATTTCCACCACTATTCCAATTTGTCCTTACGACATGTTTACAGCTGTAACATATATTTTATGATCTCACGAAATAATCGTAAAAATCGCTCGCTTTTCTCGAAGGGTCGGAGATGTCGGTGGCACATGGAATAAATAAGGCATTTTATACGTCCAGATATTTTCACACGCCCAAGACTCACCTAGAGCGATGTGGTTCTAGATATTTTCTTTCTAGTAAAAGGACATTTTTATGTCCCGTATTTCAACGTAACTGGGGAGTTGTCAAGAAACATTTTTCGGCGACACGTTTATCGCGTGAGATTTGAAGGGTGTGATTTGGGTTACCTTACCCAAGTAAATACACTTGGGTACTTAGATATAAGTACCTACTTAAGTACTTACAAGGAATTTTAATAAGCATATAAGGTGCTTTTTAATTAGATTCAAGCATTTCAAGGGTAGCATTCTACAGGCTTCACCAACGATTATGTAAAAACCTTTTTTTTTCTTATTAATTTTACGAGTAAAAGAACTCAAATGAATCTTTGTTTACGGACCATACATAGACAGAAAGAAAAGAAAGTAAAATGAAAAGTGTATTTACTTATTACAAGGCACAATAATAGGACCTCCGACTTACAAACTATGTCGAAACCTGTATCTCGGAAGTCGGGACTTAGTACTTTCCGTGCAAGCATATGACAATTTATAACATTGCATTAGTAACTAGGTATATACTATACCTAAAAGGAATTTGGAATAAGTCAATCAAACGGAATTTAGAATATACCTAATAATAGAGAGGTAAGTTAATGTCTAAGAAAGTGTGATAGTGGGGGTGTGTTAGGTTGTGTGGGAAGGTGTAATAATGTATAGTGTATAGTGTATATACACTATACATTATTACACCCTCCCACACAACCTAACACACCCCCACTTTCACACTTTCTACTACTGATATCTGTAGTGTAGGGTGAGTGGGTGTGTGAGTGTGGAAGTTAAGTGTTACCTAATTAAACGAGTTTCTAGAGGGAGGAAATAGAGGGTGAAGAACATGAGTGTGGTACTAAACCAATGTGTAAAATTATTTGTTAGATGAGTAGAGCCTCAGTTTCGTCGTAACCTAAAGAAAGTAGCCATCTCAAGTTTGGTTTTACAATACATGTACGATATCAAAGCGATCGTCAAGGTTCAACGTTCATTTCTAACAGTCAGACACGACTGATGGAAAGCCGTAAGCGCTCCGTTTGCAGTACACAATTTTCCTAGTAAAAACAAGTCCATAGTAAGGACTCTTTGAGGTTCTCGTCGTGTATAGAATGGTGGTCGCTGGCCAGGCGGAACCTGAAGGAGGCCTTCCACCAGCAAGTTACTCGGATTAGTCGCCCCGTAGGTAATTGAAATGAGTACACGTCTGGATGGAGGATAGAATAGAATCACATTTATTGCTAAATATATTATAACAAATTTTACAAAAAAAAAACATAAAAATTTAATGTAGATGCAGATATTTATCTACTACGTAAGTATCTATGCATATTTGCAATTGCATATTGTGTGTGTGTGTGTGTGTGTGTGTGTGTGTGTGTGTGTGTGTGTGTGTGTGTGTGTGTGTCTGTGTGTGTGTGTGTGTTGTGGATGTCAGTGGTGTCAGGGAGGATGTGTCAGTGTGTCGCGTGAGACAGTGTAATTGTAACTGATAAAATAACTAATTCTTGAGGTCTTTCAGAATAGAAGCCATTTCTATAAGGATGCGTCAAATTTTTGGTCTGTTTTCGTCTCACCATTAACCTCGCTCTATATTTTAATTTAAAACACGGTGTGCTCATTTTATTTTGCGTAAAGGAAGCGGTAAGTCGTTCCATATTTTAGGCGCGTTGTATTAGATGCATCCTCTGTATCCGGTAGTTCGGTGGTACGGCACGATAGAAACACTTTATAGGCCTTCTGCCCATAGCAAACTATGTGCCCTCTCTAGACTACACGCCTACCCATGACGTACATTTTCCATTTCTTTTTCAGAGTCCCACACCGCCGCAATACGTGTTTTGGTACCACAACGACCGAATGATCAACTACGATGCCACCCGCGGCGGCATCACCGTGGAGACAGAGCCGGGTGCGCGCACGCAGTCGCGCCTGACGGTGCGCGGAGCTACGCTCAAAGACTCTGGCAACTACACGTGCAGCGCTAGCAACACCGAGCCCGCCTCTATACATGTATTCGTCTCCGAGGGCAGTGAGTATCAACATATTTATATGAACGCCGATGACTGCGCCTACTTCACAACATCAAGGAATTGTGCCATAGCCGCTCGCAAGATGCAACACTTGTTGGACTTGCGGCCTGAGTGGCTGGACAGATGGAGGATGGCGGTCAATTTGGGGAAGACCGCCGCTCTCCTGACCGGCAGGCTCAGGAACAATCCCCCAAACCTCCAGCTCCGAGACCAGGATGTGGGATGGGACACCTCCGTCAAGTACTTAGGGTGCCTCATAGACAGGTCACGCTATCCATAGCTCCGATGGCAGACAATCTAATTCGCCAAGCAAAGTCAGCCAAAGCGAGAGAGCACAACGATAGAGAGATCAGCGGGAACCGGGAATAGGGAGTAATACACACCACACTACTCACCACACACTCTCACACCACACGTACACTGTGTACATACATATTTTAGGTTAGGTTGTAAATAGTAGGTTTAAATGTAAATATTAAATATAAATGTATATAAAATTAGATAGGTTAGAGCTTTTCTGGCCATCCAATAGGTAGGCTAGAATTAAGCCCATCTATCTCCCCCACACCCACCTTCGCCTTTTATCGAGGCAGTCCATGACCGGGGGGTAGTTACCCCTCCGAGACTCAGCCCGGGAAAGGGGTTCGCCCCAAACCCGTTCCTGGACCATAGGGCTCAGAAGACCCAGTCAGGGCAGTATCTCCGGAGGTCATAACTCATAACCTTCTGGTCTAACTTACTTATCGTATAGTTAGTGGCCAACCTATTTGTCAGAGTTGTTCAGGCCGCCCGTAGGCCTCTGTTATAGCTTCACGACTGTTGTCGAACGACAACAACCGGGACCTAAGGAGAAAGCCTCGAAGGGAGGCAATAAGGGGCATGCACTTTATAGACGAGGGAGAGAATGAACTGATTAAAAGGCTGGTAGACTTAGTGGAAATAGTGATATTTAAAATGATAGATGTGGAAGATGTTTACAAGAGGACTGTGACAAAAGGAAAGAGAAAAAAGACACAAGCAAAATATGAAAGACAGACAATGAAGGTATAAAAAGAACAGCACAGAAAACAAAGTTGGCACAGCCAGTAACACACTTGAAGGTTAGCGAGCTTTGGCTCTAGAACTGCCTTAGTATCAAATTGGCAGAGGGAGTGGGATTTTAAGAATTCGATCCTGCTCTGCGCTTGGGCGAATAGGGTCTCAGTAAGTAGTAGATGGCTATATTATTGATAACTATCTTCCTCTGTCCTATCCAGCAGTTTACGTCCAAAATAACCAGTTTCCGGACATCCAATGACACCCTTATATCTGCCATTTCCAGGTAACAAGATGGCGGCAATTCTCCGTCGGAATACGAGCGCGATCCACGGGATCACGTCGAGTTCATACTGCCTTCTGCTGGCGATGTCGGTGTTGCTACACTTCGGCATGCGATGACAAGGAGCCGCAGGGACGGTCTTCACGTAGGATTTGATAATTATAGTCTATGCTATGTTATAGCTCTTTAAAACAGGTTTTTTCCTTTCTTTTTATCTGTAATAAGTGTTGGAGTCGGTATTGATAGTTTTCACGGTGATCGTATGACAAAATTACTTTTGATTTTTTTTCTCCGATGAAAAAAAACGTCATTCCACACATAACAAGCAGAAGCCGTGAAAAACTGTGTTTTTTTAAATAAAAATTGATTCTAAGCGTCCGTGTAAATGTTCAATGCCTTGTCAATACTGGTAACAAAATACCTGCGCACGAGTATTTCTAACACGCTAAGATCACAGTAGGTATCGTTGGAAAAAATCGACCTATTTATACAATTTGCATGGATTTGTTTCAATAAACCTAATTTTTTTTCGAATTCATAATGATTTTGATAAAAGTTTCCCTACACGTGAACAATACAGGTATTTGTCAAGATTTAGACAAACTGTAATAAAAATTTTGACATATTTTTTAGTTGTTGTTTGTTTTTTTTAAGGCAAAGGGAACTGAGCCCATACAGCCATGTCTGATGTAAACAACTCTTGCAAGTCTTCATTAAAATGCTGGTGTGACACATTTCAATGCTATCTGGGAGAATCTTTCACGCTTCTGCACCATCCGAACCAAAGAAGGCGTCCCGGACGCAGTATGGCTCTTCAAAATCCAGCCAAGTACGGGCTGTAGCGTCTTATTTGACTTTACTTCACTGTCCCACACATTAATCACATTTAGTAGACGTTCTTCGAATAAAAAACACCATTCTTACTTGAAAAGCACTACTGTAAAACAATTTGCAAAACAATGAAAAAAAGCTGGTGTGGACGCGACAAAAGCGCGGGAGAAACTCCCATATTTTTTAGACTTTCAACAAATCATATTTCCTTGCATTGAAAGAGTGTATTGTGAAAAGTTTCTTCTATCAAAAAAAAGTTTTTATCAATATCTCTTATATTTTCTTTTGATTAGTTCTACTTTCTTGGTGCTATCACACCGGGTTTCACAAAAGATTATTTCTTTATTTCTTTATAATATTAATGATGTCTGGTTTACAGAGTGATCCAAAGCACCAGACATTCAGTAACTATACATAACAGTTTACAATTACCTACGGATACTTTATAAACTTTAAAAAAACTTACTTATCTTAAAGGTTAACACCCGAATTTAGAAACAATACAATTGCTTTGCAAATACTGCTCCAGGGGTCTGAAAATACGTCGGCATTCTGGACCGTGGTTAGAAACTTATTAAGTAGTAGCATTATAAACATTTGTCAACATAACGTTTGTATAAATTACAGCTAGTCTCCACGTTTAATAATCTTTATGAAAACCGGTGTGGAAGCACCATATTAAGTGTAAAACGAAACATTTGTATAATCTAACTATAAGTTACATCACCATCTACAATCCCATAATGTATAAGTAACACCAATCATTATACGTAAATAGTACCTGTATGTACCTCTAATACTTCCTTTCCTCAATACCTTACAATTTAATAGTATAGATTTCAATAAGAAGTCAATTAAAAATAATACTACTTGTACGTATCTTCAATAACAAAGAACATAAATTGTGCCAGCAAAAAAAACATTAAAATAAAAATGTAACATACCTGGTTTTCATTTTAAGTATTAAGTTGTTTACTATTCTTGTACGAAGGATATCCAAAAAAACTCTATTTAATAAATAGTAAATAATAATTAAGAATTAAAAATTATTTTGAGTTTAAATTAGTGTAAGTAATTCGAATTTTAAAGCAATTTATTGTAATTATTACATGACTGACAAGTTAATTTGGCACCTATACCAAAAAGCACTGTGATTTATTGTCCTTCGTTTGTCTTTTACGAACAAAACTTAATGTATTTTCGTTTTAAACTAACTTAACTTCACAATTAAACTAGTGAGAACATTTTAAAGATCGATTTATATTTAGCGGTCGAACCGCTGTAGCGGCGGCGGCGGTGTGTCTCTATGCACAAAATTGCACGGTTTCTTATGCAGACTTATATGCTATCGCGCACTGCGGCGGTTCCACCACGGATCACGGCTGAATAAAATTTGACACTAACTGTAGGTGCCAAATTGACATAGTTCACGTATCTCCATGTGTTTACCATTAACTATTTCACAGAAATAGTGTAGATAGGGTGTTGCGAAGTGAAGATATTTATTTTAAGGGGATTTTTATTTATTAGCACCTAGACCGACCCAGTCAGTCGGAATCTTACTTAAATGTAACTTGAATTTAACAAATGATAAGTAAACAAAAAGTACCCATAATCCGTCGGAAATATCTGTGGGTGGACCTGTCAACGTCTAGGTTTCTGCGCATGATTATGGCAGACCACTCCCTGAACTAAATATCTATAAGTTAGATGCGTTTCAATAAGGTATGGTATGCGGTAACTAACGCCCTAAAAACAAAGATCTAAAAAGAAGAGCTGGGGTTGTTCTAATGTTACAAAATTATCATTAATGTGGGTGATTTCAATTAAAAACTATCTGCTATCTTATCGGTAGATTGGCAACACTAGAACAGCCCTGCAGTGACGCGCTGCGCCGCTACTGTCCCGCTGCCGTCGAGTTTACGGCCTTTCGGTACTGACATTAGGTATTAGCTATTTATGGCTAGTCTAATCTAGTCTAGTGAAATGGGGAAAGCAATGGCAAACCACCCGATTAAAATCTGCCGAGAGAGTCGTTCCTGTGATGTGATGTGATTAATTCCTTAGAATGATCACGACCCTCTGCAATGAGGAGTACGACTTAGAAGAAATGGCTAGTTTAATGGGAAATCTGTTAATAATGATTTATTGTAAGGCACTACTTACCGCTTACCAAGCTGAAAGACCTGATGGTAAAACCATACTTAGTGAATATATAAAAATAATATACATACAACATGATAATGAAAAACGCATAATCTCTTGGTGATTAATACGCATCAAAATTAACAATATTTGTTGACCATAACTATTGTTTGGGAAATCGAAGTAGGTATTCTAGAAGCGTAAGCGATGTATAAGGTGTTCCTGAGGATACGCATTAACTTCGCAAAATACTTCTGTAGCTTTTACAAAATATATTTGACAATGAAAGTAATCCTCATAAACGTTTCGTTTTCGAGATACTTGCTACTTTAATTAATTGAGTTATACAATGAATATGGGTCTTTATTTATGCCCGTAAGAAAACCCGAAACAAAACAATAACAAACTATTAGCCTTTCGTTTGCACATGTCATTAATGTGTTATGTCATGATTGTCAAGTTCACATTAATCAAAATGCGACGTTGCCAGCTCGGATAAAGAGTGTCGCATAAGGTCATTTAAGGCAAGGCATTTAGTTTGTATAAAAATTAAAATATTTATTATTAACATTAAAAAATGAAACAATATGGAAAATAACTACTTCGATGTTCTGAGTACAGTATCGAAATTAATGCATAACCAAAGGAACATCTTGTATAATAAAAAGGAATAAGACTAAGTAAGTTGTAAAACAAAAAAAAATTAATTTTGCTGTGTAATACCCAGTAAGCGACGAGTTATAAAAAGAGGGCAGAATACGCGCCTCGATACGATAAAATTTTATGCAGTTGTACGCTTCAATCGTAAGCGTGCCACCGCGCGACAGCGCTTGCTATATTTATATCGAGCGGTGGAAACGCGCGTCCTGTCCGCTTGTTATAATACGGCCCTAAGAGAGATAGTACGTACGTTAGTTCATTTGAATGTTGTATAAAATAGTTACGTAAAGATCAGTATACTTGAATTTTAAGATAAATAATAAATTGTGTACTTCTAAAGGTTTGTTATTTTGTGTAAATATAAATTATATTAAATAATAAATAGTAGTTAGTTGATAATAATAATAGTGTACTATTGTAAATAATTTGTCAATGTTATATTAACAATTACTGTACAAACAATTTTGGTGATCCTGTATGCAATAAACATTTCTTCGGATTTGTGGATTTTATTCCCATAATTTGTGGTCGTAAAAAAGCAGGGGCCTATCTAAATCTACTTTGTCTTCTATACCAATATATAAAGAGGAAAGGTTTGATTTTTTGTTTGTTTGTTTGAATTGAATAGGCTCCGAAACTACTGGACCGATTTGAAAAATTCTTTCACCGTTGGGAAGCTACACTATCCCCGGGTGACATAGGCTATATGACGCGAACGAAGTCGCGGGCAACAGCTAGTAATATATAAAAGAAAGAATCCACTTTGTATTACATAATATGGTAGTGGTAGATCCTAATGTGAAGGATCGCCTGGGGTGGTGCCACCCTCTTATCTATTTCTGCCGTGAAGCAGAGATGCTTGCATTTCTGTGTTTCGGTTTGAAGGGTAAGAGAGCCAGCGTAATTTCCGGCACATGAGGCATTCCATCTTAGTCCTCAAGGTTAGCAGCGCATCAACCCTCTAATATTAATACAGTGAGGTGAGATGTATATGGGCGACGGTGACCACTTACCATCAGGTGGCCCGTTTGCTCGTCTGCCCTCCTAATTTAATTTAAAAAAAATGTGTGCGCTATTGGAAAGAAAGAATATATTTCCAATAGCGCACACATACAAGCAATTAGGTACAGAAGATAAAAATAATAATATTAAACAAATATATTATAAAAATAAATAAACAAAAGTAATTAAGTTTGATGAAGGTGGTGTGCAGCACCGGACAAAGGGGACTGCCTCAGCCTGTTGCCGCAGCGCTTTTAGCACTGAGGCGCTGATTTTCAGATATATTTTTTTTGATATGTACTGTTGTTTTAAATTATAAAACTGAACACAATCGCATGCAATTTATAAAACACATACCTAATGGTAACATTGTTTATTTTCAGTTCAACAATTTATTACGTACATACATACTATATACTGGATGTAACAAAAAGGTGTACTCATATTTGAGGATCTGATGCAGTTAATGATTTTGAACAAATCTGCATTCGTAGTTTCTTCAAAATCTGAATTCAGAAAAAAAAATACTATATCAAATTTCGTCGTCAAAACATGACGCTGCACAAGACTAGTGCCAACAGCTGAACGTGTCATTTAATTCAATGAATTTTTTTCATTTTTCATATGGTATTATTTTTTTAATGAAAAAATAACATTTTGAAAAATAAGTCAAAGGAAACCCGTCATTCTTGCCTACAAGCTGCTATCATCGAACTAATCTTCAATTATCATCATTCATCAGATAGGATCGAACGCGGGTCTTGATCTTGAGATCGTCATTTTAACACTTTCACTGTCCATGCATTACATGTAATGCACTGAAGACCTAACTCGGTACGTCCGTGCATGACATGTAATGCATTAAGAAATTGCATATGGAGTGGTAAACCAATATACCTTGATACTTTAAACAATACTTATGAGTATGACATGACAGGTCAATTTATTCTGGTATTTGCCACTAACAAGTAGTGTTGTTCACGAAGAGCTCGATAATCGCCGCCTTCAGGTTATCCAAAATAGGTTCATGCGTAGAGCAACCGGTGCTCCATGGTACCTACGTAACGTAGACCTCCATCACGATTTGGAACTCCCCACGATCGCTCAATACATGAAGTTAGCGTCTCGACGCTTCTTCGAGCAAGCTCCCCACCACCCAAACCCTCTAGTAGTAAGCGCCGCCGCTTATTCGACTAACGGTTTACCGACATCCCGTCGACGACGTCGGCCTAGACACGTCCTAGACGACCCCGACGACGCCATCACGATCTCCATCGCGGAAGCCACTCCGCCACCCGATAGTAGTTCACACACAGCACCTTCATACCGCCCGCGCCGGCGCGGGCGGCGACCCGCTTCTGGCGCTTTCACGCGCTATCGGCGTATTCCAGGCCGCTTCTCCCCGACCCCTCCGTCCCCAGTGACGTCCTAAGCCGAGGTCCGTACCCACCTGGGTGCCCTTAGGCAGTCGCTTCTTATAGTAGTTTTTAAGTCCTCCTCTAGGCTGGAGCGCATTTAGCGCTCGCCCCAAAAAACCCGGTGAAGCTGTAAAGGTCATTAGGACCAACAGCAATTATCAGTACGAAAAAAAAAAGCTCGATAATTATGTTTTTTTAAACCCGCCAAGTGCGGAACCCGGAGAATTCCATACTCAAGATGGAAAAAAAAAAATTTTTAACGAACAACAAAAATTTTGATATAGTATTATTTCTTCTACATTCGGATTTTGAAGGAACTACGAATGCAGATTTGTTCAAAATCATTAACTGCATCAGATCCTCAAATATGACACCTTTTTATTACACCCTGTATATTCATTGCAGAGGACGACACATCAAGCTATGGCTAATGGCCATCGCATTTTATACCAACTCGACTCGAACCCGGCACGAACTCACCTCAGAGCAAAGCATTGAAATGTGAACTTTATATCGTATTACATACAGTAGGTTTTCAAAAATCCAAAAGTAGAAGGTGAAGTAGTCGTCGATGAGTTATCAAGGCGTAGGCCACTTGTCGACAACTACTTCACAAACCTACTGTATGTAACACGATATAAAGCTCACATTTCAATGCTTTGCTCTAAGTTGAGTTCGTGTCGGGTTCTCGTCGAGTCGCTACAATGTGCGATTGCCTTTAGTATGTCGCTTTCTTTTCATTTAAGACATTCATACGCATGTCAAGGAATCATGATATGATCATGATCATCTAATGTATAATTTAAAAATTAAGTACCTTCCTTCGTTTCCTAATATTTTACTTCTGTTTATAATTATTTCCGTTATTTATTTATATGTACCGGTAGTGTATCATCAGGGAGTGATCCCTGGCACTCAGGGGATGCCTGAAAATCAGCGCCGCAGTGCTAAAAGCGCTGCGGCAACAGGCTGAGGCAGTCCCCTTTTTTCCGGTACTGCACACCACCTTCATCAAACTTAATCACTTTTGTTTATTTATTTTTATCTTATGTACCTAATTGTTTGGATGTGTGTATCGTATATAAATTCTTTTTTTCTTTCATGACAAAACCTATTGCGACATGGTTCCACAGAGTTATGGAACAAGCTTGATGGGTCATCCACTACAAAATAAAAATCATAAATGCGAATCACGGTTTCATAATCTACCACTGAAGAGACTACTTTTTGCTTAAAATATTTAACAATAAATTAAAATAAATTACACTTACAAACTAAACATACAGACAGTCGTATTTATCACTATACGGGTTGTAACGAAAATCCCCTTCAAAGCCGAAAAGGGGGTGTTCAGAAAAAAAAATATATAAAAAGGATTAATTTGAATCTACGACCTTGCCGTTCCGTGGCAGTGCTCTAAACCAACAAAGCTTTCAAAATCAAAATGTTTTTATTGTAAGTACCTTATAGTACATTTTTACATCATTTTTTTACTCTACCAGCAGAAGCTATTCCATGGCACAAGAAAACGGCTCATTATTCACCAGACAAACGGAGCACTCGGTTGATGACGTACCCTTGTGTCACGTGAACATCGTGCAATCAAATCAAATCAAAATGTTTTTATTGTAAGTACCTTATAGTACATTTTTACAACGTCATTTTTTTGTACGCACCGCTTTGTTGGTGCTATATCTGAAAGGAAAGAAGCGGTGCAAGAAACTTTCAGCAGCACATCTTTTGAAATAAATATATCTTACAATAATTATGAATACAATCATATACACAATGCGCAGAGCTGGAGCTGAATTTAGGACCAAGCCTCTTTATCATTTAAGTAGTCATTTATTTTACATAAGGTCCGTCTTATGTAGGTCTTAATTTTTTTCTGTCATATTTATTACAGTATCTTAGATATCTTATTATAAAATCGTACACAGTGACCCATAAATGATGTGTTTACTTTACTAAGTCTAAAGCGTGGGACTGCAAGTTTGTTTTTGTTTCTGGTATTGAAATTATGATTATCGCAGTTTTTCGGAAACAACTGTAAGTTCAACTGTCGGCTTCAAATTAACCAACTATTTCTCTGTATACCCTCTGTATGGGCGATAACAACAGATAGTGTCATTGGATGGTGTCATGGGCCCGAAACGGACACATCTATATTAGCTTAATAATTACGTAAAACTAAAGTAGTATTTTTTATTAGACGGACTAAACTGACGTTTCCTGTGTTGCCAGTTTTATTAGACGGACTAAACTGACGTGACCTGTGTTGCCAGTTTTATTAGACGGACTAAACTGACATGACCTGTGTTGCCAGTTTTATTAGACGGACTAAACTGACGTGACCTGTTTTGCCAGTTTTATTAGACGGACTAAACTGACGTGACCTGTGTTGCCAGTTTTATTAGACGGACTAAACTGACGTGACCTGTGTTGCCAGTTTTATTAGACGGACTAAACTGACGTGACCTGTGTTGCCAGTTTTTGATGAAATAAAAATAGTGTTGTGACCAAATATCGAGTTCAAACACTGACCAATAGTTCACCAATCAAAGTATATTTTATTTTCTTCTGTAATGTCACAATTTTTTTTGTTAATTTAAAAGTTAAATCGCTGAGCCTCACTTTGTATGGGAGCGTAATCCATCTTCTTTCAATATATAATTTAACGTTATCTTTTTGGCTTACTGTTTGGGTGAACTAAGGGAACAGATTCACAAGTGAACTGAACGCATCACTATTACATTAAACATGGCAACATTATTTTACATAGTGACATTAGCACCTGTCAGTTTAGTCCGTCTAATAAAAAAAACTACTTTAGCTAACAAGTCCAACAATTAGGTTCTAGAATTCACTATTTTTCATCAATTAAAAAAAATTAACAACATCAGTAAAAGAATCCATTCTTCATCCATACATCTTGTATGATCAGCTGATCGATTTGTATGAAGAATCAATTTGTTTGCGAATAACAAAATCGTACAACAAAAGTTGTTCAGTCATGGATTTGAAAACCTTCATTTCAGTTTTATAGGGAGTTTTTGTTAGACTCGGAAGCCCAACCGCGGCCCGAAACTGATCCGTATAGTCCGAACCTTATGTTCTGCCAGGTGTATAACCACAACCAAATAATTTATTGAGCGTCGGCGGTACAGTGGCTAGGACACCGGTCTCCCATGCGGGAAGTCCGTGTTCGAAACCGTGCAGTGCCATGTACCAATGAGTTTTTCGTATTTTTCGAAGACTTTCGTACATTTACCGACTGCTCTGACGGTGAAGGAAAACATCGTGAGGAAACCTGCACACTGAGATGACCAGTGTGTAAAAAAATGGGGTAGGCACAAAAGATCCTCAAGGGTCGAAGTGCCGCTAGGTTATTCCCGGCCCCCTATCATAAGATAAGATAAATAATTTATTTCCTAGCAATCGGTTAACGAACGCACCCCGCACGTTTAGAATACCTAGTCGAAGACATAATGTAACCTAACATAAACCTAGGAAGTGTTCCAAAACAAATTAAGTAGTCATTACCCAACGAAGGGTACTCATAGCCTGATAGCTGAGATAGTGCCGGTTCCAAAACAGATTCGAGCAAAGGGTGCCCTTTGTCGGATAATAATTACCTGTTCCAAAATACAAACTTTACTTAATAATTATTACCTGACAAAGCGAAAGTTGTTTTAGAACGTACCCCTACTCTATTCGAACCAGCCCGTGTTCACTAGGTTTCTATAAAATAGTTCCATTATTTTAATAATCCGAATTATTTTAAAATGAGTAGGAACGCGCTATGTGAGGACATGGATGACGTAACGTCATTGTACGAAAGGGAAAAGGGAAGATCTTCCACCAGGCGGGGTGTTGTACCTGGTGACCAGATGTCCTGGTCCAACTATGGATGTTTGGAACTCTTATATATGCGAAGTCCCAGGAAGTCACGGGCTAGCCTAGTGAAGTCCTCCCACTCTCTAACAGCTTGCAACGCTTCTACTTCAAATACATCACTATGTCATTTTAATGATTATTATGTACTTGGTTTAGTATTACGTACTTCTATTAACTTAGCTTGTTTGAATAAATTAAAAAAAATACAATACAAAGGCGATAACGTCACAAAACAACTAAATTGTTCTAATAATTGTAGTAATTAGCTATTTAGGGTTCTATTTTATTAGGGGCAAATATTTCTAGGGTGGCATCTACAGGTTATAAACAGACTCTTGGTGACCGAGAGGAGGATATTGAGGAAGATTCTGGGACCAGCCAAGAAGGAAGATGGAGGGTGGAGGATGAGAAAGAATAGACAAATAGAAGAGATGGTGAACGAGCGGAACATTATAGGAGAGACGAAAGCGGCTTGATTCCGATGGCTCGGACACATCACTAGGATGGGGGAGGATCGGGCAGTTAAACGAGCGTATGTGGGACGCGCTAACGGACGACGTCCGGTCGGACGTCCGAGATACCGCTGGCGCGATGAAGTGGAGAAGGATCTGCGGGAGCTCCGGGCGCCTGACTGGCTCGAGACTGCGCAGGAGAGAGAGCGATGGCGCTCTTTGGTATCGGAGGCCAAGATCTACTTCGGGTCGCTGCGCCAGCGGAGTAAGTAAGTAAGTAAGTATCTACAGGTTTTTACTTATTAAATTGTCGAGAAAAAACTAAAAAAATGTTTGTTTGAAAATTCTACAAATGAATGAATGATTGCTATTCTAACACTGAAATAAGAAGTATGAATGAAACTCGTTTCACTCATAACGACATGGATGAGTTTATGCCACCAAGGCGCAAAATAATGGGGTTTATTTTTCTTTAGAATGGAAAAAAAATGTTTCGTGTACAGTGGTACAAATGACCAGCACATACCCCCGTCCAAATATTTGCTACTAATAAAAAAGGACCTTAATGTAAGCGCCTATTCTCATAACGGTCGAGAATTCTCCGGGTCTTGATCCTGTTGCTTTACGAGGTTCCAGTAGAAACCCTTCTGCTTCTTCAGTTGCTCGTGTGTGCCCATCTGTAACATAATGGAATTATGAAATTAATTAAATGAGGCGCTTTTTAGATATCCTTACCCCGAAGGGGCAAACTGAAGCCTATTGCTGGCGGTCTATCGTTCATCCGTCTGTCAGACGAGTCTAGCGCCTAAACGGAATAAGAAGTAGACTTCAAAATTTCACATACAATGTAATACCTTACCTTACCTACCCAAATCCGAATATCGACGTTAAAATGTTGTAAAATTCTTTTTAGATGGGGTCCCATACAAGTAACCCTTTACGACAATAAAAAAAATTGTATCCCATAGTGTGGGGTATCGTTGTTTCGCGCTAGTCAAGTAGAATATGGTTCACAAATTGAAAGTCGCTCAGCGTGCTATGGAAAGAGCTATGCTCGGAGTATCATTGCTGGATCGAATCCGAAATGAGGAGATCCGGCATAGAACAAAAGTAATCGACATAGCTCATAAGATTAGCAAGCTGAAGTGGCAGTGGGCCGGTCACATCTGTCGCAGAACCGACAACCGCTGGGGGAGACGAGTTCTGGAGTGGAGACCGCGTTTGGACAAACGTAGTGTGGGACGCCCCGCTGCCAGATGGAGCGACGATCTGCGCAAGGTGGCTGGCAGCGACTGGATGAGAAGAGCCGAAGATCGGGCTCAATGGCGCGCCCTGGGAGAGGCCTAAGTCCAGCAGTGGACTAGAGTAGGATGATGATGAAGTAGAATATGTATATATTATTTGTATTTTTTTTCGTGGAGAAATAACGACGTAATCACCCGTCAACTTCGTCAATTGTAGATCACTTTTGTTTCCAGCTCTACTATCTCATGAACGGTATTATCTAGGTAATAAATAATACCCTTCAAACCAAAACACAGCAATGCAAGCATGCTGCTTTGCGGCAGAAATAGTCATCATCTATCCTCAGGAGCAGCCCACTCTAGTCCACTGCTGGACATAGGCCTATGTAATGAAACGCATACCTCAACTATTTTCCCCAAGTTGAGCACGACGATCAGATCGGCATGCATGACGGTGGACAGCCGGTGAGCGATGACCAGCACTGTCCGCCCTTTGGTGACCGTTTCCAGCGCGTCCTGCACAACCTTCTCACTCGCCGAGTCCAGGGCGCTATGAACATAGAACACAAATTATTTGCCTTATATGTTTGTTGTTTCTCATTTGATCTATATATGGGTGTTATGTTTTTATTTTGAATTTAATTATGGTAAGTGGTCACCGTCGCCCATAGACATCTCACCTCACTGTATTAATATTAGAGGGTTTTGATGCGCTGCTAACCTTGAGGACTAAGATGGAATGCCTCATGTGCCGGAAATTACGCTGGCTCTCTTACCCTTCAAACCGAAACACAGAAATGCAAGCATTTCTGCTTCACGGCAGAAATAGATAAGAGGGTGGTACCACCCCAGGCGATCCTTCACTTTAGGATCTACCACTACCGACATACATAAAGATTTTAGATTAGTATTACATAAAGATTACTTAAATTACTATTGTTATAAGAATAAGAATAGTTTATTTGTGCGGTAAGATTACAATGGAGTAGGAACTTAAGCATATGTTACATTAAACTTAATAAAATTAGTGATCAACCAGTTATCCTACTATAAGCGCTGACCTCCGAACTAGGAAGTTCCTAACTAGGAAGTCGGAGGACAGATCTCTTCTGTGACCAGTGCAAATGAACATGTAACAGAACTAAAAGTGCAAAATTTGGAAGAAAGAAAAATAAGAACAATAATAAAGGTTAATAAAAGTGTGTGTGCGTGTGTGTGTGTGTGTGTGTGTGTGTGTGTGTGTGTGTGTGTGTGTGTGTTTCTCCGTGCCCTCGTAATCAGTACAATTGTTATGTTAAGAAAAAGTTCGTATGCTGTTATAGCCAAATATAGAGGACCATACATTTATGTTACAACTTGTACCTACTTACAACCTATATTAATGAATGAATAAATAATTTGAATTTGAACAAATTTAGATTATTTCTGACCCCGATAAAAAAATAACACCCCTACGTCCATAAACCAGCGACATATTATAACCCTAGATGAGTAATTTCCAACAAAATTCCCGTAAAAGATGGTGCGAATTAAAAATATGCATTATTTTATTATTATTTTTTGTTTATTTATTTACACTTTTGAATGAATGAATTAAAATTTATTTGCACACATATATATAACAAGGTTACATTACATTAGGTACTTAAAATAACTACTTTTTTACATTTCCTAGAGTAAGTTTACAATTGTGAACATGCATGTGTGGCAAAAGGGTCCCTGACTCAGCATTATGCTGTGACGATATGGCTAGATGCTAGCCACCGCCGCAGGCCGCAGCACTGGTGTTCAGTCAGGCCCCGGTCACACGACGCCACGGTGCTTTTGTGTACAGATGAACTTAATGCCTTGCGGCATTCTCTGCCAGCTGACCTTTGGGCATGCAGATATTTCCACACATTTCTCACACTATGAAACTCAAATTAAAAATTTTGAACAAAAATAGATCTTACGATCATGTCACAAAGGCGAATATCCGTCTGAGTAACTCTTACATAGGATCGTATGATGCACAGATCGATTTCAAAATCCGAAGTCGCAAACGCAACGCAGAACGCAAACCGCGATTGACTCGCCGCTCGCACTCCGTTTTAAGCCCCGCCTCTCGCACTCCGTTTTAAGCCCCGCCTACCTGAGTACACATTTTGTGGCGCCACTCGGGTGCGTCTATTACATTTCTAGGGTATATGCATAAAAAGCTTCACCTAGTCGCCTCGTCTAGAATGATAACGGGTGGGTTCTTCAGCACAGCTCTGGCGATGGCTATCCTCTGTTTCTGACCACCACTCAACGCCAAGCCGCGCTCGCCGACCAAAGTGTTGTATCCTTCAGGGAATCCTGTGATGAAATCGTGAGCATTCGCTGTCATGGCTGCTCGCACCACCTAGAAATCAACCAATCAAGATATTTTTGTAAATACAAGTTATCTTATCTTATGATAGAGGGCCGGGAATAACCCCAACGGCACTTCGACCCTTGAGGATATTTTGTGCCTACCTCATTTTACACACTGGTCATCTCAGTGTGCAGGTTTCCTCACGATGTTTTCCTTCACCGTTAGAGCAGCCGGTTAATGTACGTAAGTCTTCGAAAAATACTTAAAACTCATTGGTACATGGCACTGCACGGTTTCGAAACCGGTGTCCTAGCCACTGTGCCACCGACGCTCCTATATAAAGGTTAATAAAAGGCTGTTATCTTCATTTCGGTCGGTAGGGCTCTAAGGGTCATACCCTCATCTATCCGCATGGATCGCATTTTCCCGTAGCCCTATCCTAGTATTTCCCCTCACCTCCTCATCACTGGCGTCAGGCTTCCCGTACCGTATGTTCTCCCGCACCGAGGTGGCGAACAACACCGGCTCCTGCCCGATCAGGCCGAGCGCTCGTCCGCGCAACCACTTGCAGTCGCATTCTCTCAAGTCGACGTCATCTATAGTGATCTTACCGCTGTTTACGTCGTAGAACCTGGAATGCGAGGAATAACAACGTAAGTTAAGTTAAGTACAAAATCAAGTGAAGTGAAGTGCAAAGTGAACTGAAGTGAAGTAAAGGTTTTTGCATAAAACCTAATACAAAATAGGTCGTAAAGTCGATGACAAGTTATAATATACCATTAGTCAAAGACCTTCGATTAAATCTCAACTCTCAACTCTCTCTCTCTCTCTCTCGTATCTGTTATTGTTAAACAGCATCCAATGTTCTTTAAAAAACATTCAGATGTTCATGAAAGACAAACTAGACACAATAGACCAAAGAAAGACCAAATACCTTCCGAAATGTAACTTGGACATATAATATATAAGAAAAATGTATGGCCGTTAGATCAGTAGTACCATTGACTAGTACCATTGATGGTACAAGTGACAACTTTGTATCTTTAGTACCATTAAAGAAAAGTCAAGATATCCCCCATGTTACTAGTGTTGATGGCAGTCGGTAAATGAATACTTATTAGTGTCATACTATTCAAACGAAATGTACTTCAAATATTTTAAGTGGCCAGTACTTGGCGTATTAGTACCAAGGAAATTATAAGTATTTATAATATGTACTTCGAGTTTGTTTAGTTGCACATCGGACCATAGTTTCACTAGTACCATTGATGGTACTAGTGACACAACATTATTCAGGATCAGTAGTACCAATCCTAAATTAGTGTCCCTAGTACTAAATAGATGGTACTAAAGATACAAAGTTGTGTCACTTGTACCATCAACGGTACTAGTCAATGGTACTACTGATCTAACGGCAATGTATGTATGCCTTCTGCACATTGTATTGTACCTCTCTTTATGTTGTATGTTTTGTTTATGTCCCGGGTGTGCAATAAAGTATATTTGTATTGTATTGTATTGTATGTTGTATGGCAATATATATTTATAATAAGTTGCCATCTGAATTTAAAGTCATGCCGTTAAATGAATTTAAAAGGAAAATGTATATTTGGTGGATGAATAATTGCTTCAACAGTGTTAAGGAATTTTTTGAACACAAAGTTAGTACTTAATAATATTTGATATAAATAATTTGACATTTAAATTAAATTGACATGCAATCACTATATTAATATTATTATGAATTGGTAATTTGTGATCCTTGTAGGAGTTCTTGTAATCAAAAGCGTATTAGATAGTTTCATATCAATTATTTTTTTCTAATTTTTTGTAATCTATTATATAAATTTGCACACCACAATGTGGTAGGATATACTGGAACTACCTATGTAATTTTAAGAATTTTCACACCACAATGTGGTAGGATATACTGAAACTACCTATGTAATTTTAAGAATTTGCACACCACTATGTGGTAGGATATACTGGAACTACCTATGTAATTTTAAGAATTTGCACACCACTATGTGGTAGGATCTACTGGAACTACCTATGTAATTTTAAGAATTTGCACACCACTATGTGGTAGGATATACTGGAACTACCTATGTAATTTTAAGAATTTGCACGCCACTATGTGGTAGGATATACTGGAACTACCTATGTAATTTTAAGAATTTGCACACCACTATGTGGTAGGATCTACTGGAACTACCTATGTAATTTTAGGAATTTGCACACCACAATGTGGTAGGATCTACTGGAACTACCTATGTAATTTTAAGAATTTTCACACCACTATGTGGTAGGATATACTGGAACTACCTATGTAATTTTAAGATCCTTCATAACGTATATTCTTGCAAATACAAATTTATTTCATTTCATTTTTCTCTCTCTCTCTCTCGCTTTCCCAACTCAATTTTATACAACAATCCATTTTCTACTTCCTAACCATGCTGTGTTTACAAGTTAAGGGTTACGACCTAGCTCATAACTTTATATTGATTTTTCTGTACTTTCTCTAGTTGTAATCTGTTGTTTACCTAATAAATAAATAAATAAAATTAATCCACAATATGATACATATCAGATTCTCAAATTTTGACGTATTGAGTAGGTTGACCTGTGGTCGACTGTACGTACAGTGGAAAACACTTAATTGATATATTCATATGAATCTTCTTTCTTATCTAATGATAGGGGATAATCCCAGCGGCACTTCGAGCCTTGAGAATCTTTTGTGCCTACCCCATTTTACACACTGGTCATCTCAGTGTGCAGGTTTCCTCACGATGTTTTCCTTCACCGTTAGAGCAGTCGGTAAATGAAAATTATTCATATGAATGTCAGGGTATCATAACAAAAACATATTGCGACAGGCTTCAGCACAGTATAGCCCGATGTGTCTTCCATACTCCGCTAGGTGGTAATTAAAACTGAATAGAAACTCCTCAAATTTTTCATAACCTAATGGTTAGCTGGTAGAAAATGCCGCAAGGCATTAAGCTCGCATTAAATTGTAAATAAATCTAATGTAACTGCTAGTATTATTATAAAATAACAGACACACCTTTCCAATAAGGCAGCGATAGTAGACTTGCCATTACCCGATGTACCAACTATGGCCACAGTTTTGCCCGCTGGAATTATCAGGTTGAAGTTTTTCAGGACTATCTGAAAATTGCGAAATATCTATTTATTTTGGAATTGGCTATTTTTGTTTTGCAACTAAATTGAATAGGACAATGGGCGGTACCATTCTGGAAGTCATTCGCTAAATTAAAACTTCGCTAATCTATCGCTCCATAAATTACGTCACATTTTAAGGGGAAGGGAGGGGGGGGGGAAACAAAGTGTGACATCGTGTGACAAGGGATAAAATAAAAAATTGTAAAATTCGTGACGTCACATGCGTAAATCTAAAAGAAGTTAATAATAATATTAAGAAATTGGTTTAAAAGTCCATGGATTTTGATGATTAAATTTTGTATCGTTCGTTTGATTTAAAGGTTTGTTAATTTTCTAAAATGTTTGATATATTGTTGATTTTATGAAAAAAGATTTTAAATAGAAATAATATATAAATAATTTAGATCAAAATTACAAATAATGTCAATTAATTAATAAATAATTATAAATATATAAATAATTTTGTAGAAATAGAAGGGGAAATATGGTGGGCCACCTTATACGACACGACGAATACATAAGAAACCCTATAGAAGGAAAAGTTGAAGGCAAGCGGGGAAGAGGAAGGCCGAGGATAAGCTACTTCGATCAAATCAAAGAGAAGGCTGGCGTTGCGTCGTATAAGGAGGTCAAGGAAAGGGCCCTAGACAGGACACAGTGGCGTTTACTACACCGACAAGAGCATAGCTCTTAAATTGAAGAAGAAGAAATAATTTTGGAATGCCATTTGAATTTAATAATTTCTAAATTTAAAATATGTGACGTCACACCAGGGGAGTCACATAAATGTGACCACCTGTGACAAGGACGGAGGGGGCTCCAAAATTCATGAAATTCGTGTGACGTATTTTATGGATACGCCCCTAAACGAAGACGCCCCGCGTCTCTTGAGAAAATACTGCTATCCCTTTCTATACCATAACTCTAGATAGAGATGACACAATATTTTTTCTTGCAACTCGTGGCTAATCGTTATTATAAAATAAAGTCAGGATATCTATCCTATACGTGGCGCCCCATTCTCTGCTCACCTCTCACTAGGTGCTTACCGCTTCAGGCCTCGTAGGATATGAAAATGTGACATCTTTGAATTCGATATCGCCGTGGAACTGATGATACTTTATAACCTTCTTGCCAGATGTGTCCATATTCGGTTCCTTGTTTATGTACTGAAATGGAAATAAAATGAAAATGAAAAATAGTAGATGGTCTAACTTTTACTACTAAACCCGCATTTGACCTCGATCTCGCCTGATGGTAAGCGACGATGAGGTCGACGATGGAGCATGCGGGTCCAGTAAATGCCTATTCACTCTGGCCTTGAAGATCCCAAGGTTGTAGGTTTCGGGAAATACAGACGCCGGCAGGCTGTTCCATTTCTAAGCCGTTCGCATAATGAACGAAGAAGCAAATCGCTTCGTACGAGCAGATGGGATATCAACAACATAAGGATGGAACTCCTCCCCGCGCCTGGTAGTCCGAAGGCGGAATGGAGATGCTGGAATTAGGTCGTGCAATTCCGATGCGCACTCTCCGAAATGTATCCTATAAAATACCGATAGACAGGCAACCTTGCGCCGATGTTCCAGACTTTGCAGTCTAGCTTCAACCAGCGATTCGTCACCTATAAGGCGCTTAGCGCGTTAGCGCTACTGCGTCGACGATCAAATTGTAGTAATATGAGGGTGTAATAATAATAAGAAGCTAATAATAATAGCTAATATCTAGCAACAGAAGCTGTTCCATGGCACAAGAAAACGGCTCATTATTCACCAGACAAACGGAGCACTCGGTTGATGACGTACCCTTGTGTCACGTGAACATCGTGCAATCAAATCAAATCAAAATGTTTTTATTGTAAGTACCTTATAGTACATTTTTACAACGTCATTTTTTTGTACGCACCGCTTTGTTGGTGCTATATCTGAAAGGAAAGAAGCGGCGCAAGAAACTTTCAGCAGCACATCTTTTACAATAAATATATCTTACAAAAATTATGAACACAATCATATATGTACACGATGTGCAGAGCTGAAACTGGATTTAGGACCGAGCCTCTTTATCATTTAAGTAGTCATTTATTTTATAATAACCCTTTTTACATAAGGTCCGTCTTATGTGGGTCTTGAATTTTTTCTCTGTCATATTTATTACAGTATCAGGTATCTTATTATAAAACCGTACACAGTGACCCATAAATGATGTGTTTACTTTACTAAGTCTAAAGCGTGGGGCTGCAAGTTTGTTTTGCCTGGTAAAGAATGAGCCATCTCCTTGTGCCATGGAACAGCTTCCAGAGCAGCCTTCTGTGGCTACCCTCCCCCCTCCCCAACCCCTTACCTCAAAGACCCTGCCCCCCGCACTGAGTCCCTTCACGACGGCCCCGAACAGAAGCGACAGCTGCGCGACGGAGCGCTGCACGGTCTGCGCGTTAACCAGGAACGCCATGACGTCACCCGCCGACATCTGGCCCGAGGACATCAGGTGGCCGCCCATGAACATCGTCGCCAGGACCATGCTGGCAACGACACGGTAAGGATTAATTCAATTTTCAATTAAATTATTCGAAAAACAATATACAGGGTGTAACATTAAGAACGGTCAGTATGGGAAAGTCTGAAACTATAAGACATACGAAGATCTGTTCTTAGGAACCATGTCATCAATTTTAGTAACAAGAAACACTGTATTCATACATTTAAAAAAAAACTGTACTCAGCCTGGGAATCGAACCAGGTTGTTTTGAAAAAAAATCCAACACTATTTCTATTTAGATATCGATTGTGTAGGTCTTAAGGAATAAATGTTAGTATGAAACGTGATGTTTAAAATTAATAAAACGCATTGTTTCCATATCTTTTAATTTATTTTAGTAGGTGTTCGAAATGACTACCACTTTGTAAAATACAACATTCAACTCGTTTAGGTAACGATCTTACTATTGAATGTTGTATCTTCAGGTGGTGAATTTGCGTTAAAATTGTCTCTATGGCTGCTGGTCTCTAGGTCTTCAATTGTGTCGTAGCTTGTTTTGTACACTTCATCCTTAACGTAATCGATATCTAAATAGAAATAGTGTTGGATTTTTTTTCAAAACAACCGGGTTCGATTCCCAGGCTGAGTACAGTTTTTTTTTAAAATGTATGAATACAGTTTTTCTTGTTACTAAAATTGATGACATGGTTCCTAAGAACAGATCTTCGTATGTCTTATAGTTTCAGACTTTCCCATACTGACCGTTCTTAATGTTACACCCTGTATAATACCTTGTGTGCGAATTAAAACTTAAGACTAATTAATAAATTGTCTATCTGTTTTACCATATTATATCTCCCCATGTCTTAGGTTTGGCTGGAAGAGATCTAGACCGTAGGGCGTAGCCCGGAGTATTCCCCGCCTCAAGGCGCGGCAGGTCTAACTTTTTGAATGTTCTTAGCTATGTCAGATGAACATTGGATCAGTGGTTCTAAGATCTTGGAGTATCATGGCGTGTTGGAGTATGATGAGATATCGGGAACGGTAACAGTTAAGTGGTTCGAGTTTGAGCTCAAATGTTTATGACCATGACCTTCCCACATTTGGAACCTTGAGGATCTGATGATGACCAGGAGGTAAGGGGGTTCCCGAAATGGTACGTCGGGAGTTTCATTCTGAGCCTCATTTTCTTGCAACTTACTATAGAAGCGGAGTACCTCACTCACCCGTTCAAGAAGAGGTTAGTTCCCGCCTGGAACATCCCAACTCCGAGTCCTAGCTCCATACTGAGGTCTGCAGCCTTTTCGCATTCGTAAGCGAACATCTGTACCTCATTTTCCTCGCCAGCGAACGCACGGACTGTACGCATATTAGAGATTGCTTCCTCGGCTACTAGAGTAGCTTTTTCTATCTGGAATATTGAAAATTATACTTGAAAAAAATAGAAAGTCCTTTATGAATAGACCATATAGGTACATATGACAAAAAAATATCACAAGATGAGTAAGATAGGCTACTTGTTAGGCTGTCTGTTTATACTTATCGCAAGAACTGATAAATAATTATGAAGTTTTCGCTGTTATTTAAAGAAAACTAATAGGATAGTCGGGTAATAATTACCCGGCTTGGGTAATAATTAATTAATTATAAAAATATGGTAATAATTGCCTGACAGTTGAAATAGTGCCGGTATCGGTACCGGCACTATTTCAACTGTCAGGCAATTATTACCATATTTTTATCACTCGCGAATCACCGACGCGCGCGGCTGACAACGCCGCTTTATATTGACTCCCAAGGAGTTCAACTCCAATGTCCGGAAGAATTTCGCCAAGTTAAGGATTACCTCTCTTCAAAGAACACAGAATTCTGGTGAGTAGCTTTTTCATCCATTGTGTATCTGGGGAACTTTACAGGCTATAAACACCGCTATCAGGGAAAATAACTGAAAACGTGTACATCAGATCCTTTGGGAAAAATAGTCCACTCTCCAAACCCACCAAATTTTGGGCAAAAAGTTGTCTGGAAGAGATCGCTCTTAGCGATAAGACCGCCTATACTGTATTAATCGTTTCGTACGCACTGTGGCACTTGAGGATCTTTTGTGCCTACCCCATTTTACACACTGGTCATCTCAGTGTGCAGGTTTCCTCACGATGTTTTCCTTCACCGTTAGAGCAGTCGGTAAATGTACGTAAGTCTACGAAAAATACGAAAAAATTGGTACATAGCACTGCGTGGTTTCGAAACCCGGACCTCCCGCACGGGAGTCCGGTGTTCTAGCCACTGTGCCACCGACACTCTCTACCGTTTAGTCCATCTTATTCCTCATTGTTGAGTGTCGTGATCATTGTATGGAATTAACCACATTGAACAACTCTCTAGGCAGATTTAATGAGGTTGTTTGCCATGGCCTTCCCAATTTCACACACCGGTTACCTACGATCCCTGTTTTTCGATGTTTTCCTTCACCGTTAGAGCAGTCGGTAAAAATACGTAAGTGTTCGAAAAAATTAAATTGACATATGTAAAATTGAATTTAAATATTATATGAAATTAATTACTATTGTTAATTAATAATTTACTATGTTAAAATGAAAAATATTGTGGTAGAAAGTAGTGATACTTTGTTATAATTGAAGAGCTCTGTAATGTACCTACTTTCAACAAATTAACTATTTGATTTGATTTGAAAACCGAAAACTCATTGGTACAAGACATTGCATGCTTTCGAAACCGGACGTACCATGGGAGTCCGGTGTCCTAGCCACTAGCCAACGTTCTCGGCGTTAAGGTACGGAAGTCAAAAAAGCAACAAATACCTGCGACTGAGCTTCCCTGGACAGTTTTCTCAGCAATGACCCGATGAAGGTACCTCCGATGACCACAGAAGGCACACAGAACAGGGTAAGACCCGTTAGGTGCGGCGATATTATGAGTAAGCTTGCTGCCGAGCCTACCACCTGCAATGTGCAATGACTTTATAAGTTCTTATTTCATCATCATCATCAGCCTATTAATGTCCCCACTGTTGGGGCACAGGCCTTCCCTTGCACAAGGAGGTACGGGCCATGATCCACCGAGCCGGTCCCAGTGCTGATTTCACACTCCTTCGGAAACTTTTAATTTCCTCAGACATGCAGGTTTCCTCACGATGTTTTCCTTTACCGTTAGAGCAGTCGGTTAATGTACGTAAGTCTTTTAAAAAATCGAAAAACTCATTGGTACATGGCACTGCATGGTTTCGAACTCGGATCTCCCGCATGGGAGTCCTGTGTCCTAGCCAGTAGGCCACCAACGCTCCTGGCCGTAAAGTTTGCTCTTCTGCTCTCCTTACACAATTTAAAAAAAATCAACAGCCTACTCTAGCCCACTACTAGGAAACATTGTTTTAATATACCTGAGTAATTGCTCTTAAACCTCCAGAAATAGTCTGCTTAAATGAACTTTTGAAGTCTTGCACATCTACTGTTAGCCTGAAATGTAAGCAATTTAAAAAAAAGGACATTTTTTAACTACATTGGTTAATATGAAACTATGAGGGTTCCTAGCTCTGGATACAGAACCTTATCTAATTTACAAATTGAGATTTTGGAATTAGCTGGTCAGAATGGTTGAAAAACCATGCACTGCGAGCAAAGAATGTGAAAATTAACACACGTATTTAGGACACACAAAGGATCATTTTGAAGATACTGCCAATTACAGATTCCCTATTTTAAAATAAAGCTTATAGGTTGAAATAAGATTTGGTGTGTGTGTATATGGATGTGTTCATTGGAAATGTGTGTGAGCGTGTTTATGTAGAGCACAGGTTCCCAAACTTATTTCGCCCACCGCCCACTTTGAGAATCAAAAATTTTCAAACGCCCCCCAATTATTTTAAACTTACTACTCGTATCTGTTGCACACCTTAAATATAGCTATTGCAATTTTTAATTTTAAACATGCCATATCCTATTTCAGAGCAATAAAAAGCATACTTAATCTTATTTAAGGGTATTTTTATACAAATTAAAACAAAGTTTTGAATTTAAACGATCTGTAAGATTGTTTATTGAATAAACAATCTTACAGATGACTTATGAACCAGCCAATTGATACAGGAATGCACAATTCAGGTTATTTAACAAAAACTTGTTAAAACATGATTGCCCGCGGTCTACTATCTACGAAAATTACCTATCTAGGAGTACTAATAACTATTAAAATGCGAAAGTATGTCTGTTACCTTTTTATTTGTTTGTTTGTGTCTACTTTCATTTCGAAACGAAGCGACCGATTGACATGATTTTTATTTCATATATTCAATAAAACAGGACAGATATATGAACTACGCGGAGAGAAATAGCGAACCGAGTTTGAGCAATCTCTTAACTAATATTAGTTGATGTTCACAAGTTGTAGTTGAGAGTCGAGAGCTCATGCAGTCGGTGTCTAAGAGGCCTCTTAGCTAAATGAAATTACAAATCACCCCCCAAGCCTCTACACAACGCCCCCATTTATTTTCTGGGTCTCTTACCGCCCCCCTTTAGGCCTGCAGCGCCCACAAGGGGGCGTTATCGCCCACTTTGGGAAAGGCTGATGTAGAGTGAGTGAGTGGGTGTGTACATTTGTATGTGTTTGTTTGAATCTTTACTACATGTATCCAGCCACAATGCTACTGTACTAGTACCATCTAAGTATTATTGATTATAGTAACAATGTCTCTCCTGATCGCAGCGGCATCGTAATTTTCACATTATTTGCTCAAACTGCATGATTCATTGTAAATCTGTGTAACATCCTCTCGAACTAAATATTCCCTGATAGAAAGGAAATACGGTATGTATGATATTTGTACCTATTTTTGATATTTGTAACATCTTCTTTCGAATCTGATATAAATTTCTATTATAAAAATAAAATTATACCTTAGTTTATTTAAATACCGCACACCTAAACTTATAATTTAATATAATTTAAATTCATAATGTTTGAGTAGATTATCAAATCAATTTATTATTTGTTCATGACATATCTTATGACAGCTTCATTACTTTAAGATTAAAAAATACAATACGATACCTATTAACTAGTTCACCAGTCCTCTCCTGGTCGAAGAATGTCATATCCTGTTTCAATATTGATATGAAGAGGTCCTGTTTCATCTGAGATGCAACCTTCTCGCCGACTTGCGCCAGTAGATGGATGTAGAGGAATGTGAACGCTGCCTAGAACATGTTCAAATTATTACTATTAGTAGGTATTTTATAACTAAATGTAAAATTTTAGAAACCCCCGATTTACCATTGTGGAGATCCCCTTACTATTCCTGGTCATCATCAGATCCTGAAGGTTTCAGATGTGAGTAACACACCATCTTATCTTATCCTATGATAGGGGACCGGGAATAACCCAGCGGCATTTCGACCCTTGAGAATCTTTTGTGCCTACCCCATTTTACACATTAGTCATCTCAGTGTGCAGGTTTCCTCACGATGTTTTCCTTCACCGTTAGAGCTGTCGGTAAATGTACGTAAATCTTCAAAAAATACGAAAAACTCATTGGTACACACTGCACGGAGTCCGGTGCCCTAGCCACTGTGCCACCTACACTCAAAAAGATAAGATAAGAACACAGGGGGTTTGCTGGAAGAAATCTCTTTTAGAGATAAGTTATAAAATGTTAAATGAATAAACACACCATGAACTTGAACATTTGAGCTCAAATTCTGACATCTAACTATTACCATTCAAGAGATCTCATCTACCATCAAAGATACTCCTAGGTCTTGGAAACCACTGGTCTAATTTTTATCAGATATGTGGCTAAGAACACTTACGATAAATTTATCTTTTAAATAAAAATACTGGACCCAAATCGAATCATTGGTTGTTATGATACCACAGATAAACAGAAAAATGGCCAAACATATACTTATAAGTTATAACTACTGATCAGAGTAGGTAGGGCTGTTTTTGGTACTTGCAAGCTGTGGTCATGATATGGATACGGCTTTCTTATAAACCATATTTGGATAATCCCGGGATTTCCGGAATTGAAAAAATCTCTGTAGATAGAGCTACTTTTGGTAATTCCAACCTGCGATCATCATACTATGGACATGCCATTAAAAAAAAAATATTAAAAAATCCCGGGATTTTCGGAATTTAAAATAATCGCAGTAAGTACAGCTATTTTTGGTACAAGTGACCTGCAGTCCTATTATGGATATGCCTTATCTTAAAAAAACACTATAAATAATCCCGCAATTTCTGGGAATGAAAAATACTGAACGTTGTATTTGTATACATTTACGCTTTTATTTCTTTATTGAGAAGACAGGTTTTAAATAAAATACATTTAAATTATATACTTAATATTTATTTTTCAAGTTAAATTGTAACAAATAGATAGGTAAATTGCAGTCGCCGGATTTAGACATACTTGAAAGAAATGAAATAGACGACGAAATTCTATTGAATTATAAATTCGCTTCACTCTGACATCTACAGATGTCCATTCTAACCTAGCACTAATCTAGCTTTTGAGGTCTTTGACCCGAAACAGCCCTACCTACACCGATTAGTGGTTATAACACAACTTCCTCGAACCTAGGTTGGTCCAGAGTCCAGACCAGAGTATATTTTTTTTGTCGGTGACTAATTTCGGTATGAGTACCTTTTCAAATTTACCTTTTACATTGCCCAAAATGTTTGGCAAAATTATTTGTACCGTTTTAACATAAAAGAAAATAGCAGATTACAAATCTCAGTATTACCTGTCCAATATACAAGGATATCAGCTTCGCAGCTGGCAACTTGATTTCATCTATGAAGTCAGCAGCAGGACTGTGTTTCATGTTGGCCAGGACATTCACAATGACTCCCAACATTGCCGGTATGTACACGTTTATAAAGGCCACTGTTAGTGCAGACTGAAATGTGTAAAATGAAAACATGCCGCAATAAATAAAATATATTTCTTTTGTCCCGTCCGGTATTTGTCCAGTCCGGTATTTATAATATCAAAATGTCTGATATTTTATTTTCACATACTTATATCCCACAGTAATCGGACTAGTAGCACCTTGTTATATCCGATATATATTGGATATTTTGATATTTACGTAAAATATGAAACGACGCTACAGGCACGGCGTACCCGAGGTGAACTAATCGAAGCATACAAAATCTTATCCAACAAGTATAACTGCCCGGACTTGCCCAGACTCTACACAGAGCCCGGCACAATAATGACTTGCAACTGAAGACCACTCGTTCAAACACCTTGGTCGGCCATAACTCTCTCAATAACAGAGTCGTGAGAATATGGAACAAGCTACCGCAAGAAGTCGTGGATGCATCTTCAGTCAACAGTTTCAAAAATAGACTAGATGGGTTTTTAAACAGTGCATAAATAGTGGTGGACATAATTAACTAACATTAACTATGAACAATGACTAAGTGCTATTAAGGGAATGAACAATACACTGGCTTAGATATGGGCGCATCAGCTTAATGCTGCCTGCTCATTAATAAATAATAATAATAATATCGCCCACCCTCTTATCTATTTCTGCCGTGAAGCAGAAATGGTTGCATTTCTGTGTTTCGGTTTGAAGGGTAAGAGAGCCAGCATAATTTCCGGCACATGAGGCAATCCATCTTAGTCCTCAAGGTTAGCAGCGCATCAAAAACCCTCTAATCTCAGTCACAGTGAGATGAGATGTCTATGGGCGACGGTGACCACTTACCATAAGGTGGCCCGTTTGCTCGTCTGCTCTACTTATTTAATAAAAAAAAACTTTAAATGGATATAATGTGTTAATTATCAAAGTTAACCATTTATGTGAGGCTGTAAAAGATTTTTGTTTTGTGTTCTCAAGGTTAGCAGCGCATCGAAAACCCTCTAATAATAATACAGTGAGATGAGATATTTATGGGTGACAGTGAGCACTTACAATCACTCGTTTGCTCTCCTTATTTAATAAAAATAAAAAATAAACTCTGAATAAAGTCCATTGAATTCTTCTTGGCGGACTTCACAAGCGAAGATGGTGTGAGAGTACAACTCATGTGCGTGTATGTTAAAAGTGAAAGAACTTAATACTTACTGCCACAGCAGCAGCCAACAGCCATTTATGTGGCCTCAGGTACTCAAAAAGCCTCTTCCAGTCAAACTTTGCCTTATCATCATTAATATTTGGACGCCTTTGTATTACTCTAGAATTCTGCTGTGCTTTGCAAAACGCCAGGCTATCATTCAGCAACAACCTGGCCCCCAGCCCTATACTAACACCTGCGCACAACTTCCAAGGGCTACAAACCAAGAAGAACGTGGACTTTGTACCTTTTTCCGAAGAACTTTTAACCTCGGAAAAATATCTTTTTACTACATTCGATTGTTTACTTTTCACTAAATTTGTAAAATATATGTTAGTTTTCGTTGGCAACAATCTGCAAATAAAGAAATTTGTTATTGTTTCGAAAAATATTTACGTAAAGCTCCAAGTTATAGGTTAGAGAACTATACCTTTGCCTTACTAATAAACATGAATGATTCTGCAATAATTGCCACATATTGACGATATATTGATATTTGTTCTTTATGAAACTTTTGTTATTTACACATGTCTATTATCGAATTAACGCGAAATTAGTAAAATTACGTGAACGAACTGTCGGACTGCAAGAAAAATTGATATTATTTTTTATTCAATCAATAAGTGTATTTTCCTTTCGTAAAAGGCAAAGGGATCTAACTAAGCCCATACAGCCATGTCTGACGTATTTATTCGTCTGATCAGTTTACTGCCTTCCTCACCCGCAACTGCCTAAAACTACCTATTAAAATAAGTAAGTTAGATCTAAAAACCCTGTCAAGAGTACCTACACTACTTTTGGGTTTTTTAGGTTCCCGGTCCTCCTATAGCCTGACCTGTTGTAGTGTAGGTACCATTGAGGTACCATAATGTTAGTGAGTTGATGAAGGGAAATGATTTTTTTGGCACCAATCCGGAAGGTATAAGTATATCGAAATATTTTATACTTTACTTACTTACTATACTAAAAATGTAACTGGCCATAATTGTATCGAAAAAATATTTTAGTAAACCAATAAAACCATAAGAAGAAAATATCGTTTTTATTATTATTATTTTATATGGCTTTCTTAAACATTTTTAATTGCAATTTCAGCCAGGGTATAGTTTTAAATAGTGAATTCACTTTCAAAATTAGTTGCTAATAGGTAAATTATTCAATAGCATCTACCTAATAGGGATATAGATAGGTAAGTAGGTAACTGACAGAAAATTATATATACTGACTAACAAATGGAAACTGACTTACAAATGATAAAATTACTTCTTTCTAAGATACTACCCTACTTATGTAAATAGCATACAGGGTTTCTGATAAGCTTAAAGCCGGTGGCGCTAGTGTAGCTGGAGGTATGTCTAATTAAAGTGCGTCAAAAAAAACTACAGTTATTTTTGGACATAAGAAAAAACAGTGATATTTGAAAATGAAAATTTGCTTAAGACTAAAATTTATGGTTGTGATTGCCATGGAAAATTAAAACTATTCGTATGAGTACCAATTTTTAAATCATTAGGTAGCACTTTATGTCATTTGATCTCATTAATTTAGTCCTTGCCCGTGTTAGGCACCCCCTACGGGCAAAGCGGGTTTCGAAGATATTAGTTTTAAATTGTTATTTAAAAGAAATTGTTTAAATTTGTTATTTAATTTTATTTTATATTCTATAATTGATACAGAATTGTAAAAGCAATAATAAAAACTGGATTTGTACTTACTTTTGTTTCTATTTAATAATCAATCATAGCTTACCCTTTTTGGGCTAACTTCCCGTAGGGGAATTGCCGTTTGTAGAGTTTCGGCTACAACCTATAGATGTGGGACCATAAGATCGGTATGGTCGCTCAGTATCCGAGCTGCCTGTAGCGGATTGAAATTACCTAATTATTTCTTACTAAACTAAATAAATAAACTTCTTAGAGATCGAAGTGTTTCATAAATTCGTAAAATATTTTGTGGAGTGAATGTGATTTTTATAATTTTGTATACTGGCCAAAATTGCAATAAAAAATATCTGAAAGCCAATACAACATTTAAAAGAAAATTGTTTTCTGTTTAAATTAGTATTATGGTAATCGAATAAAAATTTCGTAGCATAGATATTCAAACCAGTATTTTATTTAAACCATTGTTATGGTGTTTTTTATTATCTTTTATTCAATTTCTGGAGTGAATGTGATTTATGTAAATTAGTACTGGCCAAAAATACAATGAAAAATTATTCTAAGAAAGCCACTATACCTACAACAAAAGAAAATTATGTTTGTTGAAATAGGTAAGTTTTTATTACGATTCCGTGACATGCACTGTACGCCTACATACCTATGTGGGTTGGTAGGTATGGAGACAGCAAGAAAGCGATCTCCAAAGTTTGCTCTAAACTCATACGAGGACACAAGCGGATAATCCGAGCTTATCCTATCCAAGCTTATCTTTCGAATTGAAATGTTTGGACAGCGCGCGGGATTTCTCGCCAATCTCCACCTTGATAATATTGTGAGGAGATGAGCTCTTTTCGTCATACATTATCATTAGGTTAGAGACTCAGACGTATAATAGGTACCTATAAAAACATGACAAACACATTCTACCCTTGGTACTTTATGGCATTAATTTACCAAAAGGTTGTCTGGTTGGAAGATATATTAGCGATAAGACCGCCTTATACAGATTGTATTAATTATTCTGTAGGTACGTATTGTTTCATAAGTACCTACTAAGTTTTCGTGCAAAATAGTGGAGGTAAAATTCATTCATATACCTACCCTTTTGATACTTTGTAACTTTGAAAAAAGCCTCTATGTTCATACGAATGTCAAGAAAACAACAAAATCTGCAGAATGCGACAAAGTTCCACTGAGTTCTATGGGTACTCTCTCTCTCTCTCTCTTCTCTGATCTTTAGCATTAGTTAAACCTAAACATGATTAGACTTAAATAATATATGTCTGTCTATGTCTATGTAATAGTCTGGAACATCGGCGCAAGGTTGCCTGTCTATCGGTATTTTATAGGATACATTTCGGAGAGTGCGCATCGGAATTGCACGACCTAATTCCAGCACCTCCATTCCGCCTTCGAACTACCAGGCGCGGGGAGGGGTTCCATCCTTATGTTGTTGATATCCCATCTGCTCGTACGAAGCGATTTGCTTCTTCATTCATTATGCGAACGGCTAAGGAATGGAACAGCCTGCCGGCTCTGTATTTCCCGAAACCTACAACCTTGGGATCTTCAAGGCCAGAGTGAATAGGCATTTACTGGACCCGCATGCTCCATCGTCGACCTCATCGTCGCTTACCATCAGGCGAGATCGAGATCAAATGCGGGTTTAGAAGTAAAAAAAAAAAAAAATACCGTTTCACGGGTTTTAATTGTATTTTATTTGTTTTTATAAACAAATACCTGAAGATGTGTAAACGAAACCGGTCGTAATTAATAAAATACAATAGAACCTGTGAAACAGTATATTATTTAAGTCTAATAATGTACTACAAGTTTCACCAAGTACTAACCGCAAGTATTGCTACAATCTGCCCTTTAGGTGACGGCTAGCAGGGTTCTAGGACAGTGTGCAGATGAAGTAATAGAAGAAACTTGGTAATAGTAGATATTATATTTATCAGGAACAGAACAACACAATAGTAGAAAATAGGTAGTAGTAGGAGACAATTTTATAAAACGGGCATACGTCCGTTCAGGACAAAAATACACACACACACACACACACACACACACACACACAGAGAGAGAGAGAGAGAGAGAGAGAGAGAGAGAGAGAGAGAGAGAGAGAGTAAAAACAATGAAATTAATGGAATTTAGAAATGGAATGGGAATATGATTTGAATTTTGAAAATATAGATGAAGAAATGAAGATGCCAACACGAAATAAGGGGAGATAAACGCTAACGATGAGGTTGTAATTGATGGCAAGGAGGTTGATATGGACGATGAAGTCGACATCGTTACAGTGTTAACCATTTAAACCTAAACGAAATCGTCATACCCCACACTCACTTCTTCTTCTTTCGAGTTGATGATCCGAATTAAATTTTTCCCGACCAGAAGGCAGCCACATCGATAGCCCTCTGGTTGGCCTCGAAAAGGTCCTCACTCACTCATCTCATATAATAACAAATCTAAGTCGGGATTCACTTCTTACAAGAAAGTTCAATGAATACAGCTATTTGAATGGTATCATCGGTGATACTCATACTCATACCATTTATTGCTTTTCATGTGTAACATTTGGTGTTAAAAAATATATATTATATGATCATACATGAAATCCTGAGTAGGGCACCGCAATATACAATAAGAGATTATAATAAATTATAATAGTAATAAATACTAACGAGATAAATTAAATTAAATGTAATTATAAGTATACATAATAGATTTTATTTATTTATTTATTTAACACTTTAATGCACAAAAATAGTACATGAGGCGAGCTTAATGCCATGCGGATTTTATTGTTAAGTATTGGTTTTATCATCAAAAAACTCCTGCAGTGAATAGAAACATTTGTTAAGAAGATGTAACTTTAATCTTTTATTGAATATCGAGTCTTTTAATTCAATGTCGATGATTTGTGAAAATTTATTATATATTTTTATAGACATAACGAACGGTCCAGAACTGTGTAGATTTAATATTGATTTTGGCAGAGCAAATCTTTTCTGGTAGCGAGTGTTAAATGGCGTACTGTGTAGGTCCTCTGCTTTTTTATACAAGTGTGTATGTGTTTGTGTTTATGTTTGATCTCGATCTATTTCATGATTCCCTTCATAAGTATATATGTTAGGTACCTACTGAGACACATTGAGAGCAGAACTACGAGTGGTTAGTGGTAGTTTTAAGTTAATTTCTTTAAATTTTTTATATCTTGTTAATTTAATATCTAGAGCGTCGGTGGCACAGTGGCTAGGGCACCGGACTTCCGTGCGGGAGGTCCGGGTTCGAAACCGTGCAGTGCCATGTACCAATGAGTTTTTCGTATTTTTCGAAGAGTTACGTACATTTACCGACTACTCTAAGTGAAGGAAAACATCGTGAGGTAACCTGCACCAGATGACAAGTGTGTGAAATGGGGTAGGCACAAAAGATCCTCAAGGGTCTAAGTTCCGCTGGGGTTATTCCCGGCCCCCTATCATAAGATAAGATAAGATAAGAGATGCCAATTACCTGATTCGATGTCAAATTCACCAATTTTACCTATAGACATGATTGTACGCACTAATTTATCCAAAATACTGTATATATTTTAAAAATCGTCGCAAATGAGATAAGGCGGAAGGAATTTAATACTGTGTCAATAGAACAACGTTTATTATAATACTGAATTACCCTCAATACAATGTATTATTTACTACCTACATATATGACAGTATTAAGCCAAACCCGGGTCTTCTCACAGAATTTAAAAATAGACTATAAAATTGCTCTTGGAAAAATGTTATTACAAATTGAGTGACTTCCTTAGTGATAACTGATAAACTGTGACGTCATCAAAATTTAATTTTAAAGTTACCATTTATATTATAATTAATTAAATACCTATCATTATTGTATTGTATTGTAGGAATAGTTATGTAATTTTTTTAAATTGAGACATTTCAGTAAAAGAAATTGATGTTTTTGTTTTGTTACCTTTATTATTATTATTATTGTGCTAATTTACTATGATTGATTACTTTATTGATGATGATTTATGATTGATTTATTAATTGAACAAAAATTTGTACGCTTTCTTGCAGAATATCGTGATACTAAAACACAATGTAACATCTGTAACCTTTTAATAATTCTACTATCGCCTAGGTTGCCTGGAAGAGATCGCTCAGAGCGATAAGGCCGCCTTTGTACACTTATTCTAAGTTTCCTTTCCTAGGTAAATTTCTTGTGTTACTCTATCTATCTGCATTACCCAAAAACCATATTCTGCCACCATATATTGCGTGGTTTCGAACTCGGTCCTCCAGCACGGGAGCCCGACGCCCTCGCCACGACGCCACCGAACTCCTATCTGCAAGCACAAACCAGCTCTACCCACACAATCGCCTGACAACTCCGTCTCCGAGCAAACAGCCTGGAAATTCCTTCATTACAGCCAACAATGCCTACAGACGGCTACATACAAATAACTCCAGGCGTCCAATTTAAATAACAGCCTCGCAAAGCTGAAAAACAACCAGTAACCGAAGTTGGGAATAAATTAGCAACCCCCTTCAACCCCCCTTTACCCCAATGTGTACATTGTGCACAATATTATTTGCCTTGCCAGACAATAATAGGATCTATTGCCACGCCCTGACATGTTAGCTTTGCCTGGCTCCGCCCAACGAATACCGCCTCCTTATTGGTTGGTAATATTCTCCGTCCCTTTCTGCCGTGTGTTTTGTCCCTCTCGCGTGTAGCTTTTCCCTCAACGCCCGAGGGGTAAATGTTTTGGTAGGAAACATATACGAGGTTTTCAGGAGTCCGTTCGTATTGTCAACGCTATTCTGTGAATATATTTTTTTTTACGCGAGTTTTATTCGAAGACGTCTACCTGAATGGAGTGCTAGAATTCGCTTTATGAGATTTTTTTTCAATATGTATAGCGCCAAGTCCCGTAATACGGGTTTGAATCTCGACTCATCACGGTAAACAGTTTCGTTTGCTCCTTTTCTCGGTTCTTTTCAGCTTTTTTATTATGTTTTTCGACTTTTATGAGTGTTGAGTTGAGTTTTATCTCATTTTGTTGTAGCTTCAGGAGGTTTATTTCCACTTTAGAGTACATTAAATTGACCTACATATTAGTGGGTAGAGTAGTAGAAAATTTATTTATGATTCAATTATCATATGTAGGTTACATCTATCTACCTATGAACATAATCCATGACTCTACCTATATACAAAGTAGGTAAGTAGTTATTATGAATTCGAGATAATTAAATTAGGATTTCATTTACATTGCAGTAGTTAAAGTGTTAATTAATAGATACGAGTAGCAAAGTAATAAAATGTTAGAATATCTAATTAAGGAGGGTTGTAGGATAATTTTAGTTTATAATCTTTATAAAGTAAAAAATATAGGTAAAACAATAAATATACTTACTTACCTATAAACAAACAAAAATCAGTATCTACAGGTAAGCCACCTATAAATACTTTATTGGAACATTTAACCAAAATAATAATATAACATGGATGGCAAAAGAAACCATTTCATAACTCTCAATATAAATGCCGAAGCGAATCGATGAGCACGAACCGGTCTAATAATTATTAGTCAACGGCCTGAAATTCATGCACAAAGCTCCGACCCGCAGTAATAATAACGACAATTGTTGTGTTTACTGGAACGTAAACGCGGCCTGGGGCGGTGGGGCGGCCCCCTGGGGCACCTGCCCCTGCCCCCCCAGGGGCGGGGCCGGCCGGGGCAGAGCCTCCCGCCGATAGATCCACGCTGCAGTCCGCGCCGCGCCTCGCGCCCACACGCACCTCTGACATGTGACCGAACAGTATGGACTGTGATCTAGCCCAATACCGCGACATGATCATCGAAGGCGATCTTCCCCTGGACTTGCGACCGCCACCCCGGCTCTACTTGCCCCACTATCTGCGCGACAGAGAAGACGACAGATACCCTCAAGACGATACATACGTATCTGTGGATGAAGACACTCCCGAAGCTCCACCGCCGTCCAGTGATTCTGAAAGATACGACGCCTCAAGTCCGAGTGAAAGCAAGCCGTCATCACCAAAGAAATCCAAACAAAAATCCTCGTCGCAACTCATCAAGCCACCGTACTCCTACATAGCTCTAATCACCATGGCCATTCTCCAATCACCGCACAAAAAGCTGACTTTGAGTGGTATCTGTGAATTCATCATGACTCGCTTCCCTTACTACCGTGAAAAGTTCCCCGCTTGGCAGAACTCTATACGACACAACCTCAGTCTCAACGACTGTTTCATAAAGATTCCGCGGGAGCCCGGGAACCCTGGTAAAGGGAACTATTGGACGTTAGATCCGTTGGCGGAGGATATGTTTGATAATGGAAGCTTTTTGAGGCGCCGGAAAAGGTACAAACGGCCAGCTCCATCGTTGCATCATGCTCACGCTGTTGTTGCAATGTTGGCTAGAGAAGCGTACGCTCCGCTTCTACCCTTACCTTGCTATTTGCCCCCTGCTCCTCTGTTGTCCCTCCCACGTCCTCCTCCATCTACATTAAGGCCTGTGCCGTTGCCCCCAAGAGTGGCGGAGACTACGGAGCCCCGAGGGAAACGGTCCCGCAACGGGTTCTCAATTGAATCGATAATTGGTTCCCAGGAGGCTTCAGTGACATCAGAGCCGAGGAGAAGTGCATTTTCCCCGTTACACCAGGGGAACGGCCCCCCTGATGACTGGGCCAGATGAATGTATCTGAACGGGTGCGTTTCGAGTCCAAGTTCGTTTTGAGACGTCCCGTCCGACGGTGCAGACTGGTAGTGACGAAGTGTTCTTTTTTTCCGGTCCTTGTAAGTAAATGTGTACATATTTGTAAAGGTAAAACGGGTATGATTGCTTGAACCAATTTTGTATACCATTGATGAAGACGTATTTTGTATTAAGTTAACGTTTATGAAACCAAATTGAAGGCCAAAGTAGTTTTACATAAATATACAGCAAGAATTATTGTTAATATTATATTTTGTGAAGAATCAGTAACTACTTATTAAATATAATTGAAAATACGTCCGTATTTTAATGATAAGGAGATAGGTTTATTTAGCATTTAAACAATGTGCCAAAAATGTTTGAACATAAATAGTTTTATATGATTAGACTTAAACAATATACTGTTTCACGGGATTTTATTGTATTTTATTAATTACGACCGGTTTCGTTTACACATCTTCATCTTCATTTTCTTCTTCATCATCACATTTTCTTAATAATTATTTTCTTAACTACATGTAGGTAAAATTGAAATTGAAATCGTTTATTTAGCGCTGTAAACACCAGAATACAGATTACAGAAGTATACAAAGTTTAATTACATGCAGCACGTACTGTGCTGCATGTAATTAAAAGTTTAATACATACAGCATAGAACATCTGGTGTGGTACAGTGCCAAAAAGGGTACACCAGCTCAGCATAATGCTGAGGCAAGCAACAGCGCTGATTTTCAGCTGGCCCCTCAGTGACTGCACGGACGAAGAAACCAAAAGTGTGTGTAAAAACATAAATAGATATATAAATACATAAATTTATCTACCTACGTGTAGTTAAGAAAATAATTATAAACAAATACCTGAAGATGTGTAAACGAAACCGGTCGTAATTAATAAAATACAATAAAAACCCGTGAAACAGTATATTATTTAAGTCTACTAATATACTACAAGTTTCACCAAGTACCAACAACCGCAAGTATTAACCATAAATCGTTATATCTATCCGACTTTTCTAACTAAATAATCTAACTGAACAGATATTTAGTAATTCCATCTGTTATTTTATTACGATTACAAAAATAATCGAATTGATGATGAGATTCCTAAAAGAAATCACTTTCTATAACTTAATTAAGAATTTAATTCATTTATTAGACCCCCTTACACTAAATTGGGTACCTATTAAAATCCATAACAACATCCAACCTACAAATTCATTATCTAAGATGTATGTAATATCATTTGTATATGTGAAAGATTTATGTGATTGATTCTAATTATTTTTCTCATTCCATATCAAAAGAGTTGCGATGTTTTCCTAGTCATTCCTTGTACAAAGTAGCCGTAAGTCTAAACTAAGTTGTAAATCATAATTTTGTAAAATTAAAACTGTAAGTATTATCTAAGTAGATACTTGCCCACGCAATATTCGAGAGTAAGACGCCAATGTATTTAATGTTACAATAATGGTAGATTATTTTTGTGTAATAACTTATTTTAAGCTATGAATATAAAGAAAGTATTATGAAACACATTTTTGGTTTTATTTTTTGTTGTTGCGGCCGGCGGCTTCGATAGAGCGGGCGGGGCGGCGGCCTTCGTAGGGCGCGCGATGAGTTTAGGGCGGGCGGGAACCGACATGAAACAAAAAAATATATAGGAATAATAGCGATCTCTTAAAGTACTCTAACTATCATGTAAATAAAGTCGTGTGTATTGTGGAATATTTTTGATATCATCATCATCATCAGCAGCCTACTCTAGTCCACTGCTGAACATAGGCCTCTCCCAGGGCGCGCCATTGTGCCCGATCTTCGGCTCTTCTCATCCAGCCGCTGCCAGCCACCTTGCGCAGATCGTCGCTGCATCTGGCAGGGGGCGTCCCACACTACGTTTGCCCAAACGCGGTCTCCACTCCAGAACTCATCTACCACAGCGGTTGTCGGTTCTGCGACAGATGTGACCGGCCCACTGCCACTTCAGCTTGCTAATCTTATGAGCTATGTCGAAACTTTTGTTCTATGCCGGATCTCCTCATTTCGGATTCGATCCAGCAGAGATACTCCGAGCATAGCCCTTTCCATAGCACGCTGAGCGACTTTCAATTTGTGAACCAGTCGCACCGTCAGTGTCCACGTTTCGGCTCCGTAGGTCATGACTGGTAGGACTTTATTGCACACAGGACAAAAATACAGGACAGAAGAAAAGATACAAAATACAAATACAATTGGCGGCCTTATAGCTTTAGCTTTATAGGCAACGTTTGGGTGATGGAATCTTTGTAATACAAACAATTAACTATTACAGACAATTTAAATAATAACAAATACTTACCTAATACTCTCTCAATAACAGAGTCGTGAGAATATGGAACAAGCTACCGCAAGAAGTCGTGGATGCATCTTCAGTCAACAGTTTCAGAAATAAACTAGATAGGTTTTTAAACAGTGCATAATAAGAGGTGGACTTAATTAACTATGAACTCAATGACTAAGTGCTATGAATAATGAATGAACAATACACCGGCTTAGATATGGGCGCATCAGCTTAATGCTGCCAGCTCATTAATCAATAATCATAATAGTACAACTATCTATTACTTAGAAAAGAAAACAAACTTCATAAACAACTCTGCCATAATTTTATACTTTATTGTATCGTAATCAAACTTTGTACAGTGGAGGTCAGAAAGTGATTACCAGTGGCAACTTACACAATTTGAAAGGAGATTGGGTGCTTTTTTATCCAGGTGTTCGCCTCCAACAAAACATACTCGTAATAACAATAGATCTCATCTACTGAATTAATTTAAATGTGATTTCACTAGGTACATAGAGCTACATAGATTCTATAAGCTGGTGAAAACATATTTAAATCAATGCAGAGGTTTCAGAGAAATTTGCGATTGCGTAAGTTACCACTGGGTAACAATATTCTTGCGCCCATTGTACTTTTTTTATAAATTACCTATATTCTCTAACTAATGAAAGATCTTTGGATTTTAGATAGATAAAAAAATTGTTTGCAAAAACATTTTACGAGTATATCTATGCAAAAAAGCCAATTCGGCCTTCAAAGGAACGTTATCTGTCTAAAAGATTAAAAAGCCATTTGTCTGTATAATGATAAGACATAGTTAGGTACAACTTTCGTATTATGCTAGGCTACAAATTTTTATCTATATTTGTAGGCTACCTAAATAGTCAACATCTAAAACTTGCCAAGTGGAGTTACCTCTTAAATATTTTATAAAATATTAATAAAATCTTGTAATGAACTAATGGGCTGGTAGATAGAGGTAAATATTGTAATGGATCTTTTATAAAATATTTCGATAGTGTAATAGGAGCGTCGTTGGTGGCGAAGTGAAAATTAAAATGAAAAAGTTTATTCACTTATACAAGGCACAAAAAAAGGACCTCCGACTTACAAACCAGGTCGAAACCAGTATCTTGAAAGTCGGGACTCCGTCGCACTTTCCGTGCAAGCATATGACAATTTAATACATTACAGTGTAATTATATCCTAAACCTAAAAGGAATTTGGAAACAAGAAGTGGAAGTGGAAGAGGCTTATAGAACGGCGGATTCCCATGCGGGAGGTCCAGGTTCGAAACCATGCAATGTCATTTACTTACCGACTTTATCGACTGCTTTAACGGTGAAGGAAAACATAGTAAGGAAATCTGCACACTAAGATAACTAGTGTGTGAAATGGGGAAGGCAATGACACAAACCACCCATTAACACGTTAACAGTCCAGTACATCCACATTGGGGACACCAATTGCCTATCCAGGAGTCCTTTTTAGGGTCATATACAATAAATTATTTAGATTATTTGGACTTGTGAAGTTTAAAAAAAATTTGGTATGAGGACTGTCAATGTGTTAAATCTGCCAAGAGAGTCCTTCTATGACATAGAATAGAATCTATGTGGTTAATAGTATGTTCACGACCCTCATATAGAGGAATACAACTCAGAAGAATAGGGCCGTAGAGTCTAAAATCGATCTTTTAGTCGACTTCATCATAGGGGATTCATTGTCTACACTAACATCATCAGCAGCCTATTAATGTCCCCACTGTTGAGGCACAGGCCTCCCTTTGCACAAGAGGGTCATAATCCACCGAGCGGGCCCAATGCTGATTGGTGGATTTCACATACCTTCGAAAACTTTTCATTTCCTCAGACATGCAGGTTTCCTCACGATGATTTCCTTCACCGTTAGAGCAGCCGGTAAATGTACGTAAGTCTTCGAAAAATCCCGAAAAACTCATTGGTACATGGCATTCAGCATTGCATGGTTTCGGACCCGGACCTCCCGCATTCCCATGCGGCCAGGCTCCCGCCTGGCGTCCTAGCCACTAGGCCACCGACGCTCTCATTTACACTATACAGGGTACCTATCCTTAGAACCTGTATTTTCGTAGGAATTAATAATTAAAGTTTTTTTAAGAGGGTTGCTTCCCTGATGCACCGTGTACATAGCAGTCCCAGCAGCATCCTGTTGACGTCTGCCGAGTTCCCTGACTCTCTGATCCTGAGGCACTGGATATACCTGCATGTCAATGCGAAGTAGTCATCAGGTGCTTCGGGGTCAGTTCCATAACCTTGGCCTTGGCCTTTACTTAGTCATACCATTTTACTAACATAGCACACAAACAAAGAGAAACAAGAGAAAACACAGAGTTACCAATATAATGTAGGTATATAATTGTAACGATGTCGACTTCATCGTCCATATCAACCTCCTTGCCATCAATTTCAACCTCATAGTTAGCGTTTGTCTCACCTTATTTCTTGTTGGCATCTTCATTTCTTCATCTATATTTTCAAAATTCAAATCAAATTCCCATTCCATTTCTATATTCCATTAATTTCATTGTTTTCTTTGTATTTGCACTTTCTCTCTGTATTTTGTCTTGAACGGACGTTTCTCCGTTTATTTTTGTCTCGTACTATTTTCTATGTTTACTATTTTCTGTCTTCTGTTCCTTAAAAATATAATATTTATTACCAAGTTCTTCTACTTCATCTGCACATTGTCCTAGAACCCTGCTAGCCGGCACCTAGAGGACAGATTGTATTTCTGTGCATATAAATCAATGAGACGCTAAAATTCAAGGAAGTTGCAATACTACTATGTAGTTAACTGGAAAATCATCTTCATGGAAATAAAGCTCCCCCCCCCCCCCCCCCCCCACCGAAACGCTATTTATAAAAAAGAAGAGTAAGCGAGACATACGGTGTAGGCACTGACCTGTAATATCCATTATAGAATAGATATTACATGGTAAACTAAATGGTATACTACATGGTATCTAGATTAAAAAATAATTACGGGACAGTGGGAGTAGGGTATCATATCTCTTTTTACTACAGTGACCGTAGGAAAAAGTTCCTAAATTCTTCTTACAAGCCTTAATACAATTGAATCATTGCAGAACTATTAGTGCTGGTAACACAGGTTACGACGAAAGGAGACGAGATGCCCTACTCCCACCCTAAGACACCCACAGAAATGAAATATCCTACTCCAGTATGTCTCGCATACTCTCTTTTTTTAAACAGGGTTTCGAACGCCACTTTGTTTCTATGGAGATCCCATTCCAGTTACTTACTTTAGTAAGTATGCAACTTTCTTGCTAGAAGCTTGCTGGTAACACAGGTTACGACGAAAAGAGACGGGATGCCCTACTCCCACCCTAAGACTCCCACATAAATGAAATATCCTACTCCAGTATGTCTCGCATACTCTCTTTTTTTAAACAGGGTTTCGAACGCCACTTTGTTTCTATGGAGATCCCATTCCAGTTACTTACTTTAGTAAGTATGCAACTTTCTTGGTAGAATCTAATTAGTTTTTGTGGGAAATGTCAATGTCCTTTGTAACTTTTTTGTGGTTGATAAATAAAATATAAAATCGCACTTACGTCAAGTCGAACCGACATGCGTCACCCTGTATTTACCCACCGCCATAATCACCATGAAAAGTACACATCATTATACATTATGTAGGTATTCTAATTTAGGGCAATCTACTTTACTAACAGACTTTAGAACAGATTATGAGCTTGCCAGGCAAACATTGTAGGAAAATGTACCATAAATTTTCCACCTGCCAATCTCACCATTTACAGTTAATCCTCAACGACGATACAAAACTGTTACGATTATGAAGGTAACAAGCGACTTCCGCCGCCGGGATGGAGAGGAAACAGTATGAAGTACCTGTGCATTGTATAGGTGCCACCATGCGTTTAGAGCGCCAGGCTAAAGAGACGGAGTGAAGCCGCGCAATGTCTACGTTTGAACAAAAATGTTGGTCTCTCTCACATATACTAATCTAGTATTATTTAGTAATTTAGTATATTAGGCGAGATCTGAAAACCAGCGTGTTGCTGAGGTCTCGACCATTTTATGAGACACTTAGGGCAATACGTGTTATATTTAGATATATTTTGTTTATAGGTTAAGAATTAGAATAAAATAACAGGGTTGTACCTTTTTACTTTAATGTGTGAATGAATAAATACTCTTTTATTTTTATTATTATTATACTAAGCTACATATACTTTTATAAAAGATAAATTTGCGATACTAGGTATATATAATTGAAATCTGACTCATCATACTCCCATTTTTTCATGACATAGGATCATAGGAATGACTTTATCTTATCATGAATCATGTAACATGACTCAAGCTTTATGTATTCTACTTACAATGCTATGATGAGTTTTTGCCACACTACAAAACAAAACAAAATAAGTTAGTACCTATCTACGATCGGATGGTAAAAGTCATAGTCGCCCATTTACACTTAAGCTTACTCTGAAATTACTAGTTTTTCATGAGCTGCCGCATCCACGGTACATCTCTCATTCCCATATTGACTTTCAATCAGGAATGGAACAGCCTGCCGGCGTCTTATTTCCCGAAACATACAACCTTGGGATCTTCAAGGCCAGAGTGAGTAGGCATTTACTGGACCCGCATGCTCCATCGTCGACCTCATCGTCGCTTACCATCGGGCGAGATCGAGGTCAAATGCGGGTTTAGTAGTCAATAAAAATAATAAAAAAACATCCGCCGGACAAAATACGTTTGATGCCTGCTCCACCCGTAGCGGGCGGGCTTGTTTCCTTCAACGCGAGATGCTCTCGAGTCAACGTCGTGTGCGGCAGAGCTAGCTAAACAAACCGCAGGGACTGAAGCTCCAGGATTACAGCGAGCTTACCAAGTTATCACGCGTGTGATAGCGTGACGCGAATTACGTCACGACAATGCTGGATTTTGGGTGGTCTATGCTGCGGTGTTTTTGAATTTGGCTACGACTCGTGATCACACTAATTTGACTCACCAGTGGTACAGTATAATGGATTCGTGGTCCCACTGGCTGGTGGGATCATCGGTCAGCTGTAATGCAGATGCTCTTGGTCCCACTAATTTGGCCCACTAGTGGTACAGTATCTCGATAAAACGGGCTCGTGGTCCCACTGTCTGGTGGCGATCATCAATCAGCCTAAATGCAGTTGCTCTTGGTCCCACTAATTTGGCCCACTAGTGGTACAGTATCTCGATATGGGCTCGTGGTCGCACTGTCTGGTGGGATCATCGGTCAGCCGTAATGCAGTTGTTCTTGGTCCCACTAATTTGGCCCACTAGTGGTACAGTATCTCGATATAATGGGCTCGTGGTTACACTGTCTGGTAGAATCATCGGTCAGCTGTAATGCAGTTGCTCTTGGTCCCACTAATTTTGCCATAAACAAAATCACAGTTTCAAATTTAACGAATGTGAAGGGCGAACGACTAGCTGCGAATGTGGTCATAAATAAAGTGATCCTGCCAGTCCAACGTATGGCTTAGGGGTCAGAACCAGGATGGGCGAGTGACCGCTAATGGCATATTTCATCTTAGCAACCTTAACAAATTTAAAAAAACCCTGAAATCTTGGCTTGTCGAGCAGTCTTTCTATGCACATAAAGAATTTTTTGACTTTTTTTACTTAGGTATAGGTTTTTTAGTCATTACATTCATTAGTATTTTTTCCCAACTCTATTTTATACAACAATCAATTTTCTACTTCCTAACCTTGCTGTGTTTACACGTTAAGGGTTACGACCTAGCTCGTAACTTTATATTGATTTTTCTGTAATTTCTCTGGTTGTAATCTGTTGTGTTTACCTAATAAATACATTAAATTAAATTATATGAAACAGCTGGTTATTTTTCGCGATTTCATAGTTCTTCCCACAGTTGTTCAGTTATGGATACTTAACAGTAAACGCCCCTCTTTAGGCTTAATCCTTACAAAGGGGTTTTGTTACATCCTGTATATTGTCTATGGTTTTAATTATAAATAGTAAAATAAAGGCAACTCCGAGTTTCTCCCGCGCTTTTGTCGCGTCCACACCAGCTTTTTTTCATTGTTTTGCAAATTGTTTTACAGTAGTGCTTTTCAAGTAAGAATGGTGTTTTTTATTCGAAGAACGTCTACAAAATGTGATTAATGTGTGGGACAGTGAAGTAAAGTCAAATAAGACGCTGCAGCCCGATCCGTATTTGGCTGGATTTTGAAGAGCCATACTGCGTCCGGGACGCCTTCTTCTTTGGTTCGGATGGTGCAGAAGCGTGGAAGATTCTCCCAGATAGCATTGAAATGTGTCACACCAGCATTTTAATGAAGACTTGCAAGAGTTGTTTACATCAGACATGGCTGTATGGGCTCAGTTCCCTTTGCCTTAAAAAAAAAACAACAACAAAGGCAACTCCAGATATTATGAGTAACAATTTCACAGGTGATGAAACGTGAGCGAGCACACGTTTTGATGGAAAAATCTCATTTCGCAACAGAACACCCGCAACGGGCAAATAAAAACCAACTAGACAGAAACTGTAATGTTTGTACTGGCACACAAACTTTACTTGAGCTAAGGTTTTGGGTACAGATACGAACGAATGTTCAAAGTGCTCTACAATATTTTGTCTCTCATAACCGTTCCTATTAATAAGCTGAATAAATGAGCTTTGCAATTACAAAGCTTACATTGATGTGTCCAAAACACAGCGTATTTTGAAGGTGGTTTAATGACTCTGTGCAGGTTTATGGTAGGCTTTAGGCTTTCCACCAAAGTAAAGAAATAATAATAATAAAAAAAAAATATTTTTTCATGATACTTTAATACCATTCTTTTTAATTTAATATCTATAGATTCTATAGTTATTTCTTGTTATTTTAGTACATACTTAACAATGTTCTTAATAATGTTGTGTATGCCTATAATTGGCACAAGTATAAGAAATAAAGCCTAGAATGTATATATTATTAATGTATAATACTTGTAGCGGTTGGCGTTCCTGACACTGACGGTGCGACTGGTTCACAAATTGAAAGTCGCTCAGCGTGCTATGGAAAGAGCTATGCTCGGAGTATCTCTGCTGGATCCAATCCGAAATGAGGAGATCCGGCATAGAACAAAAGTCATCGACATAGCTCATAAGATTAGCAAGCTGAAGTGGCAGTGGGCCGGTCACATCTGTCGCAGAACCGACAACCGCTGGGGTAGACGAGTTCTGGAGTGAAGACCGCGTTTGGGCAAACGTAGTGTGGGACGCCTGCTAGATGGAGCGACGATCTGCGCAAGGTGGCTGGCAGCGACTGGATGAGAAGAGCCGAGGATCGGGCTCAATGGCGCGCCCTGGGAGAGGCCTATGTCCAGCAGTGGACTAGAGTAGGCTGCTGATGATGTTGGCATTCCTTAATAAATAAAATAAAATAAATCTGTGCTAGGAAGCGAGACGGTGAGTGAGGAAAAATCCACCAATAGGATCGTCTCATTATCACGTGACGATTAAAATGGAGCGATCCTATTTGGTGGAAGAAAATTTAGACCCTTTTAGGCAGTGACACATTTGATCGCAGCTTTTACCTATTCCTGTCGCAAAGCAGCAATGCATGCATTGCTGCGTTTCGATTTGAAGGGTAAGAGAACTAAGAGTGTCAGCGTAATTACCGGCACTTGTAGTTACTGTACACATTTTTGCAAAAAACGACCATTTTTGGCGAGAGTCCAAACAAAGCATTTCTAAAGTGTCGCTCAAACGTTAAAATCGAAAACCCTCTAATAAGAATGGTTATTGTTCTTTTGTCAGTTTTATATTTTCTTGTTTTGGCCAACGTGTGTTCTGTTACATGTTCATTTCCACTGGTCACAGAAGAGATCTGTCCTCCGAGATACAGGAACTTCCTAGTTCGGAGGTCAGCGTTTATTGTAAACTAACTTGTTGCTCACTAATTTTATTTAGTTTAATATAACCTATCCTAACCTATGCTTCAGGTGAGATGTCTATGGGCGACGGTGTCCACTTACCATCAGATGTCCCGTTTGCTCGTCAGCTCTCTAATAAAAAAAAACGTGCATCGGCCAAACAAACATTCACCGTAATGATAATCGACATTCTGTGATTTCGCCGTAATGAGATCCACCCAAATAAAAATAGTTTTGAAAAGTCATTAATACTTAACACTTTTGCTGACGACAGTATGCAATGAGAGTAATTTATGTTTGACAAACATGTGTGTGCTCATTTAAAAACATTGTGACACGTCTCAGGATTTTGATAACGTGTCGATGTAAACAGTGAAACAAGAATAGGTTTGTGGGCATTCCAAAAAATGCCTGAATCCAGTTTATATACGGAATGTTGTGCGATACATATCTTATGTTAAACTGTACAGTGTAAACTCACAGAAATCGAAGTACTAGCGCTCTACTCTAGAGGAGATTGTTCTAGAACAATGACGTGAGCACTGACATCGAGCAACAGGTTTGACCATGGGCATATATTTTCATGCATACGAGTATATTAGAGCGTCGGTGGCGTCGTGGCTAGGACATCGGACTCCCGTGCGGGAGGTCCGAGTTCGAAACCATGCAATGTCATGTATTAATGAGTTTTTCGGTTTTTTCGTAAGACTTATGTACATTTACCGACTGCTCTGACGGTGAAGGAAAACATCGTGAGGAAACCTGAACACTGAGATAACCAGTGTGTGAAATGGAGAAGGGCAATGGCAAACCACCCCATTAAATCTGCCACGAGAGTCGTTGTTTGTGATCAATTCCTTAGAATGATCACGACCCTCAGCAATGAGGAAAACGACTTAGAAGAAGTAGACGAGTATATTATGATTGCCCCCTTATAGTCCTAAAAGGGGGGTGTTCACTGTTCAGTATCCAATAACTGAACAACTTTCACTATACGTATAACTCTGAAATCATCATCATCAGCAGCCTACTCTAGTCCACTGCTGGACATAGGCCTCTCCCAGGGCGCGCCATTGAGCCCGATCTTCGGCTCTTCTCATCCAGTCGCTGCCAGCCACCTTGCGCAGATCGTCACTCTGAAATCACTGTATTAATATTAGAGGGTTTTGGATGCGCTGCTAACCTTGAGGACTAAGATGGATTGCCTCATGTGTCGGAAATTACGTTGGCCCCATAAAAAAAGAAAAAAAGTGAAAGTTGTTCCGTTATGGATACTGAACACCTGTTTCGGGACTATGGGGGGGTTTTAGTTACACCTACTATGTATTATATCAAGTCGAAAAAATGAAGTAGTAGTAGGTGGTAAGTACTAAATATAAACAGTATAATTAGTATACTTACTTTTATAGAGAGTTGTAATTTTATAGTCTAGTTCTAAGGAAAGATTACAAATTATCATAACAGAAATAAAACGTTACACAAACGACTCCACTTAAACAAAGATTTGCGTAGAATTACTGTATACTTTGCTAATTTTGTTATTGTATACTTTACATTGTAGTGATATTGTAAGTGTATGATTATTGTTGCATGTTTGTATGAGACTCCGCGAGACGTTATTATTACGTACTTACGGCAAATACTGGAGAAAAGTCATAGTTTATTTAGAATTTAGAGTTACTATTAGCTAAGAAAATTCCGTATGTATGATAGGTACGTAACGTTCAGGAACGGATTCAGAAAAAAAATTGGGGGCATCCGGAACTGAAATCGGAAAATAGTACAGACCTAAGTAAGTAACTTGTTTACTAAAATAACTCTTAAATAGATTTTTAAACTTTTTATCTCATTTAAAAATGTTTTACCTTCGTTCCTGGTCAAACATAACTATTGTATTAGGTATAATGGGTAGGAGAAATTATAAAGTGTGAAATTTTTTGCCATGAGCGAGTTTTGTACCTGCAACTAGTATTTCCTGAACCTGCTCTATTCCAACCGAGCTATCGCGGTCTGATAATGGCTCAAGATGAATTTTATACTTCTCTCTCTTCTAGATTTATGAAGGAACGAACGCCCGGGATAATTTTTTTTTAAAATCCATACTCTCTCTTCTTTCTACTCATCCATAAACAGTGATTACCCTTTATGGAATTGTAAACTTTTTTTTTCGATACGGACTACAGTGCTGGCCTCGGACGGGTTTAGTAGCTAGTTTCACCGGGATCTACCAGACATACCTACACGTCAAATTTATAAAAACTCCTCTCGGTCAGGCGTTATATACCTAAATGACACAAGCCACTTCAAACAATCTCATTGATATCTCTATAAGAGACTTGGATTCGAATCCGAGCCTTAACGTAGCCTCTACGACACGGTCATCATTATGTACCTACTAAGAAAAATATATACAAGTACAAATATACTGTATTGCACACCCGGGACAAAAACAAAACATACAACATAAAGAGAGGTACAATACAATGTGCAGAAGGCGGCCGCGGTCGCTTTAAGCGATATCTTCCAGGCAACCTTCAGGTGATGGAAAAATCATAAGATACATAATATACGGGTGCAAAAGGCGTATGAAATAAATACTACCTTCAAATAAATAAAATAAACATTAATAATAATAAAAAATGCGAACCTTGACTTGGATTCAAATTCGAGTCTTAACGTAGCCACTACGACACCAAGTGAATTACTTCACTTTTTTTTTCTTGATCATTATGTACCCTTCATCAGCAGCCTACTCTAGTCCACTGCTGGCCATAGGCCTCTCCCAGGGCGCGCCATTGAGCCCGATCTTCGGCTCTTCTCATCCAGTCGCTGCCAGCCACCTTGCGCAGATCGTCGCTGCATCTAGCAGGGGGGCGTCCCACACTACGCAGTCTCCACTCCAGAACTCGTCTACCCCAGCGGTTGTCGGCTCTGCGACAGATGTGACCGGCCCAGTGCAGCTTGCTAATCTTATGAGCTATGTCGATAACTTTTGTTCTATGCCGGATCTCCTCATTTCGGATTCGATCCAGCAGAGATACTCCGAGCATAGCTCTTTCCATAGCACGCTGAGCGACTTTCAATTTGTGAACCAGTCGCACCGTCAGTGTCCACGTTTCGGCTCCGTACCCTTACCAAGAAAAAAATATTTCATTGAAATCGATACCCACTCTACCAAATATCCGCAACAATCGATCTGTCTATTATTGAACACTCGATTTCACTCACTTCACATCTTTACACTTCCTACAAAACCTTTATTCAATTCAACTTTGAATCAAAATATTTTGTCATAAATATAACAATAACTTTGTGTCTACTTTATGTGATATTTAGTATTCTTCATATTCTGTGATATTTTTAGTATTCTTGTAACAAATAAATAAACTGAGCAAAGTGTGCTTCCTAAAAATATAAGAGTGGGAAAGAGTGGGAAAAATAAATGAATGTAGTGAATTTAGGAAATGGTATTTTTAGGACCTTTTTAGGAAGTGGACGTTATGGGAAGTGGACCATTTAGGAAGTTGACGTTATGGGACGTGGACCATTTAGGAAGTGAACGTTATGGGAAGTAGACCATTTAGGAAGTGGACGTTATGGGAAGTGGACCATTTAGGAAGTTGACGTTGTGAACCTAAACGGTTTCTTGTATGTCGTATGCTATGGTATAGTACTTACTTATCGACGACTTTATCGAATCAAATTAATTATTGTCGAAATCTCACAAATACTAGTAAAATCATGAAAATTGCAAGTATAGGATTAACTCTGATGTTTTGAATTTACTTAGGTAGTTAATAATTTTAAGTCGGACGAGTTCTATATTCTTTCATAATTTAGATATTTTTCATTCTCTGCAGATCCCTATAAACTCTACTAAACTAAAATAATTCTCAATAAATTTACTTACTTACCTATATATTGTAACATGTAAAGTTAAGACTATACAATTCATAAGATAATGTAAAATTAGTACCTACTGAACTTTGACACATCTCAAGATGTAATGAGAAATTATTAATTATGTAAATTACTTTAGAAGGTGTCTATTTAGCCTGTTGAAGTAACAACATCATATGTAATTGTATACCTTAAGTTAGTTATGCAATGGTTGATTAATAAAGAATTTATAAAATCAAAACTTACTTACCTGCTTACAATTTACCTTTGAGGAAAATCTCAAACAATATAGCACAAACCACCCGCTGCTTCGCCCTCATGGTTTTTACATAACAATTACGCAGTTCTCTCATTGTATTGTAGCATGTCTGTATTATGACGGGTGCGCTCAAGCGGAGTGGTTGGTGGCCGGCACTCGAACACATGGGATCGGTTCGATTCTTATTGAGTTTGTTGAAGATGTTTGCAGCGTGTATTGAGGGGGCACGGTATGGTGGATTTTAAGTGGGTTTTAATAGTTTTTTTTGCTTTGTATTGAATTTGATTTTATGAATGGAAGTGGCGTCGGTGGCTTAGTGGTTAAGACGTGGCTACTCCAATTCGAGGTTCTGGGTTCGATGCCAAAGGTGATTGAAATTTTTAATATGCTACAACACTGAAAATTGTTTTTTTTATTTTATCTCATAACTTATTCATACATACAATTAGTATAAAGTAGTAAGTCCACTTTCTTACAAATGTTACATAATATCTGTATTGAACTCTTGCATGGGTAATCATTTTGAAGGTAGACTCTCTGCAAACCAACTGCTGGAGAGGAACCATCAACAATCCTTTTACTTATTTCGGCCGCGAAGCAACAATGCTCACATTACTGATGTTCCTATTTGACGGGTAAGAGAGCCAGCGTAATTAGATGATGATGTTCACATGATGATGATGATGAGCATCTGTGGCCTAGTGGCTAGGACGCCGAACTCCTCGAACGGTCCGTGTTCGAAACCATGCAATGCCGTGTACCTATGAGTTTTTCCGACTTTTTCGAATACTTACGTACATTTACCGACTGCTCTAAAGGTGAAGGAAAACATCATACATAAAAGTTTCCGAAGGCGTGTGAAATCTACCACACAGCACTGGGCCCGCTCGGTGAATCATGGCCTGCGTACCTGCTTGTGTAAGGAGAGGCCTGTGCCCCAACAGTGGGAATGATGATGATGAACACATGAGGCACTTCATCTAAGTCATACACTTACGATACACTTATCGGAAACCCTCCACTTGCCACCAGGCAACCTATTTGCTCGTCTGCTCTTCCGTATTCAGTTCAATACCGTACACGATAACATAACGTTGCATAGAGTTATTTGTAGAGGCAATATCGCCTTCTCTATCGAATCTAATGGAACTCTTCGAATTGTTTTCCGAATGTCCAAGGGATGTTTATTAGATTCACTGGAGACGAGGGTCTTATCCCTTTCGTTATGTACTGCCTATGTACGGTCGCATGTTTATTTACAAGTAAAGAAGGATATTATTGATGTAGAAAGGCATAAATGATGAGAAGCGGAATGTTTTTGGACATCCTCATAAAAGATTCGAAGGCAAGTAAAATCCACCAGAACTATGGAATATGGACTGGTTGAGTTGATACATGAACAGAACAAGCAAAAGATGATGATGGAAAATACATTGTTAAGTTTTATGTATTTTTCGTACATTTACCGACAGCTGTAACGGTGAAGGAAACCATTGCGAGGAAACCTGCACACTGAGCTAATCAGTTTGTGAAATGGGGAAGGCAATAACAAACTACTCTATTAATATTTTGTTATATAAGCAATTAGCCATGCGACAGGCATACTTAAATCTGCCTAGAGGGTCGTTCTTTGTGGTAATTTCCATAGACTTTAAATGCATTAAAATATAGTTTTAATTAAGGAACCTATATCAGTAGAAAGAGAGGTAAAGGTGTGCAGAAGAGGTTGTGCGGTAGTTCAAATATAGTTTTAATTAAGGAGCCTATATCAGTAGAAAGAGAGGTAAAGGTGTGCAGAAGAGGTTGTGCGGTAGTTCAAATATAATTTTAATTAAGGAGCCTATATCAGTAGAAAGAGAGGTAAAGGTGTGCAGAAGAGGTTGTGCGGTAGTTCAAATATAATTTTAATTAAGGAGCCTATATCAGTAGAAAGAGAGGTAAAGGTGTGCAGAAGAGGTTGTGCGTTAGTTCAAATATAGATTTATTAAGGAGCCTATATCAGTAGAAAGAGAGGTAAAGGTGTGCAGAAGAGGTTGTGCGTCAGTTCAAATATAGTTTTAATTAAGGAGCCTATATCAGTAGAAAGAGAGGTAAAGGTGTGCAGAAGAGGTTGTGGGTGGGTTCAATCAACCAACAATACTTAATGTTTGCTATTGTTTGATTAGGCAAGGGAAAACTTTAAGACGAAATAGTATAGTTCGCCAACTCTAAGGATTATACTTAGAGATTAAAAACCTTAAAAGTGCATAGTTTGAAGAAAGAATCGCACGTCATTTCTCTCTACTAAAATTAGGTCTTCAATAAGAGAACCCTACAAAGATATGATAATTTCACTGCACATTCTTAGACACCCCATGCACCATACAAATTAAATTCAAAATTAAGAGTCCCAGTGACAATCTACATGAATTAAATGAATCTCACTCACCCTTTATTCACTTCTACTATACTCAAAGGATCCTTCATTCTAAACTTAACTCTAAAATTAGACGATAAGGTTTAAGATGCTATGACAGTTTTCCTGACAATGGGACCACGTTTGATGGTAGCATTATCTTCACAATAGTGCTTGCTATCAGAGCAATGTTGACGGATTGTCGTCAAGGGATTTGCGACTTTGTTTCAAAGGTGCTAAGGTTGGTAATGGGGGTAGTTTTGTGATAATGTCGCCACAGGGGTCGAAAAAATCCGGTCCTCGTTGCGACGCCCCGTGAAGTAGGGCTATGATCTGTTCCTGCACTGGGAATGTGGAGAGTTCAGGTCTTTTTTAAACTGTCTACATCTCGCAACAAAGCACCTAGAATCTGTCTACAAAGTCAGTTTACTTGGAATTTTTAGTAGAAATTAAAAAACATATTTAGCAACACTGAATTTAACTGTCAAATATACTCGTATGTCTGGAAGTAGAACAGTGGACACTTTTTCAGTTGACAATAGTTTACTTGGGATTTTTAGTAGAATGAAAAAAACATATATTTAGCAACACTCAATTTAGCTGTCAAATATGTCTGGAAGTAGAACTAGGAGTATAAAATCAATAGATTTTTTTTCAGTTATTGTCAGTGTTGCTAAATAGGTATATGTTTTTATTAATTCTACTAAAAATCCCAAGTAACTATTGTTGCTGAAAAAAGTCCACTGTACTACTTCCAGACATATTTGACAGCTGAATTCAGTGTTGCTAAATATAAGTTCTTTTAATTGTACTAAAAATCTCAAGTAAACTAACTTTTTAGACAGACTCTATTGTCGTGTGAACTGTGGATTTTATTTGTAGCTGTTTTTTAGCTGTATTGCCAAATTCACCTAAATAGTATCTATTTTCAAATAAATATGTATTTAAAATCCTTTATTGACGCTGAAAAAAAATTAGCAACCGCCCCCAACAAAAAACTAATAAGACATTGTAAAAATCAAAGAGAACTGAGAAAGCTATCGAAAAAAGTAAGACATAAGTTGACTATTTTATAAGAATAACCGTGCCCATAGTTTCACCGTAACACAGATTAGAGCCCATGAATAGGAGTAATGAAATAAATATTTTGCCGGTGGGGCAAATTCGATAACGCCCGAATGCTCAAACCCCCAATTTGGCACGGCCCGGCCATTTCATATAACGCCCAAATTGTTTGCGGTAAAGCACCGTGAAAATTTTGTATGGCGTGAGATTGGGCGGAACAACTACCGGAGTTTTTTTAATATGGAAACTGATAGGTAAGGGTGGGTTTTGGATTTGATACAGTATTGTATTGCGTAAGTTTCAAATAGGTAATGGGTGCTTTTACTTTTTAGTTGAGTCAATTTTTAATGTTCGCTTTAGACATCGCTATCAACCGAATCACATGAATTTACACGGGGTTCAATGGTTTGTAAATATATAAGAAAGAAAAAACAGAAAAAAAGAAAAGAAAAGATAAAAAATATATCAATCATCACCACTGATCGGTGTAGGTAGGGCTCTTTCGGGTCAATGTCCTCAAAGGTTATATTAATATGGATATGATTTCGGGATCCCGTTTTAAGTTATCGAGCAAATGTTGTAAATTACTTTTATAAACCTCGCCCTTACTCGGCGGATTACGATTTTTTAAAAATTGTGAACTTACGAAGAAGTTAAAACACTACCATAGGTAAACTAGCGCCATGAATCTTAAAAAAAAATATTTGGCCACCAATCTTAAATGTGTATCAAAACAAATATAACGTTAAAAATCTAAATAATATATTTATTCAATCCCGGAAATCCCGGGATTATTGGGCATACTTATCCATATTATGACCGTATGTGGCAAGTACCAAAAACAGCCCTACCTACTCCGATCATAGATCATAACTTTCCGATATAAGTTAGTAGCCACATGATAGGCAATGCGAAGCGAAAATTCAAATTGAGAAAAGTGTGAAAAATATAGCAGCGAGCGAAAAAATAATGAACAATTTCGTCGTGAGTCATTGAATCGCGATACTTCAGTTGGAATAGAGCAGGCCCTGGAATGGCTGGTCGCTGGTTCGAAAGCCGCTCGTGGCAAAAATTTCACACTTTTATCGACATTTTGATATGATCCTCTCTTCTGAGAGTGAGTAGTATCGTACAGTAGATTAAATATAATAATTATATCTCTATAAAGATAAAACAACTTTCAGCTCATTCACTCATCTTCTCACAAAATCGCAGACATTGGTAACATAATTCATTCCATCGACTGGCAAATAAGTCGCATTCCGGTACTAGTGCAAGAAGCGCATTCAGTAGCACTAGTGAGCACAGCACAGAAGGTGAGCTACGCTGGAAACCGGTTCGCGACAAAGTCTATCAATTAATCATTTATTTGTCAGAATACACAATCTTACAGGTATTAAAGTAATGCACATGTCACAGTATTCAGCGTACTTAAAAGGCATACAAAATATTAATGTTTACAATATTAATTTCATAACAAATATATCACGAACATATCGAGAATAATAGTAATGTTAGGATTCAGAAATAGTAATAATGAAGAGTCAAATATAACAATACCTAGTTAATTATTTAATATTTATGGTCATTATACTCCTTAATGCTATAGAATGAACGTTCAAGAAGCCATTTTGACAATTTGGAAGAAGTTTTCAGATTTTGAAGTTCATGTCGCAACAGGCGATTTATCCAGAGGGACCTTGCTTGGTGATAAGACCACTAGATGCCTCTAGTTCCTCGCTATAACATTGATATATTTCGCAAATTCGCAGTATACTGGAATCTTGGGCCAGTGAATCCACCTTTGGATGTTTGTGGTGGACCACTCCTAGCCCTAGCTGAGGTATTTCAGCGTATTTTGCAGTACCTAGTTATTTAAGGAAATATATGGTGATGTCTAAAACATTACGAGTGTTTTTATAAAAAATATGATGATTTGTTCCGGATATGGAATAGGTACAGAACACTGTAGTACCTACCACATTACACATATTATATTTTAGATATGTACCTACCATATATACCTAGAATCTAGAGATTCAACTAGGTATATATGGTAGGTACATATCTAAAATATGTGTAATGTGGTAGGTACTACGGTAATACCTAGTTGAATCTTGAGATTCAACTAGGTATATATGGTAGGTACATGGAGAACTAATAAAGGTACTTACCCGTAAACCTGCAGACAGGTTTACGGGTAAGTACTTGTATTAGTTAGAACATCAGACGCTTTCTAATAAGAAAATCCACCAATAAAATAAACAGATCGAATCTCCATCTCCCACACACAGGCTCGGTTCAATTTCGAGGTCCAGCGCTTCCCTTCGCAAATATCAACTAAACTGTTGACTCTGCCATCTAAAAATTACAAATAAGATTTAAATGAGGGCCTGAGGGCACAATGCCTGTCATTTAGGGGTTTAGTTTAATGTTTGGGACATTTGGGGATGAATTATTGGGGTGCAATTGCAATAGGCGTTTGTAGAGGCGCAGGATATTAATTTATATTGGCCTTTTCACTTATTTATCTGCTAATATTGCTGCTGAGCGATTGTTTTGAATTAGATTTAAAAGTGTGGTGTGTTCAGACTATAATGAAAATAAACGCATGTGTATTCAAAACTTCATCCAAAATTAAAAGGATAAAAATATCAATACCAGTTAGACAAGTCATAAACTCTTGCCATGGTTTGGGTTTGTTTTGAGCTCCCGTTATTTCCACCATGTGGTTAGAATCCCGTGACTAATATTACCATATAGCATTGACAATTCTACGAAAACTTAAAAATGCAAAACTTAATCCAAATCGGTATAGCCAATTCAACGTTACTTACCGACTAAAAAAGAAACAAATAGACAAACAGATTCAAAAACTTAGTTTGCATTAATTCACCAATAACTTTATTCTAGTGCACCTCTGTCTAGATATAAACCACCCATGGGGTAGGGGGTGGGAGGGGAGATACCCCCTCATGGCTGTTTGTCATTGAGCTTACCCCGCAGATGGGAGGTTCTCAAGCGGGGTGGAAATCACATCGTCAAACATTGCTTGTTTATAGTTTTAGCCGATTTTCACTTTGCATTTTTTTGTCAGTCAATCTATTCATGAAGAACAATATATTAATAAAAATAAATAAAGTCTTAGGTCCATAATCCCCGTGGAGGTAGACAGAGAAACCACCTTTAATCACAGGTAGTTCCCTACCGGCATATACTAGGTGTAAAACGTATTCACTAAGATCCTTAGTCGCCTCGTATGAATCAAAGAACACACCTAATATTATTATACCTTAAACTTGACAATCATGCCTACTTTTCCTAATGTGGTACACTGATGGTCATTAGCATGACTAAAACACCTTTGGATGTACCACCGAGTTGTATTTACAGCACCCTTATACAGTAAGAATCAGAGTGTTGATTCGCAAAAAACTGTTTCTCTATAACTGTCATATTAAACTTGTGACATTTACGTCCTAGGTTCCGAAACTTCGCAAAAAACTGCCTCTCTATAACTGTCATATTAGACTTGTGACATTACGTCCGACATTCCGAAGCTTCGCAAAAAACTGCCTCTCTATAACTGTCATATTAGACTTGTGACATTACGTCCGACATTCCGAAGCTTCGCAAAAAACTGCCTCTCTAAAACTGTCATATTAAACTTGTGACATTTACGTCCGACATTCCGAAGCTTCGCAAAAAACTGCCTCTCTAAAACTGTCATATTAAACTTGTGACAATTACGTTCGAGGTTCCGAAGCTTCGCAAAAAACTGCCTCTCTATAACTGTCATATTAAACTTGTGACATTTACGTCCGACATTCCGAAGCTTCGCAAAAAATTGCCTCTCTATAACTGTCGTTTTAAACTTGTGACATTTACGTCCGACATTCCGAAGCTTCGCAAAAAACTGCCTTTCTATAACTGTCGTTTTAAACTTGTGACATTTACGTCCGAGGTTCCGAAGCTTCGCAAAAAACTGCCTCTCTATAACTGTCGTTTTAAACTTGTGACATTTACGTCCGTGGTTCCGAAGCTTCGCAAAAAACTGCCTCTCTATAACTGTCATATTAAACTTTCGACATTTACGTCCGTGGTTCTGCAGCTTGTAAATACCCTCAAAGGTTCTCTGTCGGGCGTCGTTGGCGTCGAGATCCGCTCAAGTATTGTGTCCACACAATATACTTGCAAATAAACCGGATCTCTCGGATCTACGAGTCGCTTACAGCCTGACAAACGTAGCGTGGCACCACAGTGGAAAAGCAGTTGATACGTTTTTTTTATCGCTAAATATGTACCGCCGTCGACCACAAGCTAAAGTATAAGAAGCATCAGTCAAATTTCTGACGTAATGCTTTTTATTAATGACTTTTGAGTAGTTGATCAGTAGTCGACTGTACAAATACTAGAAATAGAAATATCATTTATTTGTAAATATGGGTAATACAGATTTTATCAAGCGTACAAATTTTTGTTCAATTAATTAACTCGTACTTAGGGATGGTTCACACCTTTTCAAGTGGCAAGGACAGTAGGACAGTGGTAAGGATAGTGGCGAGTGCCTGGACAGTGACAGAAAGTCAAACAAAATTTGGATCCACTGGCAAGGCAACTTGTCTCTCTACTGTCCTTGCCACTTCAAAAGGTGTAAACCAGCCTTTAAGGTATATTACCCATACAACGTGACATAACTGAAATACGTTGTTGTTTTATGACTTTCCATAAAAATATTTTGATGATAAAACTAATACTTAACTATAAAATCAATTATGTATAACTTATAATGACATTTAATTTAATTTATCCCGTTAGCATTTATTACTATTATAATTTATTATAATATCTTATTTTATATTCAGGGTTTCATGTATGATCGATCACATAATATATATTTTTTAAGACCAATTGTAACACATGAAAAGCAATAAATGGTATGAGTATGAGTATATAACAAACTGATAATAGTAGATTCAGTGATCCAGTCGTTACCCGTGGAGAAAATATACTTAGAACAGATAGATTAAATGAATGAATGAATACACTTTTTTTTTCACACTTAAAATTAGTGTGATACAGTGCGAAACCAGGGACCATTTTTACTAAAATATTTTAGACGAATGTAGGTTTATAATGTTGAAATGTTTCATAAACTTCAGTAAGATTCATCACAAAAAGAGTCAAAAAACTCGATACAATAAGATTTCGAGAATTTAAAGTGCCACGATACTCTTGACAGACTACACTCGTATGAAAATAGTGTCTTTCAGCGTGATGGCACATTTTAGAAGAGGCTTTGGCGCGGTACAAGTGAGATAAGACCTCGTATCGCAATAGGTATCCATTTCTTTCTCTTATATATCGTTTTCCATATTTATTGCACACCTACTACCTCTTTCTCGAAATCATTTCCTCTGCCCGAAGGTTGCCTGGAATAGATCGCTCTTAGCGATAAGTCCGCCTAAATTGTACTTCACTATTTCCTTTTCTTTTGTTTGTGCAATAAGGTGTATTTTACTTTACTTCTTACTTCTTTCTGTTTATTGTTTGGTGTTCACGGTTCTTTGTATGGATATGTCGCAGCCTGTTTATTTTACTGACTATAAAACGGCTTAACGTAACCTGCGTATTTAAGAACGCAAAACGTTTATACAATCGGGCCGTGTTAAGGTTAGTCATATTGTAAAGCGGCTAATAATCGTTTAGCTGTAATACCTACTTGGCTTTTTGCAAAATGGCTATGATATTTAGTATGAGGGTTGTATAACAGCGGAATTTAATGCCTAGCTCTAGCACATAAAAGCGTAGAAGTACATCTGCCAGGAAATATTTTGTGCAAAATAGAATTATGACAGTCATATCATTATACATATACAACTCGTTATTAGAGATACATAATGAAAAAACAAACTTGAGAATGATAATAGATATGCATAAATATTATACGAGAAACAGAGATAAATTAGTTGTGCCCAAAACGAGATTAGTAAAAACTGGTAAGCAAGGGATCTCTATAAAAATATCCTTGTACAATAAACTACCCTTAGAACTAACGGATCTCCCTTCCTCTGACTTCAAGCGAATTACAAAAACATTTTTTGAAAATAATGCTTTCTACAGTATGAACGAGTACATCAGTGTACCGAAAAGAATGTACGACCCTTACATAATGACGATATTAAAGGATTGAATTATTTTAGGTTCCTACCTATGCACATTATTTTTATAATTAATCAATAGATTAAGTTAGATAATATAACTAAGCATAAGAAATTTTTGTCAAACGTGACGGTCTAAATGTAACGTATTTGTTACTTGGAATAAACTTTTTTGAACTTTGAACTTTTTGAACTTTGAACATATTATTATAGCGCATTTTAAAGTTAGTACAACAAAGAAACCCAGGGCCGCAGTTATTATAAATTACAAAGAAAGATGGCAATAAATTTCATTTTCATTTCATTTCATTTTCATTTTCATTTTCATTTCATTTCATTTCATTTTCATTTCATTTCATTTTCATTTTTTTTTCATTTCAATTCATAAAATAAACGAAGACCTCTTCATAAATGATATAGGTATACAGTTTTATGTTAAGTTATTTATCACAAGTCGTACATTTTTAGAAGTCGGGAATGAAGAATTTGTAAAACATGTTTTTTTAGAATAAATGCAATATTTAACAAAACGCAATTGATTCCTTTACTTAATTTAATTCCTTTATTTAATTTTTAGATGAAAAAAAAAGTTTTTATTGTAAGTATTATAGTACATTATTAGTACGTCATTATTTTTTTATCTACCGGCGCTTCGTCAAGTGCTATAGCTGAAAGGAAAGAAGCGGCGCAAGAAACTTTCAGCAGCACATCTTTTGAAATAAATATATCTTACAATAATTATGAATACAATCATATATGGACACAATGTGCAGAGCTGGAGCTGGGTTTAGGACCAAGTCTCTTTATCATTTAAGTAATCATTTATTTTATAATAACCATTTTTACATAAGGTCCGTCTTATATGAGTCTTAAATTTTTCCTCTGTCATATTTATTACAGTATCAAGTATTTTATTATAAAATCGTACACAGTTTTTTTTATTTTTTATGTACTTCTAAACCCGCATTTGACCTTGATCTCGCCTGATGGTAAGCGACGATGAGGTCGACGTTGGAGCATGTGACCCATAAATGATGTATTTTCTTTACTGAGTCTAAAGCGTGGGACTGCTAGTTTGTTTTTGTTTCTGGTATTGAAATTATGATTGTCACAGTTCGGAAACAACTGTAAGTTTTTGCGTACATACATAATATTTTTATAAATATATTGACCCGCGACAGTCAGTATACCTATTTATTTTTCTGAACAATTCCCTTAGAGAGTCCCTGCAACGTAGATTATATTGACATAGAATTACGTCAAATATATCACGATACACTATACAGCCCGATGCACATCTAAACAATGTGTTGCCAGCATGTTGCCTCTTATAGCAATAAGTGTTTACAACTAATGAAAAGATTGAAAAGGCGTCGATTGATGCTCGTGGCACGTGCCAGGAGGGACATCAAAAGTGTCCCGGAAAACACTTTACACGCATTTTACACATGGTCACACAAGAGGATGGATTTAGGGTGTAATCTTACATTAGTTAATACTTACCTTTTCGTTCAGTGTTACCTACCTAATAAAAACTTAATATTTTGGGAGTCATCTGAATGAACAGTTTATTTATTTACAACTTAAAATTATTTATACACAAACAATTACAAAAGCAAGAGTAATACAAAAGAAATAGTCATCTTAAATCTAAAGAATTCGGTAGTGTAACCAAGTATCAAATATTAAATGCATTAATTAAAAATTAAAAATTTTACATAAATTAATGATCAAATGTGAAGACAGAATGGAAAAACGTTGAAAAATAAAATAGCTACAAAAGGACAATCTTACATTATGACGTCACTGTGTAATAGCGCCATACATGCAGGTCCTGGCTATATAAAGAACTGTTTTGCTGAAAATCATCTCTTCAGTAATAACTTAAATCATTAATATCTCTGATGTTAGTTGAGATTGCCGGCGTCTGTATTTCCCGAAACCTACAACCTTGGGATCTCCAAAGCCAGAGTGAATAGGCATTTACTGAACCCGCATGCTCCATCGTCGACCTCGTCGTCGCTTACCATCAGGCGAGATCGAGATCAAATGCGGGTTTAGAAGTAAATAAAAAAAAATTAAAAAAAAATATATCGAAACGATCCTTCTTTAAGATGTCCATGTAAGTTGATTGATGGAATTCATTTTTTAGTCAAATACCGAATTTCATGAATTTATAAAATAAAAATAAAATGTAGGTAGTTCGCAAATTCTTTTGTTCGAAAGTAACTACGTAACAATGACGATTGACGTGTGGGATCTTTCATAGATGTAGATAGGAATAGGTATCGTGTGACTTTTATATAAAATGTAGGTAACATTTAATATTGTGGGAAAAAATATTTTTTGATTATAGAAAAAAAAAGTTAAATAGAACTTTGTTCCAATAAACACCGTTAAAAGTTTGAAAATATAGGTAAATATTATTCTAATCCTTCTTATTTAAATGTATTGTTTTTACCAGTGACTTAACTTACATCACATTTATTATGCAGTTCATCATCATCATTATCAGCCTATTAATGTCCCCACTATTGGGGCACCCTTGCACAAGGGCGTACGGGCCATGGTCCACTGAGCGGGCCCAGTGCTGATTGGTGGATTACACACGCCACCGAAAAGTTTTAATTTCCTCAGACATATATGGTTTCCTCGCGATGTTTTCCTTCGCCGTTAAAGCAGTCGGTAAAAGTACGTAAGTCTTCGAAAAAATCCGAAAACTCATTGATACATGGCATTGCAAGGTTTCGAACCCGGACCTCCCGGACGTTCGGCGTCCTAGCCACTAGACCACCGACGCATTTATTATGCAGCTACTCATGAGCAAATAACTAAAAAAATAAAGTACAAACAAAATATTTTCAACAGACTCTTTGAAGTGATACGAAAAGTTTGGCGCCCAACGCGGGATTAATTTGTGATGAGACAAATATTGATCAGCGATACCTTCATTCATTTAAGTTTCCATTCACAGCTGAGTGTACTATCGATTACAGTGGGCACAAAGTCTCTACAGTACATTCTAATTCAAAGGATAAGAGCCGACACGTGACGACGCAGTGTGAATGGCAAACACGCTCGCGGCGGCGCGCGAGTCTACTACTTACATTCTTGTAATATGTTTACTCGTAAATGAGTGGACTGGGTAGCTACGAGTATTATAGTTCTCAAAACGATAAAATGACATGATGAGATGCAAAATTGGTAACCGGTTATTTTTTTATATAATTTCAGTTGATTTTAAATTTAATTTGTTTTTATGTACCTAATTTCAATTTGTAATTTTAATTTATTTTTGACCAAGGTTTGTGTACAAGGTAGGTGTCTCCTGTGGGACGCAACTTGCGTCAGTACGTTCGCCGCTAGTCACCTCAGACGGACTGCGCGGGCAGCCGGGGCAGCAGCCGAATCAGCGGCTCAAAGAAAACGGGAGAAGTACGCCGCTCTGGAGCAAAACTACGTTTTTGTCCCATTTGCGGTTGAAACGATAGGTTGTTGGGGGGGCGGAGGCAAAGGATTTTGTCAGGGAGGTCGGCCGTCGCCCGAGAGAGAGGGGCTGTGACCCCCGCTCCGGGTCGTTCTTGGTGCAGAGGTTGGCCGTGGCGATTCAGCGTGGCAATGCCGCGAGCGTCATGGGGACTTTGCGCCAGGGTCGACACGGGCGGAATTTTTGACTGAGGCCGTCTTTTATAGTCGAAATCATTTCTTGACGAAATTTTTATCTAATTTAAAATTTAATTTTAATATTTTTTTATTTATTGACATTTGAATATCTATTTATTTTTATTTGTAATTTTAATTTATTTTTACCTGTATTACATTAATTATTATTATATTTATATAATTTAATATTTGACATGATAACTTCATGTTTGACTGACTACAATTGCAATTTTGGCTCCGTGCTGTATGACATTGTAATGCATTTTCAATAAAAGAAATGAAATGTAATGAAACAGAGACAATGCTATCGCGTTGGTATGCGCTATCTTTGTTTTAGCAAGTATCGTATATTTTTATCGTTTTGAGAATGGTAGATACACCGAAAAAATAACTTGATTGATTTAGAGCTTATAATTATAAAGCAACTTTATTCAATTGAACATATTACTTGATGTACGTACGTACAACTAAGGTATTGGTTGAAGTCAATAACTATAATTTGTTTCATGGTTGAAGTTAACAATTTCTTGGTTGAAGTGAACAAGCCAACATGTATGCTCCTATTGAAACAAGTGTGTTTTGAGGTGAGATCCGAGTTCGTAACCAGGCAATGTCATGTACCAATGAGATTTTCGTTTTTTTCGAAAAACTTACGTACATTTACCTGCTTTGACGGTGAAGGAAAACACCGCGAGGAAACCTGCCCACTGAGATAACCGGTGTGTGAAATGGGGAAGGCAATGGCAAACCACCCTATTAAATCTGCCACGAGAGTCGTTCTATGTGATTAATTCCTTAGAATGATAACGACCCTTAGCAATGAGGAATACGACTTAGAAGAATTGAAACAAGTACATATAGCCTAGGCGATTTAGGCATATTTGAGGCCAAACCTCAAAATAAATAATATGAATCTACTTTTTGGCACAGGTGATAATTTAATGAAGATCATTTCCACCATTCACAGTTTTCTCCTTTAACGGTTGTTGAGAAAAATAAAAAAACCACGGGTAAGGACATATTTAAGGGTGGGGTGAGCACACACCCTAGGAGGTGGGGAACTTCGAGGATGTACTCTTACGGGCCTGAACCAAAGCAGCTTTACATATTTTTTTGAGGTTGATGTCTAAAGTTCCCGTACTAATACTCGTCTTGTTTGAACGTTTGAAGTGAACAATGTAATCTAGGATACAGCTATCAGATGAAATGATAGTAAATTGACGATTTTAGATAGTAAATTAGGTAGGTACCACTTGTAAGTATTTGATTGAGGTCTTCTTCTTCTTCTTTCTGTCCTATGTCGTCGTCATAGGACAGAAAGAAGAAAATATATATATAACATTGTTTCAATTCTTCCCTGTCGGTCTACGTGTATATCTGTGGCCGTGAACTCAATGTCCCTCGAAGTAAAACCGTCTATCTTCGCTTCAATAGTGGCTGGGTCGTCAGGTAGTTTGGATCTTTAACGCCTCCATGAGCCTCGCAGATCCCAGTCTAAATGATCCTAGAAGTAGGATAGGGGTGGAATCATGTAATCATTTTTGTGATTTATAGCTGCTCTACATTTTTTGCCAACCTATTATTTTGACCCATTTTCATTTTATAAATATTAATTTTCTTATCGATTAATTCATTTGCCAGAAATATTTTGACTCTCCCACCATATGCTTCCCGAAGCTTTAACTATTTAAGTTAAGAATAAATTAAGCGGCAACCGTCGTCTGGTGGACTATTACGGGCGAGCCGTAATAACTGTTAACTCGCGAATAATGAATATTATTCATCCCCCAGTTTTGAACATTGTTCACACTGAGATACTCCATTTTTTCAGGATTTCCTAAAATATAAGCAATTATATTAAGCAATTATAAGCATTATAAGCAATTATAGTTCTTTTCTTAATAAATTGAAAATGGGGTCCAAAATAGGAGGTCGAAATCTGAAAGTGGGGCCAACTAAAGTTAGTTAATTTATATGTAATAATAATTTTGCTCATTACAAAACTATATTTTATTATATTTTATATGCTATGTTAGTTTTTTTTATTTATGGGCAAAAATGTGCGAAAACCCCTTATCTCCGAAAATTGCGAGCCAAAAAATCTGAAATAATTCTCATAGATAATGTCCTATATTTTACAAAAAATAAATAAAAAAGGTTTAAAACATTTTTGATAAATTAATTTGAGATGTTAAAATTTTTGAAAAAAAAAAATCTTTTCTGAAAATACACTTCCGTGCGTGAGTCCGACTAGCACTTGGCCGTTTTTTAAAAAAAATTGCGATTTCTAATTATATTTTACTTAAGTTATTCTTAAAAATGGGTAGTAGGTACTTTACTCCTGCACTACCTTGATGTTCAGAAAATATCTAGTAGGTAGGTAAGTAGGTATGTACGAGTACCTTACTAACACGGATGTACCCTAATGCGAACAAGCAAAATGAATAAACCTATAGGAACGACCACGGCTGGTTTTAATTGAAATATTTATAATTACGCGTTGGACTCCAAACGGGGATATTGCTAGGAATAAAATGCAGCCGCATAAAGCAATTATTGTTTTTACGCCGTCTCCTTTTGCCTGCACTAATGGAAAATGTCGCTGCATCCTAATGACTTTTCCATAGTTTTACTTTTGTTTTTATTTTTAGTTTTCGAGTTTTACCAGGTGCTCTATCTACTAATAAACTTTAAGGCAAAAGAACAGGAACCGCATCCAAATCAGGTCATCGGTTGTACCTACATACATTAGCTACATCAAACTAAACTTAGGTACCTAATTTATACGTAAAATATTACAGGTCTTCCTAAAGTTACAATCAGTGGTTTCCAAGATCTTGGGGTATCTTCGATGTCAGATGGGATTGCTGGAACCGGTAATAGCTATAGATGGTTCGAATTTGAGCTCAAATATCAAGGTGCGTTTCCGCCATCTGAAATCTTGAGGATCTGATGATGACCTGGAAAAAGTAAACGAACTTCAATTTTACAGTATGAAACTGGAAGAATTAGAAGATTATCAGCCCGCCGAAACAATAATAGTTAGATGGGGTCTTCTCGAACTAAAGTCGCCCTGAGTGAGACAATTCAAGAGAATATTTTTTTTATGTAAGGCGGCCAAAACATAAATGGCAACGATGATGCTAGGAATTTTAAGATAGCCATAGGCTGAATGCCGAGCTCCGCGTAGGACGAAGTCCGGAGGATCCCCCCCTTCAGGCGCCGCAGGTCTAACCTGCTGAATGTTCTTAGCCATGTCAGATGCAAATTGGATCAGTAGCTCTAAGATCTTGAGTATCTTGTGATGTTGGAGTATGTTGGGATCTCTGGAACGGTAACAGTTAGGTGGTTCGAGTTTGAGCTCAAATGTTTACGACCATGGTGACCTTCCCACATCTGGAACCTTGAGGATCTGATGATGACCAGAAAAAAGTAAGGGGTTCTCTACAATTGTACGTCGGGGATTTCTTTAATTTTTAATAATGACTTCATAATTACTAAATAATTATATAATAATTTGATTTGAGTAGATTTGGGTTAGATATACTATTGAGATATTATTAATTGATTGAAAATTATAATTAGACCTGTACTTATCTAAAATTGAAATTTAAAACGTGTTATTATTTTATGATTATAATTGGAAATGTAATTTATAATTTGAAAAATATATATAGGTACATATAATAGATACTAAATATAAATAATTTTAATGTAGTGTTTTATTTTAATTTACTTAATTATTAATTGATAATCTATTATTTGTTTTTTATTCTATGGGACTAGTGCCTGAAAATAAAGACATTTTAATTTCATTTTTTTTATTTTTTATTATTAGTATTATTTTTTAAATTTAATTTACAGCTATTGTTGTAATTTCTTGATATTTAAATGAATGTGTCAAATAAAGTAAAGCTACACTCTAATGTGTTGTACGTACTTTCACTCCTTGGTAAATAAAAAATATATTTTAACACTGTGGTTGCCGCTGACCATCTGTTAATGACTCATTTAAATCTTTCACAAACAATCCAAATCTCAGAATCAAAAACAACAAATTCAATTCTAATTCCATTTCCATGGGAAAAGGGCCATGGGCACATCACAAAGAATATTGTCAAATAGTTCGCCACTCCAACAGATTAATATCCGATGAGCAAACGACAAACAAGCCTACACTAAAATAACTATAGTCAATATCCAACAACCTTACTCCGAAAGAGTACAGTTCAGAATTGAACGGTGTATGATTTTGGCGAGTGAAAAGATAGAGTTGTCGGTGCACATAGAAACATGTTGACAAGTTTTGGAGGGGTGTACAAGCAAATAAAAAGTAATATCTATGTTACAGTGTAGTGGCCACGTGCCGTGGTGCATAGAGCGGATATATTGAGATGGTGTCGAGATAATAGGGTACTTGACAGTGAGACAAAACCTGATATATTTTATAGTTGGTCAATGTCTAATTTTGTTTTTTTTATTAAGGCAAAGGGAAAGGGCCCATACAGCCATGTCTGATGTAAACAACTCTTCAATTCTTCATTAAAATGCTGGTGTGACACATTTCAATGCTGTTAATTAATTTTATTTATTTATTAGTAAACACAACAGATTACAACCAGAGAAATTACAGAAAAATCAATATAAAGTTATGAGCTAGGTCGTAACCCTTAACGTGTAAACACAGCAAGGTTAGGAAGTAGAAAATTGTTTGGTAGTATTCAGGAGAATCTTCCACGCTTCTGCATCATACGAACCAAAGAAGAAGGCGTTCCGGGCGCAGTATGACTCTTCAAAAACCAGTCAAGTACGGATCGGGCTGCAGCGTCTTATTTGACTTTATTTTACTGTCCCACACATTAATCACATCTTGTCGAAGTTCTTCGAATAAAAAACACCATTCTTACTTGGAAAGCACTACTGTAAAATAATTTGCAAGACAACGAAAAAAAACTGGTGTGGACGCGACAAAAGCGCGGGAGAAACTCCAGTCTAGGTCTAAAGATATCGAAAATCAATTAAAATAAACAGGATTATTTAATATTTTTGAGAAATAAATGCTTGAAAATGAAGCCATTGGTCACGTGACAGTAAACACCAAACAGAGCGCATGACATCACGCCTTGCAAAACATTTTTTCTTATTACAGCGGTTTATTGTGGTTCGGTAATTATGTGCTATTAAAATATTATATTTCATTATTTGACCTACAGTGTTCTAATAATATGACGACGACAACAAATTAACGGCAATCTTTGCAATGGACTCAGGTTTTACAAAAGCGTGTTTTACAAGGCGTGACGTCATTCTATATCATTCTAAAAGCCCCATGACAGTTGGAGCGTTTTGGTAGGACAATTTATCTATCTATGCAGAAGTTATTTATGAGATTACGTACGTACGTACACGATTTGTATAAATTTTCAAAGGTCTAGTCCAGTTTACAAACATCCAAACGCGATTTTTGTCTATTTTATCTCAAAAATTTAAACTAACTCCCAATAAAATCCAAATTCTTTGCTAAAAATCAATTTCATACATTTATGAGAACTCAGCACCAGGAAAATTGACCCAGAAAACAATGGACCGTTTTTTCCTCGTCTAAAAAAACGCCAGAGCTTCATGCCAGCTTCATCAAAAAGGTATTTCATTAAGACTGTCCGCATCGACGCCGACTTGAAAGAAAGGACCTCACATTCTTGATTCCCTCCACTTTTGTAATGAAGAATGTCCATTTTAAAAGGACGCGTTGACTTTCCCGCGCGTCTTTTGTGTCTGCGATTGTTTTTTTTTTGTAAGAGCACTTTTCAAACTAAAATGTACGAATTGCTCACAATTCAAATGTAAAACTATCGGCATGTATTATAACTGAAACGCTGTGAAGTCAAGAGAATCGGTTCGTATCAGTAGCTAAAAATTAGACAGGTATATAAAATATGAAAAATTTTAAAAAAAATTAAATGAAAAAGTTTATTCGGTTATTACAAGGCACAATAATAGGACCTCCGACTTACAAACTAGATCGAAACCTGTATCTTGGAAGTCGGGACTCCGTCGCAGTTTCCGTGCAAGCATATTACAATTTAAAACACTACATTAGTAACTATATTCTAAACCTAAAATGAATTTAAGATGATTTTAGTTACCTACGATGTTTGATATAATTATTCAGATAAATTTAGTCATATACAGCAAGAGCTGAGGGGTTATCCCGTAGGATATTTTGACAATTAGGATAAGAAAATATCTCTCGAAAAACGATGTCTGAGACATACTGGGTATTCAATTGTCTTTCTTGTCGCTTCGTCTCTATCGTCTAGCATTTATTTTTGGTTCTAAAACAGCAGTATTATATTTGTTTGGAACGGACTTACGTGATACGTACTAAGGTACTAGCTAAAGTAGGTTTAACATTTTTTTTCTATTGCTTGCTTGCTTATCGAATGGTTAGTGGCCAACCTATTTGTCAGAGTTGTTCAGGCCGCCCGTAGGCCTCTGACATGGCTTAACGACTGCTGTCGATAGACAGCAACCGGGACCAACTGCTTAACGTGCTCTCCGAGGCACGGAGGAGTTCAGATGAAATATGTCACTAGCGGTCACCCATCCAGGTACTGACCGCGCCAACGTCGCTTAACCTTAACGTTAGGGTCACTAAGAAAAGGGAAGCGGTCAAGTACTACCACTAGCGGTCACCCATCCAGGTACCGACCGCCTCTTAACGTCTCCAACGTCGCTTAAACTGCAAGACACTTCTCTATTTATAAGATTCTATCATGTTAAAATGAAAAATATTTGTATGCTACACAATGTGGTAGAAAGTAGTGATACTATATTACAATTTAAGAACTCTGTAATGTACCTACTTTCAACAAATAAACTATTTGATTTGATTTGGTATAGCTACCACCTACAGTAACAGTAGCAGGAACAACGGAATTTCCATTATGATTTCATTTTGTTCCTAAGTGAAAACTGAGTAAGTAGGTAGGTAGTATCTATTCGTATTCAGAATGGGAATTGAAAATTCTCAGAATAAATGATTGGATACCATCGGAGCCCGCATTTCGTCCATCGATTTTATTAATAATGCATTTGATGCATTCGCTACAGTTTCCAATTTCCACAATGAGTTGAATCGGCGTAGAGAGGTTATTTAGCTGAAAGGAGAATTTGAACTGTCAATTTTTTATGTATCTAAGTGGTTGGTGGAAAAATTTGCGGCAGAGAGCTAGAAGGAGATGAGACCAGACTTACTTGAGAAGCTCCTGGATCTGATCTCCGGCTGCTGGTTTCTTCTGGTTTCCACCAAAGTTTGAAGGGAGAGCACTTTCTAACCGTGTAGTTCCCGGTTTAGAATAGGACAACCCCATATCTTCCCGTGGGTGTCGTAAAAGTCGACTAAGGGATGTGTAGGAATACGGTTCCGCTGCTCGCATCCGTAGATTCTACCACAAGGCCCCACACAGGAACCCTGGGAGCCATAAACGAGCAGCCTACTGGTGGTAGGTCCAGGCTGACCGCGGCTTGTCACCACCCTCCGGACAAAGACATGCCGCCTAGCGACCTAGTCGTGTTTCGGCATGATGTCCGGAGTAGCCACCAAGAGAACGGTTCTGGGCAGCTATACTGCACATGCGCACCGGTTTCGGTGCTGCGATGTGTTGCCGCGCCGGGCGCCTCATCGTGGAGGGTAGCGGGATCCGAAGCACGGTTCTCCGCTGGCCGACCGCAGGTTGTAGGGGGCCCAAGTAGTAGGCCAGCCACCTATGAAAGGCTGCCCCGCCGCCTTGCGAAAAATCCCGGAATGCTCCACCGTGCCGGTTGGCGACCGGATTGGAGGAGTCGGTGGGCATTTCCGTGGGGGGTTCGGGCGTCCCCGCAGTCTCCAGATGAGGCTACCATACGTGTGGCGACCCCGCATGCGCCGCTGGGTGAGCTGTGCAGCCCCTTGCCCAACTACCGTTCTCTCGCCTATTCACTCTCCAACAATATGAAAAAGTCCAATAAGAATAGTAAGTGTGCACAGCGGAAGCACGTCCTCCAACTCAAAGTGCACCTCTCAAATATCCGAGGTCTGCACTCAAATATCGACCCAGTTCACCACCACCTCGAAACTGAAAATCCACACTTGCTATTCCTTACGGAGACGCAGATCAGATGTCCGTCAGACGCGTCATACTTACACTACCCAGGCTATAACCTGGAGCACAATTTTAAACCCCGGGCTGGGATCTGTGTGTATGCTCGCGATGACATCTGCTGTCGGCGTCTCCGGAACCTTGAAGATCCCAAATTTTCTGTAATATGGATGCTGGTGGACACTGGGCTGGAGAAAATGCTCTATGCGTGTGTCTACCGTTCGCACAGCGGTGACCAGGAGACAACTAAGTTAATTGAACACCTTAGCCTTGCGGCGGAAGTGGCCCAACAACGGTATCCATCTGCGCAATTGGTTCTTCTGGGGGACTTTAATGCTCACCACCAGGAGTGGTTGTTCCCATACCAGAAGACCGACCATGCTGGCAGGGAAGCGTACAAACTCGCGTTGTCGCTAAACCTCACACAGCTGGTCGATGGCCCCACGCGCATACCGGATGTTGATGGTCACACCCCCAATTGCTTGGACCTTCTGCTGACAACTGATCCGGACAGGTACTCTGTGTCGATTTCTGCCCCATTGGGAACCTCTGACCACTGTCTGGTGAAATCTGTATCTAGCTACTCTCCGCCCGATTTAAGCCCTAGAGGCACCAGGCGAGTGTGGCGATACAAGTCAGCAGATTGGGATGAGATGCGGCATTTCTTTGCATCTTATCCATGGCGACAAATCTGCTTCTCTACTGAGGATCCGTCGAGCTGCACCTCGGCCATAACCGACGTGGTACGTCAGGCCATGGAATATTTCATTCCCTTCTCTGACGTGCCTCTTGGTGGCGCAGCACGCCCTTGGTACAGTGCTGACTGCGTTCGTGCTGAAACACTGAAGCAGTCAGCATTTGTAGCCTGGGCTGATGCTCAGACGCGCAAAGCTCCGGATGTCCTGGATAAAAAGAGAGCCTTCAACAAAGCCGCCAAGTCCTGCAAGAAGGCTCAGCGTCGGGCTCGCTACGAACATGTTGGCCGGATCGGAAACAAGCTTGCTTCATACCCTGCGGGTAGCAAGGCTTTCTGGTCCCTCGCCAAATCAGTCGAAGCTAACTTCTGTCGCCCTTCGCTGCCACCTCTGGTCAAACCCGATGGATCGCTGGCTCACACCGCGAAAGAGAAGGCAAACTTGTTTTCCTCTCTATTTGCCAGTAATTCTTGTTTAGATGCTGGAAGCAAAGCTCCACCCACCTTACCCCACTGCGACTCTGTAATGCCAGAGGTCTGCATTCACCAAAAGGAGGTACTTAAAACGCTCCGCACTCTAGACGAGAATAAAGCCAGTGGTCCTGACGGGATACCAGCTATTGTCTTGAGGAACTGTGCACCTGAGTTGTCTCCTGTCTTGATGCGCCTGTTTCGCCTCTCTCTAAAGACTGGTCAAGTTCCAAATTCCTGGAAGCTTGCTAACGTGCAGCCTGTGCCCAAAAAAGGTAGCCGTGCTGACCCCGCCAATTATAGACCCATTGCAATCACTTCCATTCTCTGCAAGGTTATGGAACGTGTATTGAACACCAAGCTCCTGGCATACCTAGAAGGTAACGATCTCCTCAGTGATCGACAGTATGGTTTTCGCCAAAACCGGTCTACTGGGGACCTTCTGGTTCGTGCCACCCACTTCTGGGGCGAAGCCATTGAGAAAACCGGCGAAGCTCTTGCCGTGTCACTTGATATTTCTAAGGCATTTGACAGGGTCTGGCACGGTAGCCTATTAAGCAAGCTTCCTTCATATGGAATCCCACCCAGTTTGCGCATATGGATCGCGGATTTCTTGAGTGAACGGTCAATACGAGTGGTCCTAGATGGCTGCTCGTCTGACCAACTGGCTATCAACGCCGGAGTTCCACAAGGATCTGTCCTCTCTGCAACCCTATTCCTGCTGCACATAAATGATCTACTCATATCGGGTATTTTTGGGTACGCAGACGACAGCACGGTTACGGAGAGATATCTTCCTGTTGCGCGCGCTGGTGCTGGTGAGATCCAGACTCAAAGAGAGGCCATGGTTGAGCGTATCGACTTGACCTTAAAGGCCGTGGCCGATTGGGGCGATGCCAATTTGGTCAAGTTTAACGCCACTAAAACGCAGGCGTGTCTATTCACCGCTAAACGGAGTCCCTTCCACCTGACTCCGACTTTCCGGGATGTATCCGTACCGATTACCGACCACCTTAGCCTTTTGGGGTTGGATCTGACTTCCAATCTTAACTTTGGGCGCTCCATTGAGTCAAAAGCTAAGTCCGCAGCCAAAAAATTGGGCATCCTGAGTAAGGTTAGGCGGTACTTCACGCCGGGACAGCTCTTAAACCTTTACCAAGCTCAAGTCCGGTCGTGCATGGAGTACTGCTGCCACCTGTGGGATGGCTCAGCTAAGTACCAACTGGCTGCTCTTGACTCAGTGGAGAAACGCGCTAAGCGCCTTATAGGTGACGAATCGCTGGTGGAAGCTAGACTGCAAAGTCTGGAACATCGGCGCAAGGTCGCCTGTCTATCGGTATTTTATAGGATACATTTCGGAGAGTGCGCATCGGAATTGCACGACCTAATTCCAGCATCTCCATTCCGCCTTCGGACTACCAGGCGCGGGGAGGGGTTCCATCCTTATGTTGTTGATATCCCATCTGCTCGCACGAAGCGATTTGCTTCTTCGTTCATTATGCGAACGGCTAAGGAATGGAACAGCCTGCCGGCGTCTGTATTTCCCGAAACCTACAACCTTGGTATCTTCAAGGCCAGAGTGAATAGGCATTTACTGGACCCGCATGCACCATCGTCGACCTCATCGTCGCTTACCATCAGGCGAGATCGAGGTCAAATGCGGGTTTAGAAGTAAATAAAAAAAATAAAAAAAAACTTAGAGCACTCGCGGTGATAGTTCAGTTACTATATTGGAGTAATCAGCGTAGAAATTAATTAATTCCGATGAGCGTTTGTTTTGCGTGACCGTTGCGACAGAAGTCATTTCACGAGTGAATTTGATTGGCAGATGACATTGTGACGTGATCACGATGTGCGTATTCTTTCGGTCTTGTCTCTTAGGTGATAGGTAGGAAAGGAACAGGTATAATTATATGAATATTAGATAAGTACAAATGTGTATAGTGTAATTTAAAAATAATGATATATGGCGTTAACAGTGATCACCATCGCCCACAATGGTCATTAGAATGTTACCTTACTATATAGTAAGGTAAGAAAGGTAAGGTCATGAAAGTCATGACATGGAGACCAAGGACTGGGACCAGGAGCGTAGGTCGACCACCAGCAAGATGGGCAGATGATATCAGGTCTGCTGGAGGAAACCGGAGTTTTTAAAGCCCAAGAGCGTAGAAAATGGCGTATGAAATGGAGGAGACTTATCGTACATCCAGCAGTGGGTGGACACCGGTTGAAGAGAGAGAGAGAAGTGAGATATAGTTAGGAAAAAAATATTTAAAAACACACCTTATAATATTATAAGGTATTTTTTTAATAAATTTCAATTGGTCAACGATTAGGCTCAATTTACATTGCCGCGGAATGGAATGGAAGCGACCTTCGCAACGTAATTCTGCCGTGTCAGGCCAATCTCTGTTATTTTAAGTTACACGAGTTACGTCTAGCCAGTGCGAATCGTGTTTTTTCACCCCTTTACACATTATACTAAACCCCCTTTTTAAAAATTTTGCTTCATTGTTGAGGAACTTCAATTGTCAAAGTCATGTAACTCCGACATTGGCCAGCGCAATCACACCTTACTCGTGCAACTTAAGTTGCCATAGATGTGCGTTACGGTGGCGAAATGCCGCGGACGCGGGCTATAACAGTTAACATTAGTTACAATAGATACGCATGACCACTTCGTTGGTAAATAGATCGCCGCTCTTAAATATATTCCCGCGCACTTTCAAGTAGGGATGTTACGGAGGTGGTTTTACCGGAACCGGAGTCGAAACCGAGGGTTTTTAATTTGATTTATCGGAGTCGGAACCGGATTCGGAACCGAAGTCGGAGGTAGAAGAGATATGTTAGGAAGAAGTTCAAATTTTAAACCGTTTTTTATTTTTTATAGCTGAACTGGCTAGAATTCCTTTATGTAGTCCTACACTATTTAATAAAATATCAATATTTGAATATGTTTGCTCACACGCAAGAAAGAAATACCAGCAGATGAATCAATTAGGCAAACTAGTAATTCTAAAGAGAAACAGAAAAAAAACCAGTCGGTCAAAGAGCCAGGAAGGAATACAAATACGTGAATCTAAAGAAAAACAGGAAAAGAAAAAGGTCAAGTCAATTAGCAAAGACGAAATACAAGCAAATGAATCACGCAAGCAATCTGATGAATCTAAAGGACAAGAAAAAAAGAAAAAAGTCACACAGCGAAGTCAAAATAAAAGCTGATGAATCAAACAAGCAATCTAATCAATCTAAAGGGCAACAGAAAAAGAGAAAGAGTCAGTCAAACAGCGAAGACAAAATAAAAGCTGATGAATCAAACAAGCAATCAAATCAATCTAAAAGGCAACAGAAAAAGAGAAAGAGTCAGTCAAACAGCGAAGACAAAATAAAAGCTGATGAATCAAACAAGCAATCAAATCAATCTAAAAGGCAACAGAAAAAGAGAAAGAGTCAGTCAAACAGCGAGGACAAAATAAAAGCTGATAAATCAAACAAGCAATCTAATCAATCTAAAGGGCAACAGAAAAAGAGAAAGAGTCAGTCAAACAGCGAGGACAAAATAAAAGCTGATGAATCAAACAAGCAATCTAATCAATCTAAAGGGCAACAGAAAAAGAGAAAGAGTCAGTCAAACAGCGAGGACAAAATAAAAGCTGATGAATCAAACAAGCAATCTAATCAATCTAAAGGGCAACAGAAAAAGAGAAAGTGTCAGTCAAACAGCGAGGACAAAATAAAAGCTGATGAATAAACAAGCAATCTAATCTATCTAAAGGGCAACAGAAAAAGAGAAAGAGTCAGTCAAACAGCGAAGACAAAATAAAAGCTGATGAATCAAACAAGCAATCAAATCAATCTAAAAGGCAACAGAAAAAGAGAAAGAGTCAGTCAAACAGCGAGACCAAATTAAAGGTGATGAGTCAAACAAGCAATCTAATCAATCTAAAGGGCAACAGAAAAAGAGAAAGTGTCAGTCAAACAGCGAGGACAAAATAAAAGCTGATGAATAAACAAGCAATCTAATCTATCTAAAGGGCAACAGAAAAAGAGAAAGAGTCAGTCAAACAGCGAAGACAAAATAAAAGCTGATGAATCAAACAAGCAATCAAATCAATCTAAAAGGCAACAGAAAAAGAGAAAGAGTCAGTCAAACAGCGAAGACAAAATAAAAGCTGATGAATCAAACAAGCAATCTAATCAATCTAAAGGGCAACAGAAAAAGAGAAAGAGTCAGTCAAACAGCGAGGACAAAATAAAAGCTGATGAATCAAACAAGCAATCTAATCAATCTAAAGGGCAACAGAAAAAGAGAAAGAGTCAGTCAAACAGCGAAGACAAAATAAAAGCTGATGAATCAAACAAGCAATCAAATCAATCTAAAAGGCAACAGAAAAAGAGAAAGAGTCAGTCAAACAGCGAGACCAAATTAAAGGTGATGAATCAAACAAGCAATCTAATCAATCTAAAGGGCAACAGAAAAAGAGAAAGTGTCAGTCAAACAGCGAGGACAAAATAAAAGCTGATGAATAAACAAGCAATCTAATCTATCTAAAGGGCAACAGAAAAAGAGAAAGAGTCAGTCAAACAGCGAAGACAAAATAAAAGCTGATGAATCAAACAAGCAATCAAATCAATCTAAAAGGCAACAGAAAAAGAGAAAGAGTCAGTCAAACAGCGAAGACAAAATAAAAGCTGATGAATCAAACAAGCAATCTAATCAATCTAAAGGGCAACAGAAAAAGAGAAAGAGTCAGTCAAACAGCGAGGACAAAATAAAAGCTGATGAATCAAACAAGCAATCTAATCAATCTAAAGGGCAACAGAAAAAGAGAAAGAGTCAGCCAAACAGCGAGGACAAAATAAAAGCTGATGAATCAAGCAAGCAATCTAATCAATCTAAAGGGCAACATAAAAGAGAAAGAGTCAGTCAAACAGCGAGGACAAAATAAAAGCTGATGAATCAAACAAGCAATCTAATCAATCTAAAGGGCAACAGAAAAAGAGAAAGAGTCAGTCAAACAGCGAGGACAAAATAAAAGCTGATGAATCAAACAAGCAATCTAATCAATCTAAAGGGCAACAGAAAAAGAGAAAGAGTCAGTCAAACAGCGAGGACAAAATAAAAGCTGATGAATCAAGGAAGCAATCTGATCAATCTAAAGGGCAACAGAAAAAGAGAAAGTGTCAGTCAAACAGCGAGGACAAAATAAAAGCTGATGAATCAAACAAGCAATCAAATAAGTTGCCTCTCAAAAATAATAGAACATGTTATACAGCATCAGCTCATGAATTTCGTGGAAAAATATAACATTCTCCCGCATATTCAGTCAGGATTTCGGGCCGGTCACAGCACTATGCACTGCACTATGTCATGTTACTGACGATATAGTGGCAGCATCTGATGAATATTTTTTTAAAAGACTGTCAAAATTATTTATAATTTACGGTTACGATTTTAGAATATATATTTTTTTAAATGTAATCTCCTAATATCATTTAATATTGTGTATTCTATTTAGCCTTAGTTACGTTCGAATTTTTTATTATGTTTCTACTAAGTATGTAGTTAGTATCTTTTAGTTCCAACAGTCAAAATATAATGATAATTACATTTGTATTCAAAATTATTGCTACCTACCTAATTTTAATTGTTATATTGTTTAGCCCCTTGCTCATAAAGAGAATTAGAGTTAAAATTACTTCAAACACGGGTTTTTATTTTACTAATATTGTTAATAAACCTAATTCTACCCACGAGTCCAGGTGTATGGTAACTTGATATCGTTATAGGCTCTGAATTTGTTTATACCACTACACTACAGTACCTTACCTATTGACAAATTAAAATTACCTTAAAAACAAATATTAAATTCTCCCTGTCACACCAATCTCATGCATCTAGCACCTACATGAGATGGACCGCATACTTACCGCGTCCTGTCTGATAGCGGCAAACTGTTGTAAGTTAAGTTACAACATGCGGCGTGGCCACATTTGTATGAAACAGTGGTTATGCCCAACTACTTTTATTCGAATAAAACGCAAAATATTATTTATTTCTGCGGATTTTTAAAGACCCTTTATGCCTGAATATTTTTATAACATTTTTTCATACAAAGATATACTATAAAAGTTATAATTAACTCTATAGGCTAATTTGTCTATCCACAACTTCAAACTCAATTATCTCAAAACGCATTTTTTTAAGTTGCACGAGATTGGCCTGACACGGCAGAATTGTACATAGCATAATGAACTTTATGTCAATTGTGTAACATACAAACTAAATACGCTTTACCGCTAGGGGAATTCTCGAGAATGCGCGAGGATTCCCCGGAAGACGCGCGACCTCTTTTTTGGCTCGTATTTAGTTTGTATGTTACACAATTGACATAAAGTTCATTATGATATGTACAATTACGTTGCGAAAATTCGCTTCCATTCCATTCCGCGGCAATGTACTTAGCGGCTTAGCCTTATAGCAGTCGGTAAATTTACCTACATAAGTCTGATTAATATTTACATGGTATTGAATGGTTTCGAATGACCACCCGTTGTATGTTATGTTGTACTATGTTTTTATAAATAGGCTAAGACGAACAGGCAAACAGCCGCCTAATGGTAAGTGGTCACCATCACCTAGAGACAACGGTACGAGGTTCCATTCCATTCCGCGGCAATGTAAATTGAGCCTTAGGTACAGGTGTACCTATTGAAGTTGTAGATGCGCGTGAACGAGACGCACGGTGCCAGAATTTCGTGAGCGCGAGATTTTTTTCGACAATTCGGCGATTATTTCCTAAACGGTGTTTAATATTCAAAATATAATTACCGACGTTTGACGTAGATACACAGATTGTTATTTTGGTTCTAATTTCAATACCTAAAATCAAATAAAAACCAAATGAAATGGGTTCTTTTTCCTAAAAACAAAGATAAACGTATTGAAGTTGTGCCGAAATTTCATGAGCGCGAGCTTTTTTTCGACAATTCGGCGATTATTTCCTAAACGGTGTTTAATATTCAAAATATAATTCCCGACGTTTGACGTAGATATACTGATTGTAATTTTGGTTAACATATTAATACCTAAAATCAAATAAGAACCAAATGAAACGGGTTCTTTTTCCTAAAAACGTGCAAAAACACTAATGTTTCGAATTTTATTTTGGAAGAGCGAAATTTATCGAATCGTGTAACGAATTACCAACGTACGTGCATAAAGGTCTGAAATATACTTTTTAAGAATCTCAATCGACTAAGTTTATGAATAAAATGAGATTTCCCTCGTATACCAAATCATGATCTAACTAAGTACAGCGCCTTAATTCAGAACACAACAAAAATTTCAGATTAATTAATGATTCAAATTATGTATTATACCGGTCGCATTCCCCGCCATGCCGAGCTCAACGACATCATACGCCGAGCACTTTCCTCCGCCGGAGCGCCAGCTGTTCTTGAACCGAGCGGACTGACGCGCGACGATGGCAAGAGGCCCGACGGAATGACCCTAGTACCTTGGAAAATGGGACGGCCTTTGGTGTGGGACGCCACCTGCGTCGACACCCTTGCTCCGTCTCACCTTCCAGCCACTTCTTATAGAGCCGGCTCTGCGGCCGCTGCTGCAGAAACCCTCAAACGGCGCAAATATACCAATCTGGGTGAAACTTACATATTTGAGCCGTTTGGGGTTGAAACATTGGGACCCTGGGGCCCGGGAGCACACCGCGTCTTCAAGGACCTCGCAAAACGCCTGGTCGACGCGTCAAAAGACCCAAGATCTGGCTCCTATTTGGCCCAGCGGATTAGCTTAGCTATCCAACGGGGCAACGCAGCCAGTCTCTTGGGTACACTGCCGGATGTGGGGGACTTAACCCAAATTTTTTATCTTTAGTTTTCTTAGCCTTAATTTAGTTTTAGCTTTAGTATTATTTTATGTAAATATTCTAATGTATAAATATTAAAGTATTATATTATAAGAAGATAAAAAAAAAAAAAAAAATATGTAATATTATGTACCAATTTATTATGTAATATTGTGTATTCTGTACCTAATTGTTTGTATGTGTGTATCGGAAATAAATAATCTTTCTTTCTTTCTTTCAAATATTGAACAAAATGAGATGTGGAATGAAAATTACGAAATAAATGAGTAATGAGTAATTTCAGCTTATTTAGGTTCATTTTTGCTTCTTTTAAAAAACGAAATATTTATTTTATACATATTTCCCCAAAATAATAACCTTAAATGATATCCTATGATCGGAGTAGGTAGGGCTGTTTTTGGTACTTGCCTCATACGGTCATAATATGGATAAGTATGCCCAATAATCCCGGGATTTCCGGGATTGAATAAATATATTATTTAGATTTTTAACGTTATATTTGTTTTGATACACATTTAAGATTGGTGGCGAAATATATTTTTTTAAGATTCATGGCGCTAGTGTACCTATGGTAGTGGTTTAACTTCTTCGTAAGTTCACAATTTTTAAAAAATCGTAATCCGCCGAGTTAGGGCGAGCTTTATAAAAGTAATTTACAACATTTGCTCGATAACTTAAAACGGGATCCCGAAATCATATCCATATTAATATAACCTTTGAGGACATTGACCCGAAAGAGCCCCACCTACTCCGATCAGTGATGATATCGCTGTCGTTTATCGTGTAATGTGAAAACTCCCAATGCAGGTAGATACTGCTGGTTTGCAGCAGAAATAGGTAAAAAGCCTTAAATAAATCTAAGCTCTGTCCCTAAACATAGAGTAAGGGAAAGTAATTGAGGAGTAAACATTGAAGAACGAATAGATATCGTATAGTATATGTAGGGTACAGTATAGCAGCGGCAGGCTAAGTGATTTGTCCGCTTGCGTGCATTATTGATGCGCACCCGGCCGTTCCCAATTCACTCCAAACTGGGAACTGATATTATATAGGTAGATCTCTACACCTATAGGTACTTAGGTACTCGTATAATACAGACAGACCGATGTCTCATATGTTATTGTTAAATGTAGCGTCGTCGGTGGCCCAGTGGCTAGGACGCCGGCTTCCCATGCGGGAGGTCCGGGTTCGAAATCGTGCAATGCCATGTACTAATGAGTTTTTCGTATTTTTCGACATTTTCCGACTACTCTAACGTGATATTTGTTATGGTCAAACGGATATACCTTCTCAGTTCCGTCGTGGGTAATGAATGATTGATTGATGATTATCTACACGACCCAAATACGATATTGATGAATAAATAAATATTTTTCGAGAAATATAAAAAGTCACCTTATTTTTTGAACAAACAGTGTATATGAAACAGCTGATTTTTTTCGCGGTTTCTGAGTTTGGTCCAATAGTGAAAGTTCTTCAGTTATGGATACTGAACACCCCCCTTTGGGTTTACAGGGGGTGTTGTTACACCTAGTATAATGGATCTATAAGAATAAGCTCGTAGCCTAGTTACGAGCACGGTCCAAAAGTGATCGTGCAGGTTAAGCGACGTTGGCGCGGTCGGTACCTGGATGGGTGACCGCTAGTGGCATATTTATTCTGAGCTCTTCCGTGCCTCGGAGAGCACGGTAAGCATTCGGTCCCGGTTGTTGTCGTTCGACCGCAGTCGTTAAGCCATGTCTGATGCCTACGGGCAGCCTGAACAACTCTGACATATAGGTTGGCCATTAACCATACGATAAGCAAGCAAGAATAAGTTTATTTGTGCGGTAAGATGACAAAGTATCCATAGTCCATGCACAAGTGAGAACTTAAGCATAGGTGCTAAATGTTCAATTTTCTTATCTAATAACTTACATCAATTTATAAAAGTATTTATGAGATATTTAATTAATATTTTTATATATTTCATTATTTATTTATATTTATATTATACACCGGTGGCGTCGTGGCTAGGACGTCGGTCTCCCATGCGCGAGGTCCGAGTTCGAAACCATGCAATGTCATGTACCAATGAGTTTTTCGGTTTTTTCGAAAGGCTTACGTACATTTACCGACTGCTCTGACGGTGAAGGAAAACATCGTGAGGAAACCTGCACACTGAGAGATAACCAGTGTGTGAAATGGGGAAGGCAATGGCAAACCACCCCAAATTTGCCACGAGAGTCGTTCTATGTGATTAATTACTTAGAGTGATCACGACCCTCAGCCATGAGGAACACGAATTAGAAGAAGAGATATTATATAATACATGTATTAAAATAAACAGAAATAAAAGTTTTGATTGAATAAGTAAGGAGTGTTGTACGACGATGAGCGTGAGTGTGCTAGGATGTCCTAATGTGAGTGTGTGTGTTGGTGAGTGTATTATGTGGTTTTGTGTGCGTAAGAGAGAGAGAGATTTGCTTCTTCGTTCATTAAGCGAACTTTAGCGAACGGCTAAGGAATGGAACAGCCTGCCGGCGTCTGTATTTCCCGAAACCTACAACCTTGGGATCTTCAAAGCCAGAGTGAATAGGCATTTACTAGACCCGCATGCTCCATCGTCGACCTCATTGTCGCTTACCATCAACAATATTTTAATACTAATATTGTGCAAAATACTAATATTGTGCAATAAAGAGTACTCATTCATTCGTAAACACAATACATTCTATAGGATTTAATTACACGTAACAACATTGCTGTTCGTAGTGGTGACGCAAGTAATCACACACACATTCCAGCATCTCCATTCCGCCTTCGGACTACCAAGCGCGGGGAGGGGTTCCATCCTTATGTTGTTGATATCCCATCTGTTCGTACGAAGCGATTTGCTTCTTCGTTCATTATGCGAACGGCTAAGGAATGGAACAGCCTGCCGGCGTCTGTGTTTCCCGAAACCTACAACCTTGGGATCTTCAAGGCCAGAGTGAATAGGCATTTACTGGACCCGCATGCTCCATCGTCGACCTCATCGTCGCTTACCATCAACAATATTTTCGGTTTCGTCATTTATCGTACCTAAGTAATCTTTGAATTTTAGCTTTCGGTTCTTTCGCGGATATATTTTTAATGTCGCAATGTTTTATAATTTTATTGTATTTGAAAATAACACTTAGTTATAATTAAAATTGTATTTTATTTTAAATATACCTAGAGATATAAATGTACATATTAATATATTTTCTAATTTATAAGTCATATAATCTCTTTAACTTAAATCTATGAGTATATCCTATCTTAAAAATAACATTCCATATCATAGCTGTATTTTGGGAGAGACAGCTAATAAAAGCTATGACGTAGAAAGGGATAGCATGTATTGTAATGAAGACTTAACTATAAGGCCGTTTCGTACAACTGACGGTTATCTACCAATTAATTATTACGTGCATCTCATTATTAATATTTTGTAAACGAATATTTTTTTCAATTTTTCAAATTTTATAATGGTTAATTATAAATTCAATTTAAATAATAATGGTTTGTAATGATAATGATAAATGCATGTGACGTATAATTGAATATAAATTATAAATAAAGATCTGAATCTGAATGTGAAGGCGTTCCGGTAGTTTCCAAACCGTTTAGCGAAAAGGTAACAATAAACGCTGACCGAATTAGGAACTTCCTGAAGTTATCTGCGAGTATTTTTCCCATTTCCGCATTCTCATTGTCATCTCACAGGATACACATCCGTCCAGTGCACTCGGATCAAGCGCAGTGCAACTCGACTATTCAATTTGAATCGGAGACAAGAGCGAGAGGGTGGGGCGAGTGGGGCGAGTGGGGCGAAGCGGGGTGAAACGAGGGTGGGGCGACATGCGACTGACGACGCCGCGCTGATGGCTAAATCGTGTTCGATTCGCACCTGAATACTGATTGTTGGGGAAGTGTGCTCTACTTAAAAAATATACAAGTACCTATGTAAGTGGAACGATGCTTTGTGGACTCGATGTCGTCAAACACCTATAGGACAGGAGATTGCCCGACGAAAATGGTGCTGGATACGATGGCATACGCTACGAAGAGGGGAGACAAATTCCGCAAGGATCGCGTTCGAGTGGCAGCCACGCGGGAAGAGAAAACCTGGCCGTCCTGTACACACGTGGAGGCGAACTGTCGACCGTGAACTAAAGGCAGCAGGGCTGAGCTGGAGTGAAACTAGGAAGGTGGCACAGGACAGAGCGGCGTGGAGAGATCTCGTGGAGGCCCTTAGTACCTCCGGGGTACCATAGGACGACAACAACATGTAAGTGGAAGAATATTGTCTCAGCCCTGTGCACCACTAGGTGCTCTAGGACCTGAAGAAGAGGACGACCTATGTAAGTACTTATGTTTAGTAGTCAGGTAACTCAAAGTGGATCTTGACTTCTACTGCTCGGTAATGCCCCTGTACAGCTGATGTATTAATTTTATTATCTATTAATTTAGAGAAATGACAAAGCCCCTTTACAGCTGCTACAATCTTAATTTTTAGCCATTTTTTTTATATGTAAATCGGCTGGTCTGTTCACTCCTGTCCGGTTATGTTTATGGTTAGCAGGAATTGTGTTTTTAAATTTTAAGTTATTGTAAAAGCATGACGTAACCAAGAGTTCCTGGTGTCCGGATAGTGTTTACCAATACCGTACCTTAAGCTAGACCCAGATCAGTACAGATAGCATTTTTCTATAGCGTAAAGTAAGAAGTGTTGTGAACTTTTTTCTGTGTCAGTGCGTAGTGACAGTGATTTTTGCGTTAGTGTGCAATAGTGTGTTTGTAGTTCTACCTCGTCCCCCGCATAAAATGACAGAATATTCGCTATGGAAATCGGTGTTTTTTGTCAACGGTACAGCTGTCACTTCGTAACGGTCGGCGCCGGCAAGTTGAAATAGACGGCTATTCGGTTTAAAGAATTTTTATTTCTCTTAAGAACATAGTTCACTTACAGAGAAAATATAAACTTATATAAATAATTTGAATGAAATATTTCCAGCAGAAACCGAATATTAAAAACAGTTCTAAAAAATGAAATATAACAGTGTAAAGGATTACATGACAAACTATACATTATTATAAATATATGTTTAATTGTTTTAAAAATTATTTGAAGATTCACATTCTACTATTTTTTCGTTTTAATTCGATTCTTGAAAGAAAATCCTCGTCAGATATATGTCACATTAAATACGAGTTTGATGTAAGACAGTAAGTAAGTAATACGTTTATTTCACACACAGCAATGACCGAAACAGTTATAATTATAATAAAATAATTATGTAGTCAAAGGTAAACATAATGAAATAATGTCTGATAGTCTGCTGTTATTAATATTTATTCTGTGTTATAAATATAAGACATGGCCACACAATATGGATCTAATATTTTTTCCTACGGTTGTGTGTCTAGCACACCTCCTTTGTTTATCGTATGGTTAGTGGCCAACCTATTTGTCAGAGTTGTTCAGGCCGCCCGTAGGTCTCTGACATGGCTTAACGACTGCTGTCGAACGACAACAACCGGGACCGACTGCTTAACGTGCTCTCCGAGGCACGGAGGAGCTCAGTTGAAATATGCCACTAGCGGTCACCCATCCAGGTACCGACCGCGCCAACGTCGCTTAACCTGCACGATAACTTTCGGAACCGTGCTCGCAACTAGGCTACGAGCTCCTCAAGCACACCTAGCTTTTGTGAGTTAGACTAAACTGGCGTGTCTTAAAACGAGCACTTCCTTCAAAAATCGGAATTGAATGAAAATGGTCAAATTGCATTTACCGAGATTTTCAATGTATTCTTTTCCTGTACGATCTCCAGCCATTTTGCTGACGTAAATAATTAGGCAACTATTTTATTTATATTAATTCACACACAGTTACTACTTGCAATGCCTGCACAGTCTATTTAGGCAAATACGAGTACTTCACGAAATCATCTTCAATAGGTAAAAATATTCTTCCAAGGTTCGAAATTGGTAAGAAGTTCCAAGTATTGTACAATGCTTGGACTTCAAATAACGTATCTTCAAATGAACAAGTCAATACTTTTCTTTTAGGTCTATCGTATTCCAGACAGCTTCCAGTCCCTGAGTTTACAACTTGTAAGATTTTATTTGTCCAAGAATCCTTTGTGTTTCAATCGCTATTCCTTTTTATATGATTAAGAATCCAATCAATGTACGTACTTACAGGCGTCATTAAACCAACTATGTTCGATCTGAGATCATCTGTCACAAAGCAGTCGGTCAGAGCAGCCATAGAGTTAAATGCAACGATCCCCGAAGCGTGGACAAGCGGTCCTCCAGAATCTCCAGGACACAGACTGACGGACTTTCCACACGGTCCAGCCACACATATCACAGGAAAAAGCGAAGACAATGCTTCTTTCTCACATTTTTTAATAACAATTGTCGTCACTTGCAAAGGTTTCTTCAAAAATAAAGTGGTTGACACGTTTTGTTCGCTGGAATCTGTCAGACCAAACCCGACAACCACGGCTTGATGTCCAATCAATGTGGAATAGTCCACAGCGCTGACTTTACCGTACTGTTGTAATTTTATAGGCTGAGTTCGTAATAGGCCAATATCACTTCGTAGATGCATGAATCTTTGTGAATACTTCTTATACGAAGGATGCTTTACGTATGAAAGGATGTCGCTGAAACTGTTATTGTTACCTGGATTGCTTTGTACAGAGCCATATCTGATTACAGCTTTGATAGGTGCATCAGGTATTACTTTTTCCAGCTTGCTGATGCAATGGGCGGCAGTCAAAGTCCATATTGGGGTTATCGCAGCGCAGGTGCACACGTGTGCATTTAGCACCACTCCTAAGGATTTGATGCTCAGTTCGACGGTTTGAACCTCCATCCTGACGATGTACGGGTATTCGTCCAGCCCAGCGTTTCTTCCTCCTAGCAAACGCAACTGTTTTCCGTTTATTATTGAAAAGAAAAGCAGAATACATTTCATTTCATTGCGACAACCGTGCCTATATAGAATTCTTATAAAATAGGGATAATAAAATCGTAGAAGGTAGTAAAAAAATATTGAAAGTGAAATTGAAATGTTGCCATTCTTGAGTGGTAATAATGTTAAATGATTCCCACACTAGTTGTGACTTGAAACTGAAATACTAGTAGGTAGAAAGAAGTAGAACTCTGAGTTAAATTTAATTATCTAATTATTTTTGAGAACACGGATCACAAGAAATAGGACCAAGATATCAGAAGCGCAAAGCGGAATATCTTTTAGTTCAAGAATAAAAGAATTCCAACAAATATCCGCTTCTTAAAACAGCCGTTCTCAAAATTATCACTTTCTATGTCAATGCCCAGAATGACCACTTTCCAAATGTAGCTTTCGAATATTTCACTTTGGGAAATGACATTTTAAAGAGTGATAATGTTGAGAAGGAACTGGATATTTTGAGAAGTGGACATGTTGGAAATCCACATCCGGATCAGCAGAGCCGCTGCCGCACCGCACCGCACCGCACCGCACGCCCGCCCGCTCTTTACTCGCCCGCGACATTTGGCCGCGACTCGCCCACGAACTCTGTGTGACAATATGTCCCTACACACAACTTTTCGCAGTCTATATCGCGCGCTCGACAAGAATGGACGCCGACATAGCAGCTGCCGCTGCCGTGACGCTATTTTATGTTCTATAAATGGATATTATTGAGTATTTTTTTTTCTAATCAGTCACAGGAAAGTTCTTAATGCTACTGATTCCTCCACAAAATACTAATTTAAACTAAAATTAATATAGCACGCACGACGGTTCATCACCGCGTCTCGCACGTTACTGCGACAAGACTACGAGTGTGGTTCGCGTTCGCGCCCTTTGTCGCGGGACAAAAAACCGACACCGGACGGAGAACGCCGCGAAGCGCAAACGCGAAGCCGCGACACCATCCACACTCCTGTTTCGCGCTTGTCGCGGCGCGATTAAAGAGCCCACCTAATGACAAAGTAGAGCATCTTCCCGCACCATGTTGTCGTGCAACACGACGAACGGACCGCAAAATGTTCGCCACTATAAACTGCCACGTCACAGCGCAGGGCCACCGCTCGCGCCGCAAGTTTCGACAACTCCGTAAGTTGCGAAGCGAACTCCGTCAACTTTTTCCAGACTTTAGGTCACTAGCTTTAGCTTATAGTTTGAGAAGAGGTATCTTCTTGAATAAGATTTACTTACAACAATGCTGCGTATCTATAACAAAAAATAACTTGTAGGTATCGTTTTCAAGTAAGTAAATTTTTATTTTTTTGAAATTCACCCTAGAGGGCGTGATTCTCTAATTATCGTCATCACATCATGAATTATTATTTCATAGAGTATAATTATAGAGTTTAAAGTGTTATCATTGTCATTAATATTGTTAAAAGTAGTTTTAATATAAAATAGATTCTTATTTATATGTGGTAATATTGTCTGTCACAATCTGTTGTATATTTCCAGAGGGTAGCAGCAGGCTTTCATTCATACTTTTCAAAGATATTTAGTAGGTAACCTGGGTATATGAATCTCTATTAGCTATAATCATAGAATAAATATGCTATAATATACCTCCTAAAACTTAACGAATTAAATCCATAGAAAAACTACCCAAACAGAGTATATAGAATACAGGAGTAGGTACTTATTTAAGGTGAAACATTTTCACAAACTGTAAATTACCACACTCAAAATAAAACAATGAAAAATAGTAACCAAATAATTGTAGCTAAAATTAAATTTCACAAAATATTATTTTCTCCGCAAAATCATTATCCATTTACGGCTTCGCAGGCAATTGTTTTAATCCGATAGCTGGCGCGGCCCAATGTGGAATGAAATAATTTAATAGCCCCCGTTCACCCCACCCGGATCCAAGATGGCGGCAGGGCGGAGCCGGGGGTGGGGCGTCCGCCTCATTTGAATTTCGAAGCGGAGCTTTTCGAACGTGTGTTCGAATTTGCAACGGTTTTCGGCCAATTAATTTTAGCATAATTTGGTTTGTGCATTATTCAGTTGGTGGCCAGCCTTTTGTTATTCAAATTGGTTGTAAATAGGGGTTGTTTTACTATTGATACTTGTGGGTAGTTTAATATAAAATGAATAGACGCAATAACCAAATTAAATGATTAAATCGTTAGAAGCTTGGACGCAATGTAGAGTAGCGATCTATGGTACATACAACTTTTATTTTGTAAGTATTGCTCTATGTTTAAATAAATTCTCCATTTCTACATTTTAATAGAAGCTTTGTCTGTCTGTTTACCAAATCTGGGATCTCAATTGGGATCGTTATTGAGTACAAAATTAGGGTAGATATAACTTATTCTTATTCTTATGATATAATGAAAGAAAAAAAAAACACTTTTTGCCACATAAAAATAAAAATAATTACATATTTAGTTCACTAATAAATAATGAATACGCTTTACAATCTAAAATATTAAAATACAAACTCACTTTCAAACCTGCAAAACCAAATACAAAATCAAACGTTACGAACCACCATCGCATCGGCAGCAAACACGAAAAAACAAACCGAACCGCACAAAAACCCCTTTATTAAACCTCGGAACTTTTCCAAACTAATCTCTGACACCTCCGAGGGAAAGTCGCTATTTTTCCTTCAAAAAGCCGCCTCATAATGTGTCCCAGCAAACAGAGTATTGTCTGAAGTTTCACAATATTATGTAGAGTGGTGTAATGCCGAGACAAAGGCTCCCCGGCTCGGTAAATAACGCTTTGTACTGCGAAGCCAAATTTTGACAATCACTAGCTCACTCCCCTACAGCTATGTGCGCCGGGTTCCCAAAGATTATGCCGGGGTGAAAATTTCAGAGGCGTAGAATAGGGTATTTGATAAAAAATATTATTGCATCAATCAACTTACATGAACATCCTGAAGATGGATCTGAAATCCGTTTATCGATATCTCAACTAACATCAGCGAAATTAATGGTTAAAGTTAGTAGTGGGGGGATGCTCTATCCCTTTCTAGCAAAACAGTCCTTATTATGTAGCCAAGGACCTACTTGTATGGCGCTACATAACAGTGACGTCACAATCATCTATTGCCGTCTCTATCTACCGTCTGATTTTTGATTGCCTGTAGCTATTTTATTTTTCAACGGATTTTTGCTTTGCTTCGCAGCTTTTGATACGAAGATTTGATCAATCATAGATCAATCATTGCTACCATATCTTAGCAAAAAATTATCATCGTTTATCTACTAAGAAGACTAAGAATAACCTTTATTGTAAACAAAAAGCGAAACTAAACTTATTTTCTATTCTTTTCCTTTATTACCTACAATAATATGTAACTTCGACATCGGAGCACCTGATACCCTTAATTTTTACCAGTGTGACTATGATAAAAGCCTGATTCAGAAAATTTAAACAGTTTAAAAAGAATATTGCCAAAAATCGTGTATTAAACCCGTCTTAGTTTTTATAATTGTTGACATTTGCAAAGCTCTACTTCCTTTGGCAGTACCTAGGTAAGTTTAATTCTTATTCAGCTCTGAAACACTAAGATAAAGTGGTTAATTTATGGCTTACTACACAAGTATCTAGATAAAAATATTAGTAGAAGATAAGGCTATATTTTAGTAAGAATTAGAATTAGCATTTGTCCAATATTGGACGTACTAGGGCTATCAGTGTTGTGAATAAAACCATCAAATTGCAAGTAGCTTTCATGAATAAATCCAGACAAATATCAGATGGAACCTTGTAAATGCCGTTACAGGCACTGATTTGTTATATTAGTTATATATAAGATTGTTTACTTGAAACAAGCACTTGTTTTGATACTGGTTTATACACTTCATCTATTTCCATACGACCCACTGTTTTCGAGATATAAGGGAAAAACAAAAAAGTGGGACCTTATTTGTGCCCCTCCCCCTCCGACTCACCTCTTAGATGTCAGGACTTTTGTAGTATATTCAGTCCCTAAACACCCTGAATAAGTTTCTGAAGGAATAGCTTAGGTCCCTGCTCACGCATTCTACAACCCCTATATTGACTAAACTATCACCTAAGAAATTGATGTCTTCAACCAAGATCTTTATCGTGTCTATCAAATAATATGTCCAATCGTATAAAGTTACTTTGTATGCACAAACCCAACAAAAAAAAACAAGTTGTTTTTCCAATGTATATCATCATCATCAGCAGCCTATTCTAGTCCACTGCTGGACATAGGCCTCTCCCAGGGCGCGCCATTGAGCCCGATCTTCGGCTCTTCTCATCCAGTCGCTGCCAGCCACCTTGCGCAGATCGTCGCTCCGTCTAGCAGGGGGGCGTCCCACACTACGTTTGCCCAAACGCGGTCTCCACTCCAGAACTCGTCTACCCCAGCGGTTGTCGGTTCTGCGACAGACGTGACCGGCCCACTGCCACTTCAGCTTGCTAATCTTATGAGCTATGTCGATAACTTTTGTTCTATGCCGGATCTCCTCATTTCGGATTCGATCCAGCAGAGATACTCCGAGCATAGCTCTTTCCATAGCACGCTGAGCGACTTTCAATTTGTGAACCAGTCGCACCGTCAGTGTCCACGTTTCGGCTCCGTAGGTCATTACTGGTAGGACGCACTGGTTAAAGACTCTTGTCTTTAGACATTGAGGTATGGGCGACGAGAAGATGTGACGTAACTTCCGAAATGCTGCCCAACCCAGCTGAATTCTTCTGTCGGCTTCTTTCTCGAAGTTGTTTCTACCTAATTGCACAGTCTGCCCGAGGTAGACGTATTGTTGCACAACTTCGAGGGCCGTACCGTCGACGATAATCGGTCCCGGAACGACATGGTCATTGAACATGACCTTAGTCTTGTCCAAGTTCATCCCGAGACCGACACGTCGTGAAGCAGCATTGAGATTGTCCAGCATTTCTTGAAGGTCCTGCAGCGACTCCGCCATTACGACTATATCATCGGCAAAACGTAGGTGTGAGATGTACTCGCCGTTTATATTGATGCCGTGTCCTTTCCAGTCCAGGGTCTTAAAGACATCCTCCAATGCGTACGTTCCAATGTATATGCCTCACAGAGACTTGGACACCAAAGGCAGAAAACCCGCACCATCAATTTTAAACTCGCCGGTCAATCATTGGAAATTTTCTCTGTGTGAGTGGGGGGGGGGGGGGGGGGGGCGGCACCCCAAAGGGGAGAAGTAGGGATGTACCCCACCAGTCCAATGTTGACAATTGATGGATATCTCTTGTCTTCAAAAGGCAGGATTAATGTTCTGTCTAGATGCCATTCACGCGACAATAGTGACGATTCTTGAAGGATTATGGTCTCGAGATGTGATCCTCGTGAGTGAATGGACTGAATGGGTATCTGTGAGGACAATATCGGGTAAATTGTGGGGATATTTTTTTAAGAAGCCTCTCTTACGGATTATCTGGCAGGAGGTACGTTTGCATTTGAATTTTTTCGGAGGAAAATCGTATTGGTTCTGTCAACTTCTGTCATTATAATAATTCGGTATTTGACTTTAAAAAAATTATTCCATCAACCAACTTACATGGACATCCTAAAGAAGGATCTATGATTCGTTTTTCGATATCTCAACTAACATCAGAGATATTAATAATTTAAGTTAGTACTGGAGATATGCTCTGTCCCTTTTTAGCAAAACAGTTCTTTATATGTAGCCAGGATATGCTTGTATGGAGCTACTCAGTGACGTCATGATGTAATATTGCTGTTTCTTTCTATCGTCTGTTTTTTGTTTACATGTACCTATTTAATTTTTGAACGAATTTTAATTCTATTTTCACATTTGACCATAAATATATGTCTATTTTTTAATTTTTAATAAGCGCATTTATTATTTGTTACTTGAAAACTACCGAATTATATTCTCGATATGGATTTTATTCAGCCTTTGTACTTTCAAATTATGTATTTACGTATATTAAGTTTTCTATTAGGTAACCTCTATTTCGTCGCTGTTTCAGTGTCGGTAAATTCAGTTTATCCAACCAGAGGAGAGGTTGGATAAAAAAAATAACAACACTAAAACAGCGACGAAATAGAGGTTACCTAATAGAAACTTATTATACCTACGTAAATACATAATTCGCAAGTACAAAGGCTGAATAAAATCCATATCCATATGATATCTAGGTTTCTAAAACCTTTTCATAGTAAAAGATAAAATAGGTAGTGGGTCTTCTTTCTTCAAGAAAGTCCGTTATTCTCTATCTAACTTACGACATATGATACTAAATAATAAAACAACAACAATCTTAAAAGATTGATAGAAAGATTTTTAAAGATTGTATCCAAAACATGAATTCAAGTGCTCAACTCTCAATTTCTAAAAGCAATATCGCAAGTAATCAACCTAATAACGAACAAAGGGTCCCAATAATTCGAACTCTGCGCGTTTCGCGGGCCAACATTATGGTTGACAACGTTTATTACGTATTGTATTGCTACTATACTTCATGTATACGATGTCGGGGTCTCAGGCATCCGTCCTTACAGAGCGGTACATTATTGACTCGTCCAATAAGCGTGCGATGTCCGCGCGCCTTTTGACGGCTCTACGAGTATCATGAAACTAAGGAGACGGACTATTTCAAGTCATTTTTCAATTATGTTTTATAAAATTTCACCACGATCTCACCTGACGGTAGGCGTTTCGACGATAAGTTCGAAGGTGATCCATTAACTCCATCATTAATCTGCTATATGGCTTCGTATTTAAGCTGATTTATTTCTACCTACTACATGTAGTAGTTATAATAGAATTGCACAAAAATGAAATATCACTAAGTATCAGAAATATCAGAATTTACCTAAGTACCTACTTCATACCTACCTACTACATGTAGGTACCTACTTACTTAGGTAAATTATTTTGTTACAGTTCAACAATTGTTTGTAACAGATTTTGACCAGTTTTCACTATAACTGAATTCGTAGTCTTAATGCTCTTGATCAACTTCTGGTAATGACGAGGAGGAATTTTATTAACCGCAGTTTATTCTCTCTCTACTAGGTACGTTTATTGGTCTCCGGCACGGAAGAATTACATTTCAAATTGTCCCTCTCGCTTCGGTTGCTGACAATCGTACGACTATTCACGAGCGAATGAGGAGCGTATGCCACCAGGTTGATTATCGTGATTATTTCTCTCCTGTGCACCTCACACTGAAGTTAAATTACACTGAATTACCATGCACATGACCTACTTAAAACAACATTGTAACTTTCACTTAGTTCACAGATATTCTCCATTTCTCTCCAACTCGTTATCCAGTGGTTCAATGCGATATCTGTAACTGAAAGAGAGAGAGAGAGAGAGTATTCATTCATTCATTCAAATCCCTCGGTCGCTTCTATTCATCATCATAATCAATCTTATTGCACCTTTTAAATTGTCTCGTCCACGTTATTTGCTAACTTGCCTCACAAAGTGAAGGCTGACTCTAATAATACTTGAGCTTCCCTTCCCTTTTCAGACCCTAACGAGGCTGACACGATCACCTTGTCGTATACCAAAGCCTCTAAACTGAGATTTTTTTTAAAACCACTGGCTCTCCTCCAAAAGTAAAGCGGTTAAGGCCAGTAGACTTATCGAAAAAATCCATCTCCATAGTTAGTTAGAACAAACGGTCTTCTCGCCGGGCACATTCCGCCGCGTGATTAAATGAGCCGCCGGCCATCGCGCGATATTGCCGGCAATCGCGGGACTACACGCGCAAATGTGGATTGCCCTCCTCGACACCCCCAGGGTTATTCGTTTCTGAACATCTGTGTTTCTTCGTAATTGATTCGTCTTCTTCAAAGATTTTGAAATTCAGGCCTAGATTGCTCGCTAGAGAAGTTTTATAAAGAAACCCCGTCGCCAGTTCGCGCACGCGATTTGAGCTTTTAGACTTATGTATGGGACATTAGTCGGGCACTGAAATGTCGAATGTATGAAAATAAGTGACCTATGGGTCAACTCGCTGTCATTGCTCGCGTCATTGTTCTAGAGGAGAGGACGCTAGAAAATGAAAAAATGAAAAAAAAAATGAATAAGTTTATTCACTTATTACAAGGCACAATAATAGGACCTCCGACTTACAAACTAGGTCGAAACCTGTATCTTGGAAGTCGGGACTCCGTCGTACTTTCCGTGCAAGCGTATGACAATTTATAACATTACATTAGTGTAACTAAGTCCGACTTCTGTGGTCTTCTTCTTTTTCTGCTGAGTTTAAACGTCTTCTTTTTTATGCTGCTCTACACGATCTCGTGCTAACCTCATGAGCAAAATTGTCCCTCGTTGGCTTTTGACCATATCCTTGAACATTTCAAGTGAAAATGTCTACTGTTTTTGATTCCCTGTTTGCTGTTGTGGTTTTTAACTGCCCACCTGTAAATAAGTAAGTACTAAATTGAATTTAATAGATATCATCTCATTAAAAATGAATAATCATATGAAATACCACATTCAGGCCCTAAATTTAATGTCTAGGTAGGTAACTATGCACAAATAAACTCTTACATAAAATGGGATATATATTTTTTAATTATTTTTTTTTACAGTTTAGTAGGTACACAGTAGCGTCTTAATCATATACCGCCAAACTGCTTAGCAGTTTATCGGCAGACATGTTGCTCCTTTATTTTATTATAAATAATCATTATATTTTTATACTTTTTGCGCCTTTTTATACTTACTTACATAATTAATAGATGGTCACATAACCTACATCACAAATAAACACACCTTATTACCTACCGTCAAACTACAAAGTAACACGTCTCGTAAAAAATCCCTAATATTAACAAACCTAATATATAATTCCCTACTATTAACTAAAACGCACCGACTTCTGCATAGAAATAAAATAGAATAGAATATAAATCTGCGTAGAATAGGTTTGTTTGGTATTTCCTATAATATCCTATTCCTCCGATCATTCTATAATAACTACTTCGAAAATTCATTCGTTACCTGCGTCAGTATCATTTCATCCATCTACGAAACCGTAGCTTCGATGGAGGCTTTTTTTTCACTTATAGAGTCTATGTGTATATGAAAGGAATTTGCTTATCCCGGAAAATTTGTAAACATCTTTTCCAGCGACATATACATTATGTCGCTGGGAAATAGCCGTATTCAGTAAAATAGCCGAATACCCTGGGAGTTTGGCGAAGACTTGGGAGAACTATTCTTAACTTGTACTTGGCACTGTAACTTGAAAACATGGAGTTTGAGACAAACGCGTAAATATACATTTTTAGGCATTGTAATTGTTAAAAATACAGTGTATTGTCTGTTATCATATCTCAGTATCAGAATCATAGAGCTCGAATGTTACAATACCAAGGTACGAAACTGATAATTAGAAATCAAATAAGCGCTATTAAATCAAAACACTGTATCTTAACATACAGTAGACATTATAGTATTTACGTAATATTATTACTACTGCATTGCAGCTTGCCAAGGTTTGCATTTTTTTTACTGTTATTTATTTATTTGAGGGTAGTATCTATTTCATACGCCTTTTGCACCCGTATATTATGTATCTTATAATTTTTCCAACACCTGAAGGTTGTCTGGAAGATATCGCTTAAAGCGATGAGGCCGCCTTTTGCACATTGTATTGTACCTCTCTTTATGTTGTGTGTTTTGTTTTTGTCCCGGGTGTGCAATAAAGTATATTTGTATTTGTGTATTGGATTTACGGGGCAGTATTGCTCTGAGGGTCCGGAGCACCCTTGGCTGAAGGTGGAGGGTATGAAGCGAAGGCAGGTTCCCCGGGGTTCTTTCCTTCATACTAGGTACCTACTCTTTAAAAAGGTTTAGGACCGTACTAACGTAGGTACACGCAATATTTACAGTCCCCGTCCCCCTCCTACCTATCTCGTAACTCATTATTACACGATAAACAGTTTTAATCCACCATCCGTCACTACTGACGACCAACAAACCCCAAATCCCTAAAGTATTCGGCTATTTCACTGAATTCGGCTATTTCCCTGCGACATATACATTACATATATGGGCGTCCAGGAATTGCCTTCACCTCCGACCCGCTATCCGGGGTAAATTCATTACGACCCAGCCGATTGGTTTGGGGAAAAAATGTTTCTTCGGCCTCGGACAAAATGCTGATAGATACTCGTAAAGCTAGGGATCGGGAATTGTGTTTTTGTGTTAGAATCCTTGTAAATGACAGTGGATGATTAGAATTAGTTGTTATGCTACGCGTCGGCACGGCTATTCTGTCGGGCATAAAGTTGTATTTTTAATTATCCGGAGTAAACTGACGTTTTCATTGTATGGTTTGACGTAACATTAGTATGGCGAGAAACGTCAAAATAAGACTTTAGTCGGTATTGCATTGCCAGAGATTCTGAAGGGTTCTTTCTACCTTCGAATAAATGTCGCAAAGTCACTTCATCACATGGCATTTCAAGATGGTATTACTCTGTGCTTTGGTTACCTTTATTATGCATTGGTTATTATTTAAGTAGTCATTTATTTTATAATAACCCTTTTTACATAAGGTCTTATATGAGTCTTAATTTTTTTCTCTGTCATAGACCTATATAAGACGGACCTTATGTAAAAAGGGTAAAGTAAAGTAAAGTACACTTTATTGCACTAATAAAAAACAACAAATATGAGATAGGGTTATTATAAAATAAATTACTACTTAAATTATAAAGAGATTTGGTCCTAAATTCAGCTCCAGCTCTGCACATTGTGTACATATATGATTGTATTCATAATTATTGTAAGATATACTTATTTCAAAAGATGTGCTGCTGAAAGTTTCTTGCGCCGCTTCTTTCCTTTCAGCTATAGTACCTTACGAAGCTGTGGTAGAGTAAAAAAAATGACGTTGTAAAATGTACTATAAGGTACTTACAATAAAAACATTTTGATTTGATTTGATTCTCAGTCACGATGTTTTCCTTCACCATTAGAGCAGTTGTTTGTTGCTCTTTTGTATATTTTTTCTATATTTCTACTATTTCTATTTTTATATGTAAGTCACTTAATTAAATTCTTAATTTAGCCCGGAACATGGACTTTTTTACCGAACTCATCAACCCTGAAACGTGCTATCAAATAACCGAATAGTGACCACATACGAGACCACGGGTAATACCCCAAAAAAACCGAACCTATACTTCAAAAAGCTTTTAATTCTATAAATGAATTCCTAAATGGGCAATCTATGTAAAATAATTGTAATTGTTGTAATTAAATTAGATTAACATTTGACATTGGATAGATAGATTAATACTTTATTTACAACAAAAACATATAAATACCAGGGTAATTAATTATCATACTATACTAGGATAAAATTAAAGCTAAAACTAAACTAAGGCTAAGAAAACTAAAGATAAAAAATTTGGGTTAAGTCCCCCACATCCGGCAGTGTACCCAAGAGACTGGCTGCGTTGCCCCGTTGGATAGCTAAGCTAATCCGCTGGGCCAAATAGGAGCCAGATCTTGGGTCTTTTGACGCGTCGACCAGGCGCTTTGCGCGGAAGACGCGGTGCGCTCCCGGGCCCCAGGGTCCATTGGATTAGAATATATATTACTACAACATATATTTTCACTGGATAATAGACATATTACATACTTGTAGAACATACTAAAGTAGTACTTATTTGTAAATAACGTTATTTTAAGCCTTTGACGTGTTATATTTACCAATAAACATGAATATGAATACTTACTTATGATGACATGCATGGTTTCGAACCCAAACCTCCCGAATGGGGGTCCGACGTCCTACGGTACCAACGATCAACCTATTCCGATTACTATAATAATACTAAACATGCTTACCTTTTACATACTGGATTTTCCATAGAGGTTTCAAAATTCCCAAAGCGATGTATTTAGAAGAAGGCAAACATTGACTACAAAGTAATACCAGGGACTACGGCGCGGCGGCGGGAACATTTTTCAGAGTAACAAAGCGAATATTGGAGAGGCTCCACAAAGGCCACCCGGCGGGCGGAGGACGGAGAGGGCGGGAAATTGTCGATGAAATAATAAATTCCAAACTGTCGATAAAAAGTATAACGCATATTGTACTACTCCTATCATAAGGTGGTATGACTCTGTGTAGAGTCAGTCTCGGGTGGTGGTACCTATTTCTGCCGCAAAGCAGCAATGCTGGCATTGCTGTGTTTCGGTTTGAAAGGTAAGACCGCCTTTTCATCTAAATCTTCAAGGATAGCAGGCTATAACTGAAATATAATATTGTAATGTAAGTAGTTCTTTTACACCTATTGTGTATTGAGATAAGTATATATAGTTGGGCAATAGGGACAACTGACTCACCATTACTAACCACCTGGCTTGCAACCTTGGACTATGACAGCACTGAGAAAGTATTGGAAATTGTCCTATGAATAAACACACATATACTTGTCATGCAGTCACACACCCGCACACTCTCATACTTCCTAACACGCACACTCTCACACACCTTAACACGCACCCTCACTCTCACCCTCAACAAACACACACCCTCACCTTTCCACACCCCACACCAATACACACACATGCACACACACTTTCACTCCATGCTTACGTCTTAGTATCTAATGTTAATTTAAAATTGTATACGTTTATTTTTATTTTATTTTTTTCCTTCATATATCAAAATTGTTCCTTAATAGAAGAGCCTAAATCCCGCGACACAGGGTGTCCTAGTGCGGGATTTAGAGCATCAACCATGTATCAATTGTAAGTTGCAAAATAAATTTATTTGTATTACGTACCGTGGCGTCGTGTCACCGGGCCTTGACTGAAAACCAGCGCTGCGGCGGTGGCTAGCGTCTAGCCATATCGTCACAGATAATGCTGAGTCAGGGACCCTTTTGCCACATATGCAAGTTCACAATTGTAAACTTACTCTAAAAGATGTAACCCTAATGTAATGTAATCTTGTTGTAAGTATATGTGTGCAAATAAATTTTAATTCATTCATTCCATTGAACCTCTATATTTGATTACGTTAGGATGATTTTGGTCATTGTCTGCTCTCTTTATACAATAAAAAAAGGCCATGTGCCTGTTTGTCTGTGGTTTAATATCTCAAAAACCGTGATCCCATTTCGATACAAGCGACGTCTATTGTGTTTTTTCCCATGGTGAGATTCCAGTTACTAAACTTTAACCGATAAGCGATTGACTGTGAAGGAGCAACCTAAATTTTATTAACAGTTCTTGGAATTTACTACTTAATAAATAGTGTTTTCTTCATTTAATCAATCAATCGATTATATTTTTTTTATTTATTTCAATTATCATTTTATGATAGGTACCCCCAGGTACTTATATTTTGTAAACATTTCAATTTACCAATGGTTTTATTTTATGTTTAATAGTTTATTCATAATAAAGTATAACTATAATAACACTGAATACATACTTAAGCTAAAATTACAAAATACCTTTTATTTTAACAGTATACTCGTATATTATCGTCCAGAAGAATCAACTTGAAATAAAGTTAAAAGTTCAAAAAAGTTTATTCCAAGTAACAAACACGTTACATTTAGAACAGTCATTCGTAACAGTCACGTTTGACTAAAATTTCTTATGCTTAGTTATATTATCTAAATTAATCTATTGATTAATTATAAAAAATATAAAAATGATGTACACCTAAGTAGGAACCTAAAATAATTCAATCATTTGATATCGTCATTAAGTAAGGGTCGAACACTCACCTCTGTGAAGTTGACCGGCCCCAAAGCCGTTGCCCGCAATTCACCTATGCAGGTCGAAAGTACTCGGTAAGTACTTTTAAGTTCTGTGTAACTTTTCGTTAGTACTCTTACGCAATTCGATTATTTTTAAAAAACTTTTTGGGGCCGGCCAACTTCACACTCCCGGCCCAAAACGACTTTTTCGACTTTTTTTTTCGCCAATCGACAGACAATCGTTAGTACTCGATTGTTCCAAAATATTATCGTTAGTACTCTAAAACAGAATTTTTTTTTAAATAATTGAAATGGGGTGGCTAACTTCACACCTGCCGCCCCATATGCAATTCACAATCAACAAAATACACAGGCGAGGTGTTATCGTTAGTACTCGATAGTTCTGCAAAACTTTTCGTTAGAACTCTCACCGTAACGAGAGAAAAAAATAAAACAATTAAATTACTCAAAATTTCAATAGGTAATATAACTTTACTCAACTTCATACTTCAGGAAAGCTATTTCTACGGCAGCAGAACCAAGTAGTGACTGACACTGATAATATTAAATCATCAACGTATACCAAAAATTAGCTAATTAATTAAGTAACACCGAATATTATTATATTTAGCACACGCATAAAACAGTCCATTTGGAAAAAACTGATACATGAAATACCTATCTCATGTCTTGGAAAAAATCTTTAAACGTGCATTTGATGAAATTCATTAGAGTCAAGCCCGATAATTCAGTAGTGGTAATAGCCACCCCGGATATTTTCAGTATACGTAGACAACAGCCCATGTGGAACACTCCTAGTCGACTAACAACGTTAGTACTTTCATCAACTAGTGGAAAATAAACATATTCTAAAAAAAATTAGACCCTTATTACTCGGTAGCGGAGATAGCCACCCCGGATCTTTTCAGCAAACGTAGACAACAGCCCATGTGGAACACTCCTAGTCGACTAACAACGTGAGTACTTTAATCAACTTGTAGAAAATAAACATAATGTTTAAAAAAATTAGACCCTCATTACTCGGTAGTGGAAAAAGCCACCCCAGATCTTTTAACCATACGTAGACTACAGCCCATGTGGAACACTCCTAGTCGACTAACAACGTTAGTACTTTCATCAACTCGTGGAAAATAAACATATTCTAAAAAAAATTAGACCCTCATGACTCGGTAGCGGAGATAGCCACCCCGGATCTTTTCAGCAAACGTAGACAACAGCCCATGTGGAACACTTCTAGTCGACTAACAACGTTAGTACTTTCATCAACTCGTGGAAAATAAACATATTCTTAAAAAAATTACACCCACATTACTCGGTAGTTGAAATAGCCACCCCAGATATTTTCAGTATACGTAGACAACAGCCCATGTGGAACACTCCTAGTCGACTAACATCGTTAGTACTTTCATCAACTCGTGGAAAATAAACATAATCTCAAAAAAATTGGACCCTTATTACTCGGTGGCGGAGATAGCCACCCCGGATCTTTTACGCATACGTAGACAACAGCCCATGTGGAACACTCCTAGTCGACTAACAACGTGAGTACTTTCATCAACTCGTGGAAAATAATCATATTCTAAAAGAAAATTGACCCTCATGACTCGGTAGCGGAGATAGCCACCCCGGATTTTTTCGGCATACGTAGACAGCAGCCCATGTGGAACACTCCTGGATAACTATCAACGTTAGTACTTTCATCAACTCGTGGAAAATACATAATCTAAAAAAAATTAGACCCTCATTACTCGGTAGTGGAAATAGCCACCCCGGATCTTTTCAGTATACGTAGACAACAGCCCATGTGGAACACTTCTAGTCGACTAACAATGTTAGTACTTTCATCAACTCGTGGAAAATAAACATGATCTCAAAAAAAATAGACCCTTATTACTCGGTGGCGGAGATAGCCACCCCGGAACTTTTCAGCATACGTAGACAACAGCCCATGTGGAACACTCCTAGTCGACTAACAACGTGAGTACTTTCATCAACTCGTGGAAAATAAACATAATCTCAACAAAATTAGACCCTTATTACTCGGTAGCGGAGATAGCCACCCCGGATCTTTTCAGTATACGTAGACAACAGCCCATGTGGAACACTTCTAGTCGACTAACAATGTTAGTACTTTCATCAACTCGTGGAAAATAAACATGATCTCAAAAAAAATAGACCCTTATTACTCGGTGGCGGAGATAGCCACCCCGGATCTTTTCAGCATACGTAGACAACAGCCCATGTGGAACACTCCTAGTCGACTAACAACGTGAGTACTTTCATCAACTCGTGGAAAATAAACATAATCTCAAAAAAAATTGACCCTTATTACTCGGTGGCGGAGATAGCCACCCCGGATCTTTTCAGCATACGTAGACAACAGCCCATGTGGAACACTCCTAGTCGACTAACAACGTGAGTACTTTCATCAACTCGTGGAAAATAAACATAATCTCAAAAAAATTAGACCCACATTACTCGGTAGTGGAACTAGCCACCCCGGATCTTTTCAGTATACGTAGACAACAGCCCATGTGGAACACTCCTAGCTAACCAACAACGTTAGTACTTTCATCAACTCGTGGAAAATAAACATATTCTAAAAAAAATTAGACCCTCATGACTCGGTAGCGGATATAGCCACCCCGGATCTTTTCAGCAAACGTAGACAACAGCCCATGTGGAACACTTCTAGTCGACTAACAACGTTAGTACTTTCATCAACTCGTGGAAAATAAACATATTCTTAAAAAAATTACACCCACATTACTCTGTAGTTGAAATAGCCACCCCGGATCTTTTCAGTATACGTAGACAACAGTCCATGTGGAACACTCCTAGTCGACTAACATCGTTAGTACTTTCATCAACTCGTGGAAAATAAACATAATCTCAAAAAAATTGGACCCTTATTACTCGGTGGCGGAGATAGCCACCCCGGATCTTTTCAGCAAACGTAGACAACAGCCCATGTGGAACACTCCTAGTCGACTAACAACGTGAGTACTTTTATCAACTTGTAGAAAATAAACATATTCTATAAAAAAATTAGACCCTCATTACTCGGTAGTGGAAATAGCCACCCCGGATCTTTTAACCATACGTAGACAACAGCCCATGCGGAACACTCGTAGTCGACTAACAACGTTAGTACTTTCATCAACTCGTGGAAAATAAACATAATCTCAAAAAAATTAGACCCTTATTACTCGGTGGCGGAGATAGCCACCCCGGATCTTTTCAGCATACGTAGACAACAGCCCATGTGGAACACTCCTAGTCGACTAACAACGTGAGTACTTTCATCAACTCGTGGAAAATAAACATAATCTCAAAAAAATTAGACCCACATTACTCGGTAGTGGAACTAGCCACCCCGGATCTTTTCAGTATACGTAGACAACAGCCCATGTGGAACACTCCTAGCTAACTAACAACGTTAGTACTTTCATCAACTCGTGGAAAATAAACATATTCTAAAAAAAATAGACCCTCATGACTCGGTAGCGGATATAGCCACCCCGGATCTTTTCAGCAAACGTAGACAACAGCCCATGTGGAACACTTCTAGTCGACTAACAACGTTAGTACTTTCATCAACTCGTGGAAAATAAACATATTCTTAAAAAAATTACACCCACATTACTCGGTAGTTGAAATAGCCACCCCGTATCTTTTCAGTATACGTAGACAACAGTCCATGTGGAACACTCCTAGTCGACTAACAACGTTAGTACTTTCATCAACTCGTGGAAAATAAACATATTCTAAAAAAAATTAGACCCTCATGACTCGGTAGCGGAGATAGCCACCCCGGATCTTTTCAGCAAACGTAGACAACAGCCCATGTGGAACACTTCTAGTCGACTAACAACGTTAGTACTTTCATCAACTCGTGGAAAATAAACATATTCTTAAAAAAATTACACCCACATTACTCGGTAGTTGAAATAGCCACCCCAGATATTTTCAGTATACGTAGACAACAGCCCATGTGGAACACTCCTAGTCGACTAACATCGTTAGTACTTTCATCAACTCGTGGAAAATAAACATAATCTCAAAAAAATTGGACCCTTATTACTCGGTGGCGGAGATAGCCACCCCGGATCTTTTACGCATACGTAGACAACAGCCCATGTGGAACACTCCTAGTCGACTAACAACGTGAGTACTTTCATCAACTCGTGGAAAATAATCATATTCTAAAAGAAAATTGACCCTCATGACTCGGTAGCGGAGATAGCCACCCCGGATTTTTTCGGCATACGTAGACAGCAGCCCATGTGGAACACTCCTGGATAACTATCAACGTTAGTACTTTCATCAACTCGTGGAAAATACATAATCTAAAAAAAATTAGACCCTCATTACTCGGTAGTGGAAATAGCCACCCCGGATCTTTTCAGTATACGTAGACAACAGCCCATGTGGAACACTTCTAGTCGACTAACAATGTTAGTACTTTCATCAACTCGTGGAAAATAAACATGATCTCAAAAAAAATAGACCCTTATTACTCGGTGGCGGAGATAGCCACCCCGGAACTTTTCAGCAAACGTAGACAACAGCCCATGTGGAACACTCCTAGTCGACTAACAACGTGAGTACTTTCATCAACTCGTGGAAAATAAACATAATCTCAACAAAATTAGACCCTTATTACTCGGTAGCGGAGATAGCCACCCCGGATCTTTTCAGTATACGTAGACAACAGCCCATGTGGAACACTTCTAGTCGACTAACAATGTTAGTACTTTCATCAACTCGTGGAAAATAAACATGATCTCAAAAAAAATAGACCCTTATTACTCGGTGGCGGAGATAGCCACCCCGGATCTTTTCAGCATACGTAGACAACAGCCCATGTGGAACACTCCTAGTCGACTAACAACGTGAGTACTTTCATCAACTCGTGGAAAATAAACATAATCTCAAAAAAAATTGACCCTTATTACTCGGTGGCGGAGATAGCCACCCCGGATCTTTTCAGCATACGTAGACAACAGCCCATGTGGAACACTCCTAGTCGACTAACAACGTGAGTACTTTCATCAACTCGTGGAAAATAAACATAATCTCAAAAAAATTAGACCCACATTACTCGGTAGTGGAACTAGCCACCCCGGATCTTTTCAGTATACGTAGACAACAGCCCATGTGGAACACTCCTAGCTAACCAACAACGTTAGTACTTTCATCAACTCGTGGAAAATAAACATATTCTAAAAAAAATTAGACCCTCATGACTCGGTAGCGGATATAGCCACCCCGGATCTTTTCAGCAAACGTAGACAACAGCCCATGTGGAACACTTCTAGTCGACTAACAACGTTAGTACTTTCATCAACTCGTGGAAAATAAACATATTCTTAAAAAAATTACACCCACATTACTCGGTAGTTGAAATAGCCACCCCGGATCTTTTCAGTATACGTAGACAACAGCCCATGTGGAACACTCCTAGCTAACTAACAACGTTAGTACTTTCATCAACTCAATTTCTTTAGAATATGTTTATTTTCCACTAGTTGATGAAAGTACTAACGTTGTTAGTCGACTAGGAGTGTTCCACATGGGCTGTTGTCAACGTATACTAAAAAGATCCGGGGTGGCTATTTCCACTACCGAGTAATGAGGGTAAATTTTTTTTAAAGAATATGTTTATTTTCTACAAGTTGATTAAAGTACTCACGTTGTTAGTCGACTAGGAGTGTTCCACATGGGCTGTTGTCTACGTTTGCTGAAAAGATCCGGGGTGGCTATCTCCGCCACCGAGTAATAAGGGTCTATTTTTTTTGAGATCATGTTTATTTTCCACGAGTTGATGAACGTACTAACATTGTTAGTCGACTAGAAGTGTTCCACATGGGCTGTTGTCTACGTATATTGAAAAGATCCGGGGTGGCTATTTCCACTACCGAGTAATGTGGGTGTATTTTTTTTTAAGAATATGTTTATTTTCCACGAGTTGATGAAAGTACTAACGTTGTTAGTTGACTAGAAGTGTTCCACATGGGCTGTTGTCTACGTTTGCTGAAAAGATCCGGGGTGGCTATCTCCGCTACCGAGTCATGAGGGTCTAATTTTTTTTAGAATATGTTTATTTTCCACGAGTTGATGAAAGTACTAACGTTGTTAGTTAGCTAGGAGTGTTCTACATGGGCTGTTGTCTACGTATACTGAAAAAATCCGGGGTGGCTAGTTCCACTACCGAGTAAAGTGGGTCTAATTTTTTTGAGATTATGTTTATTTTCCACGAGTTGATGAAAGTACTCACGTTGTTAGTCGACTAGGAGTGTTCCACATGGGATGTTGTCTACGTTTGCTGAAAAGATCCGGGGTGGCTATCTCCGCTACCGAGTCATGAGGGTCTAATTTTTTTTAGAATATGTTTATTTTCCACGAGTTGATGAAAGTACTAACGTTGTTAGTTAGCTAGGAGTGTTCCACATGGGCTGTTGTCTACGTATACTGAAAAGATCCGGGGTGGCTAGTTCCACTACCGAGTAATGTGGGTCTAATTTTTTTGAGATTATGTTTATTTTCCACGAGTTGATGAGAGTACTCACGTTGTTAGTCGACTAGGAGTGTTCCACATGGGCTGTTGTCTACGTTTGCTGAAAAGATCCGGGATGGCTATCTCCGCTACCGAGTAATAAGGGTCTAATTTTTTTTTAGAATATGTTTATTTTCCACTAGTTGATGAAAGTACTAACGTTGTTAGTCGACTAGGAGTGTTCCACATGGGCTGTTGTCTACGTATGCTTAAAAGATCCGGGGTGGCTATCTCCGCTACCGAGTCATGAGGGTCTAATTTTTTTTAGAATATGTTTATTTTCCACGAGTTGATGAAAGTACTAACGTTGTTAGTTAGCTAGGAGTGTTCCACATGGGCTGTTGTCTACGTATGCTGAAAAGATCCGGGGTGGCTATCTCCGCTACCGAGTAATGTGGGTGTAATTTTTTTAAGAATATGTTTATTTTCCACGAGTTGATGAAAGTACTAACGTTGTTAGTCGACTAGAAGTGTTCAACATGGGCTGTTGTCTACGTTTGCTGAAAAGATCCGGGGTGGCTATCTCCGCTACCGAGTCATGAGGGTCTAATTTTTTTTAGAATATGTTTATTTTCCACGAGTTGATGAAAGTACTAACGTTGTTAGTTAGCTAGGAGTGTTCCACATGGGTTGTTGTCTACGTATACTGAAAAAATCCGGGGTGTCTAGTTCCACTACCGAGTAATGTGGGTCTAATTTTTTTGAGATTATGTTTATTTTCCACGAGTTGATGAAAGTACTCACGTTGTTAGTCGACTAGGAGTGTTCCACATGGGATGTTGTCTACGTATGCTGAAAAGATCCGGGGTGGCTATCTCCGCCACCGAGTAATAAGGGTCTAATTTTTTTGAGATTATGTTTATTTTCCACGAGTTGATGAAAGTACTAACGTTGTTAGTCGACTAGAAGTGTTCCACATGGGCTGTTGTCTACGTTTGCTGAAAAGATCCGGGGTGGCTATCTCCGCTACCGAGTCATGAGGGTCTAATTTTTTTTAGAATATGTTTATTTTCCACGAGTTGATGAAAGTACTAACGTTGTTAGTTAGCTAGGAGTGTTCCACATGGGCTGTTGTCTACGTATACTGAAAATATCCGGGGTGGCTAGTTCCACTACCGAGTAATTTGGGTCTAATTTTTTTGAGATTATGTTTATTTTCCACGAGTTGATGAAAGTACTCACGTTGTTAGTCGACTAGGAGTGTTCCACATGGGATGTTGTCTACGTATGCTGAAAAGATCCGGGGTGGCTATCTCCGCCACCGAGTAATAAGGGTCCAATTTTTTTGAGAGTATGTTTATTTTCCACGAGTTGATGAAAGTACTAACGATGTTAGTCGACTAGGTGTGTTCCACATGGGCTGTTGTCTACGTATACTGAAAAGATCCGGGGTGGCTATTTCAACTACCGAGTAATGTGGGTGTAATTTTTTTAAGAATATGTTTATTTTCCACGAGTTGATGAAAGTACTAACGTTGTTAGTTGACTAGAAGTGTTCCACATGGGCTGTTGTCTACGTTTGCTGAAAAGATCCGGGGTGGCTATCTCCGCTACCGAGTCATGAGGGTCTAATTTTTTTTAGAATATGTTTATTTTCCACGAGTTGATGAAAGTACTAACGTTGTTAGTTAGCTAGGAGTGTTCCACATGGGCTGTTGTCTACGTATACTGAAAATATCCGGGGTGGCTAGTTCCACTACCGAGTAATGTGGGTCTAATTTTTTTGAGATTATGTTTATTTTCCACGAGTTGATGAAAGTACTCACGTTGTTAGTCGACTAGGAGTGTTCCACATGGGCTGTTGTCTACGTTTGCTGAAAAGATCCGGGATGGCTATCTCCGCTACCGAGTAATAAGGGTCTAATTTTTTTTAGAATATGTTTATTTTCCACTAGTTGATGAAAGTACTAACGTTGTTAGTCGACTAGGAGTATTCCACATGGGCTGTTGTCTACGTATGCTTAAAAGATCCGGGGTGGCTATTTCAACTACCGAGTAATGTGGGTGTAATTTTTTTTAAGAATATGTTTATTTTCTAAGAGTTGATGAAAGTACTAACGTTGTTAGTCGACTAGAAGTGTTCCACATGGGCTGTTGTCTACGTTTGCTGAAAAGATCCGGGGTGGCTATCTCCGCTACCGAGTCATGAGGGTCTAATTTTTTTTAGAATATGTTTATTTTCCACGAGTTGATGAAAGTACTAACGTTGTTAGTTAGCTAGGAGTGTTCCACATGGGCTGTTGTCTACGTATACTGAAAAAATCCGGGGTGTCTAGTTCCACTACCGAGTAATGTGGGTCTAATTTTTTTGAGATTATGTTTATTTTCCACGAGTTGATGAAAGTACTCACGTTGTTAGTCGACTAGGAGTGTTCCACATGGGATGTTGTCTACGTATGCTGAAAAGATCCGGGGTGGCTATCTCCGCCACCGAGTAATAAGGGTCTAATTTTTTTGAGATTATGTTTATTTTCCACGAGTTGATGAAAGTACTAACGTTGTTAGTCGACTAGAAGTGTTCCACATGGGCTGTTGTCTACGTTTGCTGAAAAGATCCGGGGTGGCTATCTCCGCTACCGAGTCATGAGGGTCTAATTTTTTTTAGAATATGTTTATTTTCCACGAGTTGATGAAAGTACTAACGTTGTTAGTTAGCTAGGAGTGTTCCACATGGGCTGTTGTCTACGTATACTGAAAATATCCGGGGTGGCTAGTTCCACTACCGAGTAATTTGGGTCTAATTTTTTTGAGATTATGTTTATTTTCCACGAGTTGATGAAAGTACTCACGTTGTTAGTCGACTAGGAGTGTTCCACATGGGATGTTGTCTACGTATGCTGAAAAGATCCGGGGTGGCTATCTCCGCCACCGAGTAATAAGAGTCCAATTTTTTTGAGAGTATGTTTATTTTCCACGAGTTGATGAAAGTACTAACGATGTTAGTCGACTAGGTGTGTTCCACATGGGCTGTTGTCTACGTATACTGAAAAGATCCGGGGTGGCTATTTCAACTACCGAGTAATGTGGGTGTAATTTTTTTAAGAATATGTTTATTTTCCACGAGTTGATGAAAGTACTAACGTTGTTAGTTGACTAGAAGTGTTCCACATGGGCTGTTGTCTACGTTTGCTGAAAAGATCCGGGGTGGCTATCTCCGCTACCGAGTCATGAGGGTGTAATTTTTTTTAGAATATGTTTATTTTCCACGAGTTGATGAAAGTACTAACGTTGTTAGTTAGCTAGGAGTGTTCCACATGGGCTGTTGTCTACGTATACTGAAAAAATCCGGGGTGGCTAGTTCCACTACCGAGTAATGTGGGTCTAATTTTTTTGAGATTATGTTTATTTTCCACGAGTTGATGAAAGTACTAACGTTGTTAGTCGACTAGAAGTGTTCCACATGGGCTGTTGTCTACGTTTGCTGAAAAGATCCGGGGTGGCTATCTCCGCTACCGAGTCATGAGGGTCTAATTTTTTTTAGAATATGTTTATTTTCCACGAGTTGATGAAAGTACTAACGTTGTTAGTTAGCTAGGAGTGTTCCACATGGGCTGTTGTCTACGTATACTGAAAAAATCCGGGGTGGCTAGTTCCACTACCGAGTAATGTGGGTCTAATTTTTTTGAGATTATGTTTATTTTCCACGAGTTGATGAAAGTACTAACGTTGTTAGTCGACTAGAAGTGTTCCACATGGGCTGTTGTCTACGTTTGCTGAAAAGATCCGGGGTGGCTATTTCCGCTACCGAGTCATGAGGGTCTAATTTTTTTTAGAATATGTTTATTTTCCACGAGTTGATGAAAGTACTAACGTTGTTAGTTTGCTAGGAGTGTTCCACATGGGCTGTTGTCTACGTATACTGAAAAGATCCGGGGTGGCTAGTTCCACTACCGAGTAATGTGGGTCTAATTTTTTTGAGATTATGTTTATTTTCCACGAGTTGATGAAAGTACTCACGTTGTTAGTCGACTAGGAGTGTTCCACATGGGCTGTTGTCTACGTTTGCTGAAAAGATCCGGGGTGGCTATCTCCGCTACCGAGTAATAAGGGTCTAATTTTTTTTAGAATGTGTTTATTTTCCACTAGTTGATGAAAGTACTAACGATGTTAGTCGACTAGGAGTGTTCCACATGGGCTGTTGTCTACGTATACTGAAAATATCCGGGGTGGCTATTACCACTACTGAATTATCGGGCTTGACTCTAATGAATTTCATCAAATGCACGTTTAAAGATTTTTTCCAAGACATGAGATAGGTATTTCATGTATCAGTTTTTTCCAAATGGACTGTTTTATGCGTGTGCTAAATATAATAATATTAGGTGTTACTTAATTAATTAGCTAATTTTTGGTATACGTTGATGATTTAATATTATCAGTGTCAGTCACTACTTGGTTCTGCTGCCGTAGAAATAGCTTTCCTGAATTATGAAGTTGAGTAAAGTTATATTACCTATTGAAATTTTGAGTAATTTAATTGTTTTATTTTTTTCTCTCGTTACGGTGAGAGTTCTAACGAAAAGTTTTGCAGAACTATCGAGTACTAACGATAACACCTCGCCTGTGTATTTTGTTGATTGTGAATTGCATATGGGGCGGCAGGTGTGAAGTTAGCCACCCCATTTCAATTATTTAAAAAAAAATTCTGTTTTAGAGTACTAACGATAATATTTTGGAACAATCGAGTACTAACGATTGTCTGTCGATTGGCGAAAAAAAAAGTCGAAAAAGTCGTTTTGGGCCGGGAGTGTGAAGTTGGCCGGCCCCAAAAAGTTTTTTAAAAATAATCGAATTGCGTAAGAGTACTAACGAAAAGTTACACAGAACTTAAAAGTACTTACCGAGTACTTTCGACCTGCATAGGTGAATTGCGGGCAACGGCTTTGGGGCCGGTCAACTTCACACAAGTCGAACACTCTTACTTAATAAAGAAGAAAGAAAGTAGGTACTTAACTTGGAATACTTTTTTATAGTTGATAAGTTTTCCGTATATTATCTATTGTATTTTGTAAATTGCACAGTAAAACTAATACTAACAATATTCCATTAAAATACTTTTGTGTTTTCAGATCCATGGAGCAGTATTTGCAAAAAAATTACAAAATTTTTAAATTCGTGTGTTATCTTTAAGTTAAGTTTAAGCGTTTGATGTTTTTGTGATGTTTACTTTGTACCTATAGGTAATTGTAAACTACATATACTACACACGGGTACTCATTGCACATTGGACACATTGCATAGCACACAATATCGTCCCCGTGTCCTCTGTTTCGTCCCCGTGTCGCCAGTGAGATTGGACACATAAAGAATAGAATAAGAATAAATTTATTTGTGCGGTAAGATGTCAAAGTATTCATAGTCCATACACAAGTAGGAACTTAAGCATAGGTTATATTAAACTAAATAAAATTAGTGAGCAAAAAGTTACAGTAAACGCTAAATTCCGAATGCCTGGTGTTTTGGAACTATCTATGAACCAGACATAATTTTTGTAATAAAGAAATAATTTATAAGGAAATCGAGTTGTAGCGATAGACTTTAACTTTTTTAAAGTCTTTTTCTGTCTGTCTGTCTTTTAGCCTTCCGGGGAAATTATTAACACTTTTCTAAATTTCATTTTTACTTATCGACATAAAAATCACACCACTACGACCTGACTCAGCTTCCAACCGAGTGCCCCATAGTTACATACGTACGTGTAATTGTTTGTAAGTACATTTTTCTTTGAGGTTACTCTCTATTATATGCTCACAGTTAAATAGGACGCAATGGGCTTACCACAAAGGTGTATGAGTCGAGATCAAAGCCAGCCTTAATTGTTGCTCAAATTATTATGAAATTGATGCGAGCGACGTCAAAGGATGCAAATTATGGGTGGTATGACTCTTGTTGGTTGTGGGCAGGAGTTAGTTGAAGTTTAGTGAACCTTAAAGCTGTGTTCGAGAAGTTAAAGGTTATACCTACTACTATATTAGGGATTTGTTGTACAGTTTTCATTCAAAATTGGTAAAACAAAAGGAAAATAGGTAAACCAATAAAAAAAATTGTGCGTTTTCACATCTTCTAGCCTATTAATGTCCCCACGGTTTAGGCCTGTGCCTCCCCTTGCACAAGGGGGGTATGGGCCATGATCCACCGAGCGGGCCTAGTGCTGATTGGTAAATTTCACACGCCTTTGGATTTTTTTTAACATTTCCTCAGACAAGTTTCCTCACGATGTTTTCCTTCACCGTTAGAGCAGTCGGTAAATGTACATAAGTCTTCGAATAAATCTGTAAAACTCGTTGGTACATGGCATGGTTTTGAACCCGGACCTCCCGCATGGGAGTCCGGCGTCCTAGCCACTAGACCACACATTTCACTTACGTAATAAAAAGGAAAAAATAAGGTGCAACGTTAAGGCATAGTGTTTTATTATCGCCAAAACAAAAAACCATGCACTTTAGAATATATATTTTTTGTGGGTACCTACTATCTACCTATGTACAAAGTCGGTCATGACTTATTTTTATACATAGAAGTTCATGTAAAATTGTGTATCAAATTATAATAGAGTCAAAACAGAACATAAGGGTAACAATATGGCGTCGATGTTTGAACAACTTTTGTTCTATGACCTTCTCATTTATTTTCCAGCGAAAAAATCTGCTTGATGCCTTATTATAATAAATAGAGCGTCGGTGGCACAGTGGCTAGGACACCGGACTCCCATGCGGGTTGTCCCGGTTCGAATTCGTGCAGTGCCATGTACCGAAGACATGTTCGAAGACTTACGTACATTTACGACAGCTCTGACGGTGAGGGAACCTGCACACTGAGATGACCAGTGTGTAAAATGAGGTAGGCACAAAAAAGATCCTCAGGGCTCGAAGTGCCGCTGGGGTTATTCCCGGCCCCCATCATAAGATAAGATATTATAAATAGATTTGATCGAAAAATTGTATTATATCTTTTATTAGTAGAACTGTAACAATATCCTTTAAAAAAAATTTCTATGCAACATAAAAAAATATTCATCGTAATTACACAATAAATTACAGTTACTAATTGCGAACTAAAATGTAAATTATTATAATTCGTGATAAAAATCTTCGCACGAGGTCAGCGTTTCACAATTCGAAAAAATATTCTTACAATCTGTCATTATTAAAAATATTCAATACAAATTATTGTTACATACATGTTATACATGTTATTATAAATGCAACCTTATTGTTATGTAACGTATAATACCTCCAATGTCGGTTAAAAAGCTTGCTTAGCAATTCATCATCATCAGCAGCAGCCCACTCTAGTCCACTGCTGGACATAGACCTCTCCCAGGGCGCGCCATTGAGCCCGATCTTCGGCTCTTCTCATCCAGTCGCTGCCAGCCACCTTGCGCAGATCGCTTAATCGATCGATCAATTGCTTAGCAATTAGTTTTATTTAATGTTTCATAGTGAAATTGTATATACTTTTCCTGTTCATTATCAATAATAAGAGTACAGCTGAATATTATGTAGATTTTAACTGACAACTGATCAAACTAATACCCCAGCATTATGATATAGGTACCTACGAGTATTATATTTGTTTGTCTAACATCTTTGAACAGTCGTACCCTAATAACGGGCGAAGTTCTCACAGTAAAAATCTCATATAATCTCTTTGTAAGACATGAGGACGCTTACTTTTTGGTAAATATTTATACGAGTCCATGTGTTTACAGTGATTTTATTGTGTTATAATGCTAGGTGATTTCAATATGCGACTAATTACGGATTAAAGTGATTTAACGCGAGAGTTAAATAACAAACTTTTACATTTAATCATTGTAACTTGAAAAACTCTCAATATTTTTATTCTGACCCGTAGGTATAAATTTTAAATACCTAAGAATTATTGTAAGATCGAATCCCGAACACCGAGAGCCGTCTTTGGACAAAGGTGGAGGATAGATAGATTAATACTTTATCGCACACAAGAAATTTACATAGGAAAGGAAACAGAATAAGTGTACAAAGGCGGCTTTATCGCTCAAAGCGATCTCTTCCAGGCAACCTAGGCGATAGAAGAATTATTAATAGGTTACCGGCAGTATAGTGCAGAAGAGTGAAATAGGAAATATTTATTGGTTTATACACTTTTAATACATAACATAAGTAAAGCTCGGTACGAATACCAAAATACAAAGGCCCTAGCAATAAAACAATACATATAATAATAGAGGATGCCGGCAAGAGAATAACAGCACTCGAGTGGAGATGGGCAGGGTACTTGGCTAGGCGGAATGACGGCCGATGGAGTCAGCGATCGAGTGGAGGCCTAGAATATGGAGAAGGTCAGTGGACAGACCACCAGCCCGTTGGTCGTTGGAATGAATGGTAAAGTGTTGGTGAGAGTGAGAGTAGCACAAGACCGTATGGAAAGGCGCTAGAAGGAAGAGGCTTATCTATACCCAGCAGTGGGCAGAGATCGTCTGAGAAAGAGGAAAGAAGAAGAAGAAGTATTGTTGTCGATAATCAATTATTAAATGCTATCACTCAAGGTTGCTTGGAAGAAACTGCTTTACCCTTTCGAAAGCGGCAATTTGTCTATCTGTACCTATATCTATAGATGAAAGCATCGGTGGCGTCTTGGCTAGGACGTCGGACTCCGGAGGTCCGAGTTCGAAACCAGACAATGCCATGTACCAATGAGTTATTCGGTTTTTTCGAAAGACATACGTACATTTACCGACTGCTCTGACGGTGTAGGAAATGAGGAAACCTGCACACTGAGATAACCAGTGTGTGAAATGGGGAAGGCAATGGCAAACCACCCCCAATAAATCTGCCACGAGAGTCGTTCTATGTGATTAATTCTTTAGAATGATCACGACCCTCAGCAATGAGGAACACGACTTAGAAGAAGAAGAAATATCTATATAGTTGTAGTAATAGGTATAATACCAATAGCGTATTTCTGAGTCGAACTGCAAGCTGTCAATTACCATCCGATAAGTCAAATGAATCATTAAAATAGTAGAGACAAACTCTACCATATGGGTGGAAGTAGCTGAAGTCAAACAAACAAATAATATTTTAATTCCTCATAAAAGTTGATCCATGCTACCGATTTATACCATAATTCATAACCAATACCCATAGAGCATTATGAGTGTGGTATTATCCTTCCTTACCCCATCTGTCGGCGAGTTCCCGTGCGACAAGAATCAAATTCCCGGTTAAATAAAAGTTACAATCGATTTTGTGTCTAACGCCATCATGTTTAAGGGTGTATCAGTAGTTGATGAGGTGGAAAGTGCTAGTGGTTAGTTCTGAAGTCAACCGGTATAGGAGCTCATGGGTGGTCATTACCAGCTGCGATGATAGTGATGGTGGTGATAAAATGGTGTTTAGCTAACGAATTCGTTCAGAAGATTAATTGAAGTGTTTTGCTTTAAAAGTTCGGCGACTTCCTCGTATCAAGATTATGAAATTTCAAAATTGCATGTTCATAAGGTCCTTTTTTATTAGTAGCAAATATTTGGAGGGACGTATATGCTGGTCATTTGTACCACTTTACACGAAAAAAATAACCCTGATACTTGTATGAAATATTTCCATACTAAATAAAAATAAATCCTATTATTTTGCGCTTTGGTGGCAAAAATGAAACGACTCGTGTCATTCATACTTCTTCAGTATTAGAATAGCAATAATTCATTCATTTGTAGAATTTTCAAACAAACAATTTTGTCGTTTTTCTCGAAAATTTAATAGAAAAAAAATTTTTTTTGCCCTATCGTTATTGATATAACCTATAGTTGACACCCTAGAAATATTTGCCGCTAATAAAATAGGACCCTATATAGTCGACCACTAGCTAAGATATGTCATATGTGAAAACCGTTCGTTTAAATCTAAACCTTACGCTTGCACAATAATGGTTATACATTGCAAATTCTCACATTTTGACGGTTTTTCGTAGGGTGACCTGTGATCGACTGTACTAGTAAGTAGGTATGTTAGTATGGCCTGAGAGGAGGAAAGAAATCGGTAACTATTACAAGTAATTTACACAACATTTACGAGTAATGACATCCTAGAAATATTTGCCGCTAATAAAGTAATCCCTACATACTGCCAATTTTATTTTTCTATTTTTCCACAGATATAGGTAGGTTAGGTAGGATAGGTTAGGCCAGTTTGGTTCCAGTGTAACTATGAGTACCTCAATCTCATACCTACCAAATATTCGATAAACATTTTAGCGCCCCCCAAATGCAAACCAAGAATAAAATTCGCTATAATCCAATTCATTAAACACTTGTGCAGGAAGAGTGTCCTATGCACCTAATAGGATTAAGCGTTTTATTTAAATCGTCTTTAGTATTAGTATAGTCGACCGCAGGTCAACCTACTGTCAAAATTTGAGAATCTGAAATATACCTTTAATGTCTACTCGTGTTCAGTATGTGAATTAGTGCTCTAGGTTCTTGCTTGATCAGAAGGATGATAGAAAAGAGGGATAAAAGAGGGATACGCTGTACCTTCCCAAATGAATATGTCCCCCATTAACTTTCGTATGATACGGATTCCTGGGTGACTAATATTATGAACACTGTCAAATGCAATTCGCTTAAATTCCTTCGTCAAACATGGTATGTCCCTTATAGCGCAGACATAAGGTTGGATTTTGACATATGGTATACTTTAGCTAGTTGTCGACTGTACACACAGACTTTGTGGTGGTAGATAGAGATCAAAATTTTGGGTCGAGATATTTTATTTTCTCTGTTCTGATCCAACGTTGAAGAAAAATTTGTGAAGAAATTGAGGAAGGTTCCGATGGCATAAAGGAATCACCATCACCATCACCAATAAACTAGACCCTGTGCCTAACCGTGCAGAGTCAGCCTGGGTACAGTCTGGTTCTGAAGAGTAGAATTTAAATTAATGGCAACTTTCCATACCTAAATAACTATATCCAACTCTTTAAAATCAAACTACTACCCTTGTAGAGGTGGTAGAGGGCGCGTCAATTTTTATGGCGTATCTGAACTTAGTCACGAGTCGCATTCCAGCACATTTTTTAGGTGTTAACGGGGTGTAGAAGAGCGAGGGAGCGGGACATGTCCTCCTCCATATCGCGCGGGGGTCCATACTCATCCCTCGCTCTTCTACACCCCGCTAACACCTAAAAACATGCACTGAAATGCGACTGTGTCTATATTCAGATACACCATAAAGATTGGCGCGCTCTCTACCTAATACATACACAATGCACATGGTTGACGCACTCCATCTCTATTCAAAGCTAGCAGCCCATCTAATACCCTTAAATAAAATTATAGTGATGTGATGACCACAACCATCGAAGGGCTGGTATGCTGGTCTTATTTCCTGAAACATGAAAAAAATACTACTGATTCAATGTAGCTCGAAATAGCCGAATATTTTTTATCAAATACAAATATACTTTATTGCACACCCGGGACAAAAACAAAACATACAACATAAAGAGAGGTACAATACAATGTGCAGAAGGCGGCCTTATCGATTCTTTAAGCGATATCTTCCAGGTAACCTTCAGGTGATGGAAAAATCATATGGATACATAAGCTGAGTTGAGGCCCTTTTCACAACAACAGCAGACCATCAGACATGATTTCAATATGTTTACCTTTGACTAGATAATTATTTTTTTATAATTATAACTGTTTCGGTCATTTCTGTGTGTGAAATAAACATATTACTTACTTACTTTCTTACGTAATGTACGGGTGCAAAATGTAATAAAATATAATATAGGGTGGTTTTTGGAGCATCTTTCAAAAATTGCTAAAGACTACTGAATTTCAAACTTTAGTGTTTTTATTTAGACAAGCAATAAAATTGCAATAATCCCACGCGATTCTGTGATATCACGCCCTCACCATTAGGGGCCGACTGTTGGCTAAATACTTGCATATTTTGATGTCACTGCAAACCATAAATTATGGCATTAGGAGATATTCGAAGCCATTATTGGAATTTGTTGTATAAATGCTGCTGTTTAGGCCATATGGTCATTTAATGGATGAGTTGAGTGCAGTTAATATTATAGATAGGTATTAAAAGAAAAGAAGAAGAGAGTCATCAGTTCATCACTCTCTTGATAATTCATTCATGAATTGTCATCTAAAAATCGAGGTTTTTTGGACGATTGGATTCATCATCTGAATCTGATTCTAATATTGTTATATTAGGTCCTTTTTTTAGTAGCAAATATGGAGGGAGGGTATGTGCTGATCATGTACCACTTTACATGAAAAAAATCCATTATAAAATAAATAAACCACATTATTTTGCGTAAGTATATCTTGGTGGCATAAACTCACCCATGTCGTTATATAGCAATAATTGGTTCTTTGTCGTTATTCTCGAAAACTGCGCCGCAGATTGTCAGGCATCACCTGTGTGCCAGGGATCACTCCCTAATGATACAACGTATGAATAACGGAAATATTAATAACCAGAAGTAAAATATTAGGAAACGAAGGATGGTAGGTTAATTTTTAATTTATACATTAGAATACAGGAAAGTATGTACGAGTATGTAGGTATTATAGTATAAAATAGAGAAAAAATAAAAATAAAGCAAGCGATGTAGATGAAACTGAAGGAAGGATTAAAGTAGGTATCTACTACTAGGTACTACTGTTCAATGTAGCGAAATTTGTATTTGCTTTGTCTATGGCAACGACTTTTGTATAGGTATCAAGTAGATAAAGTTTAAGTAGATAATATCCACATTTCATTATTGTAACGGAGGAATTGTAATAAATAATAAATTATGGATTACAAAGAGTCATTTGCTAGGAGTATGACTTCGCAATTAATATTGGTCCAGCGGTCAGCGTGGGAAAGTATCTGTTTAAAATCCCTGTTATTATCATTTATTAGAATTGAAATGATCCATGGATTTATATAACACTACAGCAATTCCATGGGTTAAACTGAACTTGTTATGTACCAGCATTCAGTTAGACGAATCCTGACACAGAACTACTTTAAGCATGACTAGTTTCCCACACTCTGTCACATAACATTTAAACCATTTCTCTTTTATATTCTTAATATTGTTATCTTTCAAAGGTAAGAAACCTTAAAGGTTGACTGGAACAGATCGCTTTTAGCGATAAGACCGCCTAGATTGTATTAATCGTTTTGTACGCATTGTATCATACTAATTTTGTACAATAAAGAGGATTGCACAAAATTCATTCATTCATCTTTATTTATTTTGCAACCGACCTGTTTCTGTAATCTCTTTCTTTTTAATAAGTGAGAAATAATTCTTTTTTAAGGACTAGTTTATGCGTAGGTGGAAGGACGATATCGACCACTTGCAAAAAGGATGGTATAAGGACGCCGAGGATAGGGAAAAATGGAAAGGAAGAGGGGAGGCCTTTGCCCAGCAGTGGGACAGCCTATAGACTATTAAAAAAAATAGACTAGTTTTATACGGTTTTTTATGTGGAAATTTATTATTAGCATATTTTTATCTATATATTATAAGTCTGTAGTAGTTATGTATTTGTCTGTAAATTTCCCTAAGAGAAATAAATATTAGCTACAAAGTTAAAAATACCTTCTGAACAAAATAATCGATGTTTTGTAAGGAATATTTAAATAAGAGCGCACTTGTAACATTGAAATAAAACAATATTTTTAAATAATCATCTGTTAAACGTGCTCAAAAACCTGTCCCGCATCTCTGTACAACTTTAAATAGTATAAAATCAAATAAAAAACCCACGCACAATGCAAATAATTGCGTTAAATTCGCGCCACTTGAGTTAAACAATGCAATAGCGTTCGTGTATTGACGCCAAAATCAGGGTGCGGTGGTTTTACACTTGACCATCTGTGTGAATGCTGTTGAATTAGAATTTTGAATAATACACGGAAATTATTCTGTTTCAAGATGAGAGAAGAGTATTTTTAACCCCCGACCGATCTAGGGAGGGCGTGTTATAAGTTTGATACGTTTGTCTGTCTGTTTTTATGTGGCATCATAATTTGACAACGGATAGTCCGATTTTTACTCGGTTTTTTTTTTTATTAAGGAAAACAAACAGCTAAAGTAGTACATAATAATAGACAATATAAATAACACAAAAGCCAGTGAAGTTTTCACAGGAAGTACTAAAAATAGCTAATATTGTAATGTTACTCGCGTAAATACTATTTTAAATTGTATTTTAATTCACGTATTAATAACAACATCAAAGGTGCACAGTTTAACGCTTTTAAAAAAAATTTAATATGGAATTTTGTTGAGTGTTCTTAGCTAGGTTTGATAATAATTGGACCAGTGGTTTCCAAGATCTTGGAGTATCTTTGATGTCAGATGGGATCTCTGGAACGGTAATAGCTAGATGGTTCGAATTTGTGTTAAAATATTTAGGTTCATAGTGCGTTTCCGACGTCTGAAGCCTTAAGGATCTGGTGATGACCAGGAAACAAACAAGCAAACTTCAATTTCACAGTATGAAATTTGAGGAATTTTAAGATTATCAGCCATAAACCATAGTTAGATGGGGTCTTCTCGAACTAAAGTTATAGGGAATCCTGAGACCATTCAAGAAAAAAAAAATTAAGATGGCGGTAAAAAAATAGCTTTTGGATATGGATACTGAACACCCTCTTTTCTGGACTATAGGAGGTTTTGGTTACACCTGTACCTAGATATTCCTTTGGGTCGAACAATTAGACCGACGTTGAAGTGGTTTGTATGTTTTGCAACGGTTTTACGCATGGATGAGAGAAAAAGTAGTAACCCGCCCCTTCCTTCATGGTTTTACCCAAGGGAACAATACACCATTTTTTGGGATAAAAGAAAAATCAAATCTTTTCGATGACTTCCCGCCATCTAGTTAAAAACTTTTAATCTTTCACAACAATGTCGTTCATTGCCATCTATAGCTTCCTTTGTAAATGAACATCAAAAGTTCTACACTTGTCGCTTAGCGCCATCTACAAATAATGCACGGAACCGTTCACGAGATCAGTTTTAAGTATACTCCACCTACAGACATTACTGTTGTGCTAGTATCCCGGTAGGTGGCAGTGTTAGCAGTTCTAAGTTTTTTTACTAGTTTCACGAAAGTTAATGTCGACTTAACAATAAAATAAGGATATTTCTTGCAACTCACGGTCTATAATAAATAAATAAAAATCTATCCATACCTACAACTGCACATTGCACAATGCTGAAACAGGCTCAAGATAATCCCGCATACCTACCTACTAGGAATGTTACGGAGGTGGTTTTACCGGAACCGGAGTCGGAACCGAAGGTTTTATATTTGATTTATCGGAGTCTGAACCGGGGTCGGGGGCGGAGGAGATGTTCAGAAGAAGTTCAAATTTTAAACCGTTTTTTAATTATTATTTTTTTTTTTTATGTATAACTAAACCCGCATTTTTTTTAATCTTTATAGATGAACTAAAATATTGGCCAATATTTTTTATGTTGACTTTTGCGGCAATAAAACAAATTCCTTTATGTAATCCTACACTATTTAATTAAATATTGATATTTGAATATGTTTGCTCACAAATCTTCGGTATAACCTCCGATTCAAAATTATCGGAGCCGAAGTCAGAGTCGGAGGTGTTGATTTTACACCTCCGACTCCGACTTCGGCTAAAAGTCCGGGATCGGAAGTTCCGACCTTTCGGAGTCGGAGTCGAAGCTCCGTAACATCCCTGCTACCTATCTTTGACGAAGAAAGGTGACTCGGCAATCTCCTAACTGAACAACTTTATAAAACTACAAATTCGCAAATTGGTTGGGTACCTATCTGCATTTTCTTTATAATGCAGGTTACAACACATATTTACATTATGTAAGAAGAATAATTTTGCTATCAGGCTGACTAAGGTAGGTACTACTTATAGATAGACCAAGTTTAATTAGAAAATCCCTGAATACCTAACTTAAATTTACCTATTGATAAATTAATAGATTAGATAATGAAATGATGATCATGAAGTGATTTTACTGCTCACTAAACTAGATATCTTACCGTCTCAATTATACGAAACGTCACTAAAGTTAAGCCTTTATTAAAATATATGCTATCCTTTTCTACGCTATAGCCATTGCTCTAGATCAGGGGTTCCCAAACTTATTTTGTCTACCGCCCACTTTGAGAATAAATTATTTTTTAGCGCCCCCATTTTTTCCCCTACTTAAAAACGACTATAACTTCAAATTAAATTAATTAATTATTGTGAGCTATATTAGCGGAGATTAAACATTAATTCTAAACGAGACTTTTACTATAATTCGCAAGAGTTAACTTGAAATCTGAGCGCAGTCGGTAATACACAACGGCGCTCAGGTCTCAAGTTAACTCTTACGGGCTACACCTGCCAATGAGTTGTATGTAGTTGAGAGTCGAGAGCTCATGCAGTCGGTGTCTAGGAGGCCTCTCATCTAAATGAAATTACAAATCACCCACCAAGCCTCTACACAACGCCCCCATTTTTTTTCTGGGTCTCTTACCGCCCCCCTTTAGGCCTGCAGCGCCCACAAGGGGGCGTTATCGCCCACTTTGGGAAAGGCTGCTCTAGATAAAGATTCAATTTCAATTTATTTTATTTACACTTACACAAGTAGGTACAGAGCATCGGTGGCCTGGTGGCTAGGACGCCGGGCTCCCGTGCGGGAGATCCGGGTTTGAAACCATGCAATGCTGAATGCCATGTACCAATGGGATTTTCGGATTTTTTCCAAGACTTACGTACATTTACCGACTGCTCCAATGGTAAAGAAAAACATCGTGAGGAAAACTGCACGTCTGAGGAAATGAAATTTTTTCGAAGGTATGTGAAATCCATTTATCACCATTGGGCCCGCTCGGTGGGGACATTAATAGGCTGATGATGATGATGAAGTAGGTACAGGTTAGAGATAGGTATTTGAAGATGTAACCTGACTCATGGCTTAAAATATGCACTCACTCACCCTTATTTAATGTCAGACTATCTGACTCCCGACTAGGTTTCCCTGTGTGTGGGATATCAGGAATCCATCCATAGAAAAACGTGTCTCGCTCGATACATTTTTATTTCCACTCAAACACTGCACTTGTACAAGTATATTTATTTGAGGAGTTTTGGCGGGAAAGTCGCAGGAGAAGGTTCTACGGTGTTTATTTTATTGGTAAAAAATTGATTCCTGGTGATTTTAATAGCTAAAATCGATGTACTTTTGTCTAGCAAACTTCAGTAACAGTGACAATTTGTCGAACTCTTAAAATAAACTTTCGTCAGTGGTTCGTTGTGTAGTTTCACTCTGTGATTCTGCGGCGGGCCATGAGAATTTGCCAGAGACTAGACCGGTTGAAATTTCCGTCATAACTCCTAGGAGTATTAAAATGTGTCTACATCACAACATTTTGATGCTGAAAAACTAAAAACTGATTTAAATCGCTTCATGTTTTGGCTGATGGCCTGTGTTGCCAATGCCTTGTTAATTAAAATTAAAATATAAAAATATTTGATATGATAAGAGACATAAGGAATCCTTAATATTAAAGATGTTTTTTTTGCTACTCACATGTGTCGCTCGCTTCAATGGCTACCGATTATAGTGGGGCGGCATTCCTTTTGCCTTCTCATACAAAAATCAAATAAAAAAGGGATTATATGGATCTTTTGTCGCTTTCAATCTTGATGATCGAAATTGAGCCGGCGAAGCATTGCGAGCCAGCGTAAAAAATTAGTTTGATGTTCACATATTTTTTATCTTTGTTTGAACAACCATGTTGTGAATATTACGATAAATTATATGGCCTAATGCTAGCACCTACAAGTACTATGTATTTTATTGTTTAGTTAGATCTAGAGGCTTGAACTTAGATCAACAGATGCACTGCAGTATTTATACCATAAGTACCTACTATTTGTACGGGCATTAAATACGTTGATGATCGACGACATAATTTATAAAATAAATGCTTTCAAAAATCGTACTAAAACCAACTTCACACGCTAGGTCCGTAGACCTACTTCCAAAATTCCATGCCAGCTACCAAAAATGCCATCCAAACTTCCAATTTCCACACTGAGTTTAAAAGCGATCTCCGTAAACGTACAGCGTTTGACATTCGCGCGCAGCGCAGTCGCCACGCGCATGCGTTTGGTGTTTGACGTGTTGTGTGTTTGTGAACGATTTTTATCGTAAATGACATTTCTTTCGTAACAACTACGCTCGTGAACGTTTATTTTCCTATTTAATTCTACTGAATAAATAAAAAAAACGTGAAAATGGAGAGAAATGATAGAAAAGCGAACTCTCGTAACCACTCCATAACCGTAGACCGTGATTCCAAGTTCATATTGCGAAAAATTATCATGGATTTCGTGGTTCTATTTTGCGGTAAGTTGATAACCCTGTTTTCCTAATTTAAAAATCAAAATTAATTAAAGTTCAAAGTTCAAAGTTCAAAATAGTTTATTCCATGTAACAAATACGTTACATTTAGACCGTCACGTTTGACAAAAATTTCTTACTAATATTCTTAAAAATTACCAACATGGTTAGCTACCTAATTTTATTCGTAGAGTAGAATTGACGATTTGCATTCTAAGATATTCTCAGTACCTATGTAAAATAATTACTGAATATTTTGTGCTAAAATATCGTTGGAATTATCTTTTTATCTCCTGTAGCCTGTTAGTGAATCGGTTGTGTAATTATATTTTCGCAACAATTTAAAAATGGCCAAATAACACAATTAATTTGTGTATGCACATATGTAGGTAATTATGCAGTTTAATTTAGTTCTTTACAAACTTAGACCAAAATATGTGAAGCAAAGGGTGTGATATTTTATACTCTGTGCAGAGTCAGCCTGAGGCGATACTAAATGCTATTAAATGTTTCTGCCACAAAGCAGCAATGAGCATTGCTGTGTTTCAGTTTAAAGGGTAAGAGAGCCAGTGTAAGTACTGGTACATGAGCCATTAGGTCCTTAAGGTCAAAAACCTAACATTATAGTGAGTTTTTTTTTTATAAATAGGCTAAAGCAAACAAGCAAAGGGCAATCTGATGATAAGTGGTCACAGTCACCTAGGGATACATGCAACACCAGATGCATTGCTTGTGCGTTGCAGGCCTTGTAAGGAAAGGACTCTTTACGTTCTTTTTGAAGCAGCCCATGTCGTGAGGTGAGATGTATATGGGCAATGGTGACCCCTTACAATCGGATGACACAATTTCTCATCTGCAATTTTGTGAGAAGATGAATGAATGAGTTGAAAGTTGTTTTATCTTTGTAGAGATACGATTATTGTATTTAAGATACAACAAGATATTGTACTGTATTGTGTCAAGCACATGAATTCACAGTGTCTTAGTTTTAACTGTATTGCTGTGCAATTTTTGTAATAGTAAATAAATCTGTTCTCTGTCCTTGTACAATACATTGCGGCACTGCTTATTAACAGAGTTGACACTCATACTTTAGTGCTCCAATGTTACACTGGTATCAGTCCCAGTGCACAGAGGGCCATTGAGGCGTCAAGTGCAGCCCATTCATGTGGTGACCCTGTGTCCTGTTTCCCAGACCGTTCAGACTATACTTGGAAATGTTTCATTGTTGGCTGTATTTAGAATCTGTAGGCTAAATGTACAGTATAGTTATGCTACGACTAGGCTAGGTATTTAAAGACTGTTGGTGGCACAGTGGCTAGGGCACCGAACTCCCATGCCAGAGGTCCGGGTTTGAAACCGTGCAGTGGCATGTACAAATGTGTTTTTCGTATTTTTCGAAGACTTACGTACATTTACCGACTGCTCTAACGGTGAAGGAAAACATCGTGAGGAAATCTGCACACTGAGATGACCAGTGTGTACAATGGGGTAGGCACAAAAGATCCTCAAGGGTCGAACTGCCGCTGGGTTATTCCCGGCCCGCTATCATAAGATAAGATAAGATGTATTTATTATGTAATTTGGGATAAAATTAGAAATAATATTGGAATGTTACATTAGAGTTAAAAATAATTAAATGAAGTCTATATTTAATTATGTTTAGTTTTGGCTTTTATGAAAGAGTAAATAGTTTCCTCTAATAGGGGGTTTGCATTCTTTCCTTCATGAGTTTGGGTCAATAATAATATTGGAATTTTAAATTGCACATTATACTGAACTCATTATCATTAGTAGATTTCTATGAAATAATATGGACAGTGTACCTACCTAATGGTTATGGTGAAAATTGATGTGAGTCAAAGATTAATAAAATTACTGTAGGTCAGACATCTAAGTGTCCAAGTCTGTTAATTTTTCATAGTTAATTTTAGTACACTTTTGAGACTGTTAAGTTAATATACATTTAAGTTGTAATTTGTGTCTTTTACAAAATATACCTATTGTCATACCTTTTACTATAGGTATTTTTGAGGCAGATTAGACACAGATGGAAGATTATCTTATGTTTGGGGGCCGGGAATCCGAACAACACTTGGACATATTGGGATCTTTTGTGTTCAACCCCTTGTACCTATCCCTTGACCACATCACCGAATATGTCATGCATGAGCAAGACTATGCGTCTTAGTGGGAGGGATTTGAATTCCCTTGGGTCTTGGATAGGTAGAGCCTAGCAGACCCATCCTTTTTGCCGCGAAAGCGTCACATTCACATAGGAGATGTGAAACGGTCTTGTTGTTCACCACAGGCTCTGCAAGATGTGCTGTCAGCCAGCTTCATCTTGTGTTAGTGGGCATTTGAGATGGAGGATTAAGTCAGAAGGCTAGTATGGAAGCGAGCTCGGTTTTGGAACGGATCCGACATAGATGATGGACAGGACTCCCTAGGTCCCCTAAAAACGGTATAGGTTAGATTTTGACGCAGTTCCGACACAGTTAATGAATTGTGTAAGAAAGTTAGGGCGAGAGCGAGCGAAGACAGCTCGAAATTTCGGTGCAGATCAGACACAAATTATAGATTAGGTTAAAGGGATTTTTGGATTCCAAGATTTTGAGGGGGTCACGACGCCAGGACAGCAGTGACCCACTTCCCCTCCCGGGATAATAGTTTAAGTAGAACAAGAAAAAAATTCTTTGTTATAAACATAATCTTCTTGGATTTCTTGTGAATTTCTCGACTACTTTATTATTAAAATCTTGTAGGTTCTCAATGATAATCTTTCGATGAACACTCATCATTGCAACACCAATTAACCGACTTTCCACCATGGTACTTCTTAGTCAGGTTTTAATTTGTCTCAGGCTGCTTTGGGATCCCTCTACAGTACACGCGGAATACATGGAATCGCGCAGGAATTATAAATCGTACAATAAGTGACCTGGCATATGATTAATTTTTTTCGAGTCTCCAGGGGGGAGCAGCCCCCCTGCCTCCCCTTGGCGACGCCCATGGGTACTCATTATTTCTCTGAAGTTGCTTTTGCAATTAATTTTGTTTTGCATTTTTGTTAAAACTTGTTTATGACTAGTGATGACTTTTTAATTATCCATTACGAAATTAACCGACTTCAAAATGGAAAGGTTATCAATTCGTCATTTTATTTTTTATTATTCCAATGTCTAGACTACGTTACGAAATACCTAGTAAAAACATAAGGAAATTTCGTTATTTGTTAACACAATAGTTTAATACTCTCAAAACCTTCAGTTATTTATTTTCCTTGAGGCGAAAGAACTTATAAAATAAACCAGTTCAGTAATTAGCCATATTTCGGGCCCCTCAGTTACAAGAACTGTCAAAAACATATCAACTTATAACTGTTCGTATTTAGTACGAGTTTAAACCTCTCGGTTACAGTCACAGCATAAAGATCTGCACTGTAGGGTAACTCAACAACAAACCTCTACAAACAGACGTACACTAATAACTAGAGCTAGAAGTCGTCGGGGCACGATCTAAAATTTGTTAGGGATTGAATGCTGTTTTTATCGACTTTTCTAGATATCGATCTTGTAGCACTGCTAATTAATGGGTAGGTACATATCACAATGGCCACAATCAAAATGTCGTAATTTAAAATGTCGTAGCCCAAAATATTCGTATTTAAAATAGTAACAAATCCCGACTATTCACAATACCAAAAATATTTTCAACACACACACACACACAAAATATGTCTCACAGGTCATTAGTGCAATTTTTTTTTCTTTTTGGCAAATTCTTACCTTCTATTTGATGTTTAGTTTTTAATTTTAATTATTATTATTTTTTACCCACGATCACTATCGCTCCCACTAACATCTTGGGATAAGGGGGGAAATGAAAAACAGCGCTGCATATTTGGTACCCGAGTATGTCAGCATTTGCTGACTTTCCCCCCTTTTGCCAAATATACATTACATATTATACATATATATACATACATATTATATTATATAATTATAGTATAATTCTTTGTACTATAATTTTAAATTGTGTTGTAATTTGGCAATAAATATATTTCTATTCTATTCTATTTAAAATTTAACAGTTGAATTACTCAACTCCAAAATTCCGTATTACAAAATACTTATCTCCAAATAATGTTAATTTAAAAAATTTCTGTGAGAAAATAAAAAACACTCAGGTAATTGTATATGGAACATTGTAATTATCGATAAGTATGAATTTATCGATAATGCTATCACTATAAATATGACAATTCTGCCACGACTACTTCTAGCTCTACTAATAACACTATAATATCACTAATAATGTAGTGTACGTTCTCACCAACCACTGTCTGTTCCACCGCCCGATATTCACCGTCACCGCCGTTTTGTTCACAATCCCGATGGACAAAGGTCAGTCATGTGGTGGGATTCATGTGGGATCCTGTTACCCGTTTACCTTAATCTCCCATCGTCTCATTCGTAGTCAGTCCACCATTGTCTGACATCGGATTTCCGAGTTCCTGACTCGGTCTATCAAAAAGATAGGCATCTCTCTTCGTAGTCTTGATCTTACGCTTTAAAGAGCATCCACGTTTCAGCACCAAAAGTAAGAGTAAGCAAGACATTATACTTGAAACCACTTGGTCATCTACATTGCAATCTACTAGTCCCATTTCCATTTTCCCTTAACCCTGCTCCTGCATCACTCCCACCTCCCAATGCCTTTGTCCCAGTACAACGAACACAGGATGTGAACCGCGGAGTACGGCCGACCAAACAAAGTGGCAGGTAATTGCAGCGGTGTCAAAACATCCGACGCGCCCTGGTATCCTGTCAGGTTGTCAGATTAAGCGTATCCGCTAAGGAGGTCGACGTGACGGCACGGCAAGTGGTCGGCGGATGACGGCAGGATGCGTGGACGAAAGGATTATGGAATAAGCTTGCTTGCTGCGAGGCTGACAAGCGATATGCTTCCAATTTGACAATGACAAGCTACCCTGTTCATGTTGTTTATCTCATTATTCCTGCATTAATATTTCACGTTATTGGTTATCAAAATTATGATAATGATGATGAATATAACGTATAATCAAAGAATGAATGAATGAATGAATGAATGAATACTCTTTATTGCACAAAATAAACTATCCGGTTGGTCCACTTATCCCTACTTTTTTTTGTTAACGGGGGGGAAAATCTTCAAAAGATACCGAGCCTCCTGGGGGAGATCGGGTTATGTGAGATTTTTACTCACTAAAACCCCCTCGATGGCCGGCCTCGTGCTTATCGGAGGGCTCCGGGATCTTCATTGGAACGCACCGGTGCCCTCCTAGCATTTGCCTTGGGCTCTTCCCGAGAGGTGTATTTTCAACCTTCCGGTTCCTCCTGTCACAGCAGCGTGCGGCCATAGCACGTTGCTGCCTTCCCCCGGCACTTATCCCTACTAGGTTATCCCCCCAGAGGAAAAAATGTACTTTTTTCTGTCACAGAATTTTGTTTTATTTTGGCGTTTTTTATTTCGTTAATCGTTGTATAAATACTTCAATCGGATATCGGTGTTTATCCGCACAACTTAAGTAAACGAGTACAATTAAGTATTCATCTATGATTGATAATGAGGGACCAGCAGCTGAAAATCAGCGCTGTGGCTTGCCTCAGCATTATGCTGAGCTGGTGTACCCTTTTTGGCACTGTACCACACCGGATGTTTTGTGCTGCATGTATTAAACTTTGTATACTTCTGTATTGTGTTCTATATTCTGGTGTTTACAGCGCTAAATAAACGTTTTCAATTCAATAATAAATGTTAGCAAAAACATTCAAAATGCGAAACGGTTCAGTAAGTCTTCTCTGACAGTACTTAAGCTTCACTTAAGCACAACTTAATGCCTTCAAGTGGATGCGGTTTGCGTTAAACATCTCATGTTATCTTTATGAGCCCAACATGTTGCGTTTACAACAATTAACAGGAGAATGTCTCTTTGCTAAGCCAACGCCGACACGAAGACCAAAGAATATGCAATATTACTTGTAGGTATAAAGTAAAACAGTAAAACTAACATAACCCCAATTACCGTTGACCCCGTCGTCAGCCATTATGCTGAGACATGGACACATTTATTATTATTGGATTAGCAGGCAGGCAGCTAATGCTGGTTAGCCTGTTTCTTCACATTTCGTAAGTGGCTGTCTAATCTGTTCTTAAACTGGTTTATAGTGTCAGCATTCACAACTTGGTCAGGTAGGCCGTTCCACGGGATGACTACCCGGTTGAATAGGAGATGATGTTTTGGGAGTGTTTTGGCCGTGTTCCGCACTAGTTGTGTGCAGTGTCTTCTTGAGTGCTCCTTCAAGTTCAATATAAGCAGCCTTCATGCTTTAATTTTATTGTATTATATTTGTATTGTATTGAGGGCAAATAAACGTTTTTTTTTTAATTTTTTTTTTTTCCATTTACTTTTATTGAAGGTTGGTATGGATCTTTACAGTCAGCCTGAAATTGAAATTGAAAACCGTTTATTTAGCACTGTAAACACTAGAATACAGCAAGTACACAATACAAAAGTATACAAAGATATAATACATTCATTATCATTTTTAACTGCAATCTACTTCTATCGATGATAATCCAAGATCTTTCATCTGTTGATGAGATTAGGACTCCAAACTTCTCCTCTTTGTTGTCGGGGGTTAAAAATAGTGTTAGGGAAATTTAATATTTGTTGTAAGATCAGGTCGGTCGGGAAAAAGAAGTACGACACTACTCACCTGTGTATTTATTACGTCAGTTACCAATAAGAATATTGGAACTTACAACCACTAAGCCGCAGGCCACATCAAATAAACGTTGGACACAGACGTGTCACGGGCGGGTCACGCGACTATCGAATTTTATATTGTATGTGAAAGCTTATGAAGTATACTTTTGATTATCAGCATTAAAAGCATGACAGCACCCATTCCGCGTCGCTTCTAATTGTTTTGCGCCAATCAATAATGACTTTGACTTTACAGTTCAAAAATTGAACGTCGTCGCGTCCGTGCCCCGTTTGCGCCACGTCTCTTGTATGTGGCTTGCGCTTAAGGCTTGGACTACATGCGTCTGGTTCCAGCCCCGGTTCTGTTCGCTGCATACAATCACGAAACGCTGAATTCAAGTGGGGATTTCAATAAGTTGCAGCGAACCGAACCAAGACTGGAACCGGACGCTTGTAATCCAGCACTAAGAGATAAAGACGTACTTAAACTTATTAGGAAAATACCAAACCGTATGTAGATATTAGTAATCGATAGTCACTCACCTGTAGAATTTGCCAAAATATTAATAATTTCACAAAAAATTATGATAATTTATATTTTACGTCAATGATTACCCATTACGTAGCTTAGGTGATTAATCATTATTTTATCAAAGTTAATGCCTCACGAATTGATCACCTCATTACTTGATTAATAATCTTAGTAGCTACTTACATAATTATTTTGATTACCGATGCAGTAAATCACCAGTAATGACTTTCTTTTCTTTATACCAAAACACTGAGTCACTATTAAAAAATATATACTATGTATCTTATCTTATGACAGGGAGCCAGGGATAACCCCAGCGGCACTTCGACCCTCGGGGATCTTTTGTTTCCCCCTTTTGTGCTAACATAGGTACCTGCACATGAGGCACTCCATCTTTGTCCTCAAGGGTAGCAGCGCGCTGCAACGCATCGAAGACCCTCTACTGATAACTTCATAGTGAAGTCTATGGTTGACGGTGATCACTGGCCATCAGGTGGTCCGTTTGCTCGTCTGTTTCCTTATACAATAAGGCGCTGAGCAGACGACGGACAACGCCGGACCTGACAAAAAGTCTGTGAGATTAGAACGTATAGAATCCTCCGCCGGACACGGCGGTCAAAACTGTTCGTGGATATCCGGCGTGGATAGAACACACATACGCGTTGATAAAACAATAACTCGAATTATCTGTGTTCTCTCTTCCATAACGTGTTCCTCACTAGAACTTCACGGACAGATCGCCCGTCATGTGCACCCTCCGAACTCCGAACTCTCCGTTCGCGGCGAAAAACACCGCGGACAGTGCCGGACCGGCTCTGTCCGGTGGACAAAAAGTCCGTCGACTTAAGGGTTGAATCGCATAGCACTGAGTACTGTCTCCTCTCTACAATTTCTCAGCATAATCTTTGCCCAGTAGCTGAGGTGGCGGCGCCTTTTTCCCACGTATGGATACACACACGGTACTGGCTTTCTTGGGTATACTAATATTTGTATCCAAACTCTACTATCATATCACCTGCAATATCCGCTTTGTCACATCTGCCTTTGATGAAATTTTTAATTGCTAGTTGTGTGTATAAATTATGATTATAAAACAAGTTTTTATGTTTTATAATGTTTACATTTTTCCGATATCTATGTAAATTATTGGATTTATTGCTCTCTGGATTTGTAAATTCGTCAGTGTAAAGGATTTTAATTATCCTATTTATTATATAATATATAAGAATAAGTTTATTTGTGCGGTAAGATTACAGAGGATTCATAGTCCATACACCACTAGGAACTTAAGCATATGTTATATTAAACTAACTAAAATTAGTGAGCAACAAGTTAGTTTACAATAAACGCTGACCTCCGAACTAGGAAGTTCCTGTATCTCGGAGGACAGATCTCTTCTGTGACCAGTGCAAATGAACATGTAACAGAACAGACGTTGGCCAAGCCAAGAAAATATAAAACTGACAAAATTTGAAAGAAAGACATAAAAGAACAATAATAAAGGTTTATATAAGGGATGGTGGGAATGCATGGTGTGTGTGATAGAGTGTAGGGAAAAAACAAAATTCGATGAAGGCATCCGCTCTTGTCCAATGCAATCATCTATAAATAGGAGATTTTTTTCTTCGTCCAAGAATTATCCAAATTATTATAAATCTTGGATGATTTAATTTGTCGGCTATCAACAGCGCAGGTTTATGTTTGAAAGTCAGTTTTCACATAGATACAATTTTGTAATATAAGTATTTTTTGTCGATGACAATAAACGTTCGTTCATTATGCGAACGGCTAAGGAATGGAACAGCCTGCCGGCGTCTGTATTTCCCGAAACCTACAACCTTGGGATCTTCGAGGCCAGAGTGAATAGGCATTTACTGGACCCGCATGCTCCACCGTCGACCTCATCGTCGCTTACCATCAAAAGAAAGAAAAGAAAGAAAAACATTTATTTAACATTGCCCACATTATTAAACTTAAAAAAATATTGGAAAAAATAAAATAAAAAGAATGCAAAATTAAAAGGGCACATGCTCAGCATGTGCTGCAGTCCGGAGAGATCGAGGTCAAATGCGGGTTTAGTGGTTAATAAAAAAAACGGACAATGATGTATTACATTTTTGTAGACTCTTTCCCATAAAAACCTAAACTTAATAAATAGTGTAGTCTTTATGTCCCTATGTACAGAGTAACATTCTCTAGTTTTCTTATAATAAAACAATTATTGGAAGCAAAGTTTACGAGCGTGCCTAAAGCAACAATTCAATATTATCGCTGCCGTGTTCTCATTCGCTTTTATATGCTTATAAAGTTTTACAATTATCGAACATTGTTGCACTGAAACAATGCCTTAGGAATCTTGAGAAGTTATAGAAGCGTCTGAAGTAATCTATCTTAGAAAGTTTTATTATTCTAAATAGGTATTTATCTTATCTTATAATGGGGGGCCGGGAATAACCCAGCGGCATTTCGACCCTTGAGGATCTTTTGTGCTAACCCCATTTCACACACTGGTCATCTCAGTGTGCAGGTTTCCTCACGATGTTTTCCTTCACCGTTAGAGCAGTCGGTAAATGTACGTAAGTCTTCGAAAAATACGAAAAACTCATTGGTACTGCACGGTTTCGAACTCGGACCTCCCGCATGGGAGACCGGTGCCCTAGCCACTGTGCCACCGACGTTCTCTAAATAGGTATTTACATTTTACAATAATTTCTATACCGCGATTTTGATCTGTATGAAAGTCTTGTAATTGTAAGAAGGTTATTTACAGAGCCATCTCTTGGTAAATTGTGCGAAACTCAGTCGAGTTTGTATAGGAAGTTGCTATAAAGACAACTGCTACTAATGATAGCAAAATAGTGATAAACCACACACTTTTGCCACACAAGGTTGTCTGGAAAAGATCGTTCTTAGCGATAAGGCCACTTAAATTTTAAATCACTATTTCCTTTTCTGTTTTTTGTTTGTAATATTCATTGTACTGTACCTTCCATTGTATATTTGCATAGTGTTGTCGTGAAATAAATTTATTTATTATTATTATTTGTGAAATAAAGTGTATTGTACTTTTTACTTTACTATTACAATTTTGTACTATAAAGACGGGATGTCCTAAAAATAGCATTCGAGTCCTATTCAGTCAATAATATTGTACATTCCATAACAGATTGCTCCCAATTGCTACCGGAGCCTTCTAAACGATGTCATCCTGTTTGGAGCATATAGAGTTTCGCTCCATAACTAAAATCTAGACTTCATTCGCAGGAAATTAGATATCCTACGTATTGAATATGACAGCTGCATTGTTCAATTGGATCAGCACGAGCCATTATAAAGTAAGTACTCGTGTAAATTGACAATTGGAACGGATTGTTGCATTAGTTATTGTTTGTAATATATTACGTACGACGTTCTTGTTTGTTTTTGTAACTCAGTCCAAAGTTTTGTCTTTATTTTATTTTTTTATTTAGGTAAGCACATATATTATACATTTCGGTGCCAATTAAAGGCATACACAGCATTTACTACAACATCGGATAATATCTACTTTCTTTTTACTTCTAAACCCGCATTTGACCTCGATCTCGCCTGATGGTAAGCGACGATGAGGTCGACGATGGAGCATGCGGGTCCAGTAAATGCCTATTCACTCTGGCCTTGAAGATCCCAAGGTTGTAGGTTTCGGGAAATACAGACGCCGGCAGACTGTTCCATTCCTTAGCCGTTCGCATAATGAACGTAGAAGCAAATCGCTTCGTACGAGCAGATGGGATATCAACAACATAAGGATGGAACCTCTCCCCGCGCCTGGTAGTCCGAAGGCGGAATGGAGATGCTGGAATTAGGTCGTGCAATTCCGATGCGCACTCTCCGAAATGTATCCTATAAAATACCGATAGACAGGCAACCTTGCGCCGATGTTCCAGACTTTGCAGTCTAGCTTCCACCAGCGATTCGTCACCTATAAGGCGCTACTTACTTATAAAGTTACAACATAGGTCTAGTACCTTATGTTATTCTTAAGTAGGTATCGTACAACACAAACATTATAATTAAGCATTAAAATAACAACTAAAAATAATTACTTTTTAAAACATAAAAAAGAATGTAGAGAAATAAAAAATCGGTAAAAACTACGTATTTTTTATAATTATATTTTTTTGTTTCTGTATCTTGTTTGATGTCTTTTACGATTTAGATTAGAAATATTTCTTTTCATACAATACATATTTGAAAAGTAAGTAAAATGCAAAAATATGAGGGTACATGGCTGTGCCAATTTGAGTAAAATATGGTTGGGTTCCGTTGTCTGTGTGTTCCGACTTTTCCATACATATCCGGCCGGGAATAACCCCAGCGGCACTTCGACCCTTGAGGATCTTTTGTGCCTACCCCATTTTACACATTGGTTATCTCAGTGTATAGGTTTCCTCACGATGTTCTCCATCACCGTTAGAGCCGTCGGTAAATGTACGTAAGTCTTCGAAAAATACGAAAAACTCATTGGTACTGCACGGTTTCCAACCCTGACCTCCCGCATGGGAGTCCGGTGTCCTAGCCACTAGGCCACCAACTCTCTCAAGATACTGAACTCTACTGTAAGTACCAAATTTTCAAACTACAATATCAGATTGTACTCCTTATTGCTGTAGAAGAGTTATATCATTTTAAAAGATTGCTTATTTACCAACAGTTGCATCAAAATATTTCGGGTTTGGCTCTCCCCTTTCTTCCCCTGTTCTTTCTTTTCCCTGTTCTTTCTGTTCTTTCTTTCTTCCCCCGGTACCCTTCATAATGTTATTTGATAATCACAGTACCAGCCCAAGAGGTTTCTTTCATACACAACGACTATCACAGTTTCACACAACCTCAAGGAGGCCTTCTTTCAAACACATTCTAAATTATCTCTGGTGAGATCAAGGGTTAGATAAATTTCATACTATTCTTCATCAGTACCTAACTTTTTCATCGTCTAAATCCGTAATAGACTTCAATTTAATCCCTTAAGACCGGTCGCTTAACAAGTTTTACGCCGCATTATGGCGTAATGCACCAAAACTATACTTAGCTCGGTTCCTACCGAGCTATTGTTAGTGCATTTTTCGCTGCTATTACCAATACTACATTGCTCTTAATATGCCTCTATTGCCGGGCACGGAGGATGCAATGCAACTAAATTATAGCATCCGTACAACGCTCTAATTGTCTATAGGTACCTAACAATTTTTGCTTACATTTAGGTCCATCCTGTAGGTACATCGACCAATTTTTTCTTCAATTGTATCGAGAACTTACCTACGTTACGATGGTGTTTTCATTAATGCATGTGCAGATTGGAGCCTGTTATCAAAGAAATGTTGACATTCATTTACCTAGGTAGGTACATCGACCATTTTTTTCTTCAGTCGTATCGAGAACTTACCTACCTTACGATGGCGTTTTCATTAATGCATGTGCAGATTGGAGCCTGTTATCAAAGTAATGCTGACATTCATTTACCTAGTCTTTCTTTGTCAATGCTGAAAGAAGACATTGATATTTTAGCAAAATTATAGTGATTCACATTCGAAACAAAGATATAGATTGGCAGCTTTCAACGAATTAGGGCGGGAGCAAAGGTACAACTAAGTATAACACTTAATAAGAAATAACTTCGTGGCTCTTTATTCTTCACTTCATCGTATATATATTTTTCGTGCATTGCATTTCGAGATCACAGGCCCGAGTCGCCTAAATTACAACGTTTGTAGTTCTATTTCTATCTAATTTCAATTTAGTTTTCGTTCCAATTCTATTTGGACACCAAATCGCATTCTGCTGACGCATAACTATACCACTGCCATCTTTCGATTTACTATCGATCGGGCAAAAGTAACTTGGGAGGAACTTATGTTCGATCGTTATATTTGATAGTTGAAGCGTTTTGTTACCGTGCAACTGCGATTCAGTATAAACTAAACGTTTTATTAGAATCCACAAATACGTTACTGTTCGATCGATCGTTGACTAGATCGGAACTTAACTGAAATTGGATCGTTAGTGGATAGTAGCATAAGAAACACGTCATAACGATGCAGTTTAGATTCGATTGAGGTGTTTATTCAAAATAAAATAATACTAAAATAACCCTAAAATACATACTTAAGCTAAAATTACAAAATACCTAACTATTTTACAAGTAAAATACCTGGCCCAGGTCGCTCCCTGCAGGGAGTGTCCCGAGGAGGCTAGCGGCGTTGCCCCGCTGTATAGCGAGGCTTATGCGCTGAGCAAAGTAGAGGCCAGCCTTCGATTGGATTTAGTTACGTTGTATTTAGTGGAATCAATCTCCAGTTCTATAATCACTTCAAATATTATCATATCTTGAAATATCGACCTTAATTAACAAACACGCTTTTTATGTGTGCAATAAAGTGCACTTGTAGCATATCACAATCTCAATGCACACAACTTTAAGTTGTATTCATCAATCAATCTACAAGCGGTAACTTATCAATCTCTTTGATACATCGTTCTCAGTCGTGGTTCGTGGCTACTTGCAATTCACTTTCTTTACAGTATCACTGAGTCAATCAAAGGTGCCTTTACCTTCCAAAACAGTTTCTAATTCACGTCATTCCGGTTTTTGTTGCTTCAATAAATCTTGCTTTATCATTCTTTTGTCATTGGAAACAATGGTCGTGGAAAACATTTTGCATGGTCTGAAAAACTATTTGTTTTAGACTTGTTAACTTGTCATTGAACAAAAGGTGAGTGAAGGTCAAATCTTTGCATTTTATTTATGTAATCTGTAAAAGTACTACTGAAAATGAAAAAGTTTATTTACTTATACAGGGCACAAAAAAAGGACCTCAGACTTATAAACTAGATCGAAAACCGGGATCGGAAGTCGGGATTCCGTCGCACTTTCTGTGCAAGCATATTACAAATTATATTCTTAACCTAAAAGGAATTTGGAAAATTTTATCATACAGGAATTTAGTAAAGATAATGGTAAGAGTGAGTATGGGTGAGGGTGTGTTAGGTTGTGTGGTAGTGTGTAATAATGTAAGTGTGCATCTGTAGTGTAGGGTGAGTGGGTGTGTGACTGTGGGAAGTTAGTTATTACTACTAAGTATTTATAGTTAGTAAGACGATTTCGTATTTTTCGAAGACTTACATACATTTACCGACTGCTGTGACGGTGAAGGAAAACATCGTGAGGAAGAAACCTGCACACTGAGATGACCAGTGTGTAAAATGGGGTTGGCACAAAAGATCCTCAAGAGTAGAAGTGCCGCTGGGTTATTCCCGGCCCCCTTATCATAAGGTAAGATAAGATTTTTCTATAATAGGCAATATGCATATTTTATTTTAATTTTATAAATCGATTTATTAAACTGTTAATAATTAACAACAATAAAAATTGACCTTTTTTATTACGTTTTTATCTTACAAAAAAATATTTAAAATTTCGACACTGGTTGCATCAATTCAAACGGGCAGCCATTTCCCGCGCTGCTTGTGACGTCAAAGGTTAGGTAAACAAAATTGAATTCGTTATATTTCTCACTGAATATATCGGTTTTTACAAGGTCTTTTGCTTAAACACTGCAGTTAGCAAAATAAACTTGATAAGTCATGTAAGCATCATACTAGCAAAACATTTGTTTACATGACCTTTGACGTCACGACCATAGAGAAGCGCGTTTGAGCTTTTTGAATTACGTTTAGTTTCTGCAAAAATAATGATCAACAAAACTATGAATATTCCAAAATCTACTTAACTAAATAAAAATATAATGTCATTATTTTTGTTGAGGTCAATAAATACATCAAAAAAATAGTTAAAAAAATTTCAAAATTACTAGGGAATACTAACAATAGAAATGTTACCCTCTATCTTATAAGAGATGTATGGCGGCTTCCCGCGACAACGTCGGCGCATGCGTGCTGCGCGCCTGTCAATTGCTGAAAACAACTGCTATTTTTTTGTACATACTCGCGATGTCAATCTAGTGTTGTGGTACGGACAAAATGCATTCTTGCTCTCGATCTTCAAGACCTGCCTTTTATTTCGTGGGCGCGTTCAGCCCCACATTGGTGACCCCGACGTGATTAAGAACAACCACAACAATGTCGATCGAGCAAAATGTCAATAAAATCGCGGTAAGGCTACCACCATTCTGGACCGACGACCCCGACCTATGGTTTTCCCAAGTCGAAGCATTTTAAAGTTCCTGGAGAAGAAAAGAAAGTAACTTTCCTGGCCTAACAAAACCATTGATTGTATAAATGACTGTAGGGTGTTAATCAAAACCGATAAATCAACTTCAAACGTTATCTTGCTGTGTAATGAAATAAAAATCGTATTGCGTGTCTCTCCCACATGAGAAATAATTAAAGCTCCCTAAGATTTATGATTTCTTAATGTTACCCCCACGCGATTTGAACTTATCGCGATCGTATCTTTCATTTACGACAGGTAACTTAGTACCACAACGAGAGTCTTACTTAAACTAATCGAATTCCAACCTTAAGTCTACTGTAGAAGCGTTACCACGAATTACAGATGAGAATCTCAAAGTTGGTGGTAAAGAGAGTGAGGTCCTTTAAATTCGCCGTGCCGCCTCTCGCAAGAAATATGGCTTTCAGACTAAAGGATAAATTGAATGAGTATGAATGCGCCTTTGCAATGCTTTGTCGCTGTCAAGATTTGCATTTCGTGATTTAGGTTAAGAGATTAGTCGAAGAATGCCTTTTGTTTGATGGTACTCAGGATGCAGTTGACTTTGAAATGTGAGACTTTCATCTTGAAGATGTCTCATTGGTTATAAAGCAAAAATTACAGTTTTCTTTTAGTTTCATTTAACAGAAAATTATTGACTTCCTCACGGACATGAAAATTAGAAGACCCGTTCACATTGTAGTACTCGGAAACAGAATATCAGTTTAAACTATCAAAAACAAATCATTTGTAACAAAAGGCATGAGTACAGCCGTAGGGTGTCAGAGATATCATTGTAAACTTCGTAGCCTCCGCAAGGCGTACTAAAATAAAGCAAAGAAAGATACAGCGAAGAGAGAACATACATAGATGTATGACATTGTAAAGATTAGTGGACAGAAAAAGATTTTGCTTAGGTTATAGCAAGAACAATAAACGCTGTAATGTAATGAATGAGTTAGAAAAATTTAGAATGAGAACTAATGCCTTTGAAATTCATGTTTCCATATCACCTAAAGAAAGCTTGAGTATTAGATAAAAACAATGACACATGATAAAAAGTAAAAACAGAAACATGAAAAAGAAATAAAATTGTATGCAAAAACAACAACAGATGTAATGTTAACAAGAAACTTGAGGTAATGTAAAAGAACAAGAAACTTGAGGTACGTTAAAAAAGTCCTCTCCCTCCACGGCCGGCAACACACAAGCAATAACCCTGGTACTGCACGTGTCTCTAGACGACGGTGACTACTTACCATCAGGTGGCCCTTCTGTCTGTTTGTCGTAGCCAATTTATAAAAAAATAATTAAAAAAATATTACATTTATCAATAACATAACAGCAAAGAATGATAATAACACTCGTATAGGTGGAAATATCATTGGTAACGCGGTTACCCAATTTTCTAATTATAACCTTCACGGCCCGGCGCTCACGCATGTTAATTGTGACTCATTATGCGCGGGCGATTGACCAATGTCAATGTCACATCGCGTAACGTTATTTTAATTAAACCATTGTTTACTAACGATAAAGTTTATGACCTAACTGGCAGTTATTTCCTACTTCTTTCTCTTTGATGTCAACCGACAATTTGAATGAAACTTTTCTAATACCACATTGTGTTAATTAAGAGTCAAGTGGTAATGATCGTTGTAAATTTTATAGTATTGTATGTGTCTACCATGAAAATACTTGTATTCTTTTTAGCTTACCGACTTTCTTTTGATTGAAGAACATCAAAATATAATGTATCTGTCCTCCTTGATATTCGTAATACTGGTTTTTCCTTACGCAGAAAAAAAACAGAAACGCCTCTTCCTAAACTTTGAATTTTCTTTATCATTTCCTATCCTATCCCAACTCTCCATATGGTAAATGCACAACAAACACTCTCTCTACATTAATGGTGTCTTTTAACAACTGCCCATAAGCAGAATATAAAGCTAAGGAGAAGATTTACGATGGCTTTTATTATGGTGTGAATGGAAATGTTGAATTAGACCTCGTATATGATGCTGTGCGGTATTTATGGTGGTCTGTATTCTTAGTTTGAGTTCGTTGGAGAATACTTGAATAGTAAAACGTTGAGTATTATTAGGTTTGATGCCGTTATGTACACTTAATTTTATAGGTACTTTTGTATAATTAGTCGCCCTTCTATTGCAAGTTTTATTACTGTTGTTCAGGCTGTTAAAATTCCTATATTATTCTATCTGTTTCTGGTGCCTCACATTTTCTTTCATTATTTACATATTTCCATTATCGTCGCTTTAGATTACCAAACACTTTACATTTAGCGAGTTTACTGTCAATAATTTCTCAGACAGACTTGATAAGAAACGTATTTATTCAACATAGCACCACTTTTTATTTAAAATTGACTTTCCATTAAAACTGAGAGATATAACATTGTGTTCATAACAGTGTATAAAATAAATAAAAAATAAGATTATAATAACTCGTTAACAAGACTCAACTAGGGTTGCCACCCGTACTCTATAATAGAGTATTGTCCTCTTTTTCGTGAAGGTGTACTTTATAATCTACGACACGAATAAAGTACGCTAAAATACTCTATCTGGTTATGAGTACTTATGAGACTAAATAAATTGGTATCCAAAGTCGCAAAACTGAAGATTTTCCAAATATATACGAATTCATTTCATATATTTTTTCTGTGCCTGCCACTTCAGCATTCACTGAGAGAGTTTTCTCCCTTATGAATGTAAAGTGGAGATACGAAAGGAACAAAGTTCATTAAAAACAAGCTGATCATATATTTTAATTTAAATTTTGATTGCAAAGAGGCTGTAACTATCTTCAAGAAAGACAAATATTTGTTAAATGTTGCGAAAAGTAACAAAAAATATGTTTTAAAGATAAATAAGTAAAAAATAAATATGTAATCTTTTTTTATGTTGTGTACTTTATTTTTGTTCTACCGAAATGAATAAATACTCTATTCGTCCCAAAAAAAGGTGGCAACCCTAGACTCAACTGTCAAAACAAAGGCTCATAAAGTTGAAGTGAATTTAATGATAAAAGAAACCTGATGAAGTAAATATAGCATTAGGCGGTAGAATTGTTCTAATCGACGAAACAAAACAAAATAGGACAATAATCCAACAATTAAACAAATGCGGCACAGAAGCAGACCTCAAAGAAATTAATCGTCCAGTAATTATCGCCTGCCGAGTCATACAGGCGGTGCAGTTTGATTAATTGTTCGGTTTAATAGAGCAATTACAGTGGATACCTACTTGGATACCGTCTTTTTGTTGTTTCTCGTTTTCTGTATTTTTAGTATCATTTTATAACTAATGAACTAATGATGTAACGGTTTTTCCAGATGTTCTTAAATTCCCAAAGTATTAAAGTCAAGGATAGAATGTTAATAGATGGCAGATGAGCTAGAATTAACATTAACAAAACATGATGATGATAGCAAGAATGGAGGATTTACTCTAAGAGTCCAATGTTTAACAGGCAAATTGCTTAGACCAAACAATTTTGCGTAATTGAAGAATAACTGCAGTGAAATCCAATACTCTAATGCATGCTGGAAAATCTTTAAATGTTTTGAGTTTTCTTAGAAAATAACTCGTGTTTCAAACCACTTAAATTTTCTATATGTGCGACCAATAGGGTATGAAACGAGATTAGGATAGTTTCAATGATGCGGATTAGATTCAATCGCACCTTTTAGTAATCTTATCACCGTTTCTTAGTTGAGAATACATTTGGTTGTTTTTGTTTGCTTCAAAAATATTGTTATTTTCACTAGGTTCGTCCACATTACAATATTCAACATTAATGTATAGATGAATATTAGGATCATGCTTATCCAAACATCTATTTATATTCATAGAGAAGGTTCTGTCGTGTAGTGCGGTGCATTGTTATTATAATTTATGCTAAACATTGCTTGTAGGTCTGTTACTAGTTTTGACATTACCTCATTTGCAAGTGCATCATTATTGTCACTCGTTCAGAAGTTAGATCTTTTGTATAGACGTGTTTGTTTATAGCTACTCAAATAATTTACATATATGTCATTTAGTTTGATTTGATGACAAAATCTGTCAATCTTTTGTCGTCAATTTTGTTATATCCCTTTTATGATAATTCACCTACTTATATGAATTAGATTTTCACCTACTTATATGAATAAGATTTTCAGTAGTTAGAACTTACGAGTAATTCTTTGTTACTTCTCAAAGTTCTTTAATTTTTTAGACGCACGGGCGCCCGATTTCTCAGCGATTGTCAGGACTCGCATCGCTTCTTTTTGGAAGCGGTTGCGACAATCTGACAACAGCATACTGAAGGCTGTGTGTGAGGACCTACGCAGTCCCATATTCAAACATTGGTTGGCTGTCCACCGGGACGAGAACCGTAAATGAATAAGTTGTAGCCAAATATTATTAAATTATTTTTTTGTCTCGTTTGTGTATTTGGTTTTAGTATTAATTATTTTTTGGATATTGTATTGTTTTTTTGTTATATGGGTTTTTTATGCCTGAATTAAAGATTTATTATTATTATTATTATTTAGTATTTCCCTTATATCACTGTCGTCTTTCTTTCTTTTCGTATTAACAGCCTTTCACCTTTTATTTTTATTTTTTATTAAATAAGTAGAGCAGACGAGCAAACGGGCCACCCGATGGTAAGCGGTCACCATCGCCCATAGACATCTCACCTCACTTTATGAATATTAGAGGGTTTTGATGCGCTGCTAACCTTGAGGACTAAGATGGAATGCCTCATGTGCCGAAAATTACGCTGGCTCTCTTACCCTTCAAACCGAAACACAGAATCTGCTTCACGGCAGAAATAGATAAGAGGGTGGTACCACCCCAGGCGATCCTTCACTTTAGAATCTACCACTACCACCTTTCCTTGCCTTCTCGAAACCGTATCCCATATAGTCGCTGGTAGATTATATCCCAAAACAAATGATCGAGTGTCGACTTCCATCCCAGTCCCACCACAGGAGCGAGCGGGGTCAATGCGCGATCGACTCCATTAAATGACCAACACGCCATCCCATCACGTATCGTTATGGGAATCAAAGTGCATGACCGGCGGTTCGGAATTGAAATTGATTTGTGATAAAACGGTGCTACTGGTTCTTGAACCGAACTTTAAATTGAACTTGGAATGTTCACTGGCACTACTGAAGTAGAGGTCACATTGCTTATTGTTAACTTGATTATAGTACTTACAGTTTCTGTTATTAAAAAGGGCATTCGATTAACACATAACATTGTAAAATGGTCAATGTGTGTACGTATGTAATCTCCACGACACAGGCAACGCCTAGTGTGGAGGTTATAGTTTAATGAGAAATGATAATTAATATGTGCTTATATTTTAAATTTCTTATTCCTGCTTTAACTTATGTCCATCTTTGGCATGAAAAACACGTGTAGTTTAGTTGAGACTGGAGTTAAGGTGTTATTTTTACAATTTTGATTTCTAATTTCTAGATTGATTTTAAGAATAAGAATAAGTTTATTTGTGCGGTAAGATGACAAAGTATTCATAGTCCATACACCAGTAGGAACTTAAGTATATGTTATATTAAACTAAATAAAATTAGTGAGTAACAACTTAGTTATAATTTATAATAAACGCTGACCTCCGAACTAGGAGATTCTTGTATCTCGGAGGACAGATCTCTTCTGTGACCAGTGTAAATGAACATGTAACAGAACATGGGAAAATAAAAAACTGACAAAATTTGAAAGAACAATAATAAAGGTAATAAAAACAATAATAATTGCACCCAATACATTGATGGTACGTAATACCGCAGTCGAAGTTGAAAACAGCGCGTCCATTCATGCAGCAATGGTTGTTTTTATTTGAACACTGCCACACACAACATATGTAAATGGTACTAAACGAATTACATATACATTATTGTGGTCCGTGTAACCGGACGCTTAGATTGTATAGTATTTGAAAGTTATGACCGCGCATTTAAATTCTTCTATAACTTTTATTGCTATGGAATTATTGCTATGGAAAGAGCTATGCTCGGAGTATCTCTGCTGGATCGAATCCGAAATGAGGAGATCCGGCATAGAACAAAAGTTATCGACATAGCTCATAAGATTAGCAAGCTGAAGTGGCAGTGGGCCGGTCACATCTGTCGCAGAACCTACAACCGCTGGGGGAGACGAGTTCTGGAGTGGAGACCGCGTAGTGTGGGACGCTCCCCTGCTAGATGGAGCGACGATCTGCGCAAGGTGGCTGGCAGCGACTGGATGAGAAGAGCCGAAGATCGGGCTCAATGGCGCGCCCTGGGAGAGGTCTATGTCCAGCAGTGGATTAGAGTAGGCTGCTGATGATTTATTGCTTCTGTTTCATACACATTTTGAGTTTGGTAGTTGAAAGGTTTACAAATAGTATTTGTATGTGGAACTGTTGCGGATATACTTAAACTGTTTCCTTTTTTAAGGTCATACCTAATAATAACGACGAATCAATCTGTTGATACAATTTTATTTCTTTTATCTGGAAATCTTTTAGTAAAAATAACGATATTCCTACCACCTTCGTTTTGTTTATCTAAGCATACTCAGTCTTCTTTCTCTTCGACTTCATTCTGTTTATTTATTTATTTAACAGCTCTGATTTCGATCTTCTGGAATAGAATATATAGTCGTTATTTGGTCAACACTTTACAGCACATCATCATCAGCCTATTAATGTCCCCGCTGTTGGGGCACAGGCCTCCCCTTGCACAAGGGGGTACGGGCCATGATCCATCGAGCGGGCCCAGTGCTGATTAGTGGATTTCACACGCCGTCGGAAACTTTTAATTACCTCAGACATGCAGGTTTACTCACGATGTTTTCCTTCACCGTTAGAGCAGTCTGTAAATATACGTAAGTCTTCGAATTCGCATTGCATGGATTCGAACCCGGACCTCCCGCATGGGAGTCCGGCGTCCTAGGCACTAGACCACCGACGCTCTTTTACAGCACATGTGTTAATGATAATTATAATTACAATATTTTTAATTTCATTGTTAGTTTTGGACAAGAAAAGCAGTCCAATATACGACAACAATTGTTGGGGTTCATAAGGTGCTGTATCAATTCCTAGAAATACCATGTGTTGTATTGTTAGTACTGACAAACTTTGCATTACAATTCAGTTTTCTCTCAGCCTTTATTTGATCTGTCGCTCGCTAGTCACTACTAGTATTTGTACAACTGGACCTCTGTGTTCTCGTGTGAATTTACTTGGCGTCATTTGTAAATAGCCATCAAGTAATTCATATTCATGTTCACGCATATTTTCTGTATACGCACTTTTGTCATCTATATTATGCATGTCATTATGTGGAACATCCACATCATTCCACACACACATTCCATTGTATCTTTTCTGTTTACTGTAATTATTGTTCTAACAAGTACTATTCGATTACTTTGTCTTTTGACTACTGAAATCCACAAAATATGTCACATACAGTGTCCAAAACTAAAATACATCATTGCTCTTCTAAATATATAAAATAAAAATAAATAAAAAAATTAATAAATATGTATGGATGCAGACAGTACCTTTTACATTTTCTCAGATTTCCCTGGCTCCCACACTAGGATACCCTGTGTTGTGTCGGCCAGTCTCTTCCGATATATCTATATTCTGATGACATAATAAGGTTATATGCAAATAATTAAATAATTAAGAATGCGTGTATGTGAGGGTGTGTGTGTGTGTGGGGAAGGGTTAGGGTGTGTGAGAGCGGTGTGTGCGTGAGAGGGTGTGCGTGAGAGAGTGAGTGTGGTGTGTGTATGTGATGTGTGTGAGGGGTTTATGTTGGTAGATGTAAGGGTCAGTGTGCATGCATAATACTCAATTAATATATATATGATATTCAGCCTTCCAACCGGTTTAAATAGGTTGCTCAATTTATTTTTCGTACATAAACCATTTTCGGAGTCATCGACCTCCGTTTGGCAACATCTGATACTGACTTTTATTACGTGCGTCACCTGATCGCCTCTAACTCTATTAACAGAAGTTTATCACTTACGTCACCATGTACGTAATCTACGTATACATATATTAGTTGACATATTTGAACTACCTTTCTTAATCCACTATTTTGTCATTTCTTTGCCTAACATACTTTACCTTTTTGACTTCGTGTTAAACTACCTTATCTGTCGTTTCCTTGAAACTGCATCCAACTTCCTACTTCAGTAGTTTTGTAACGATAGAACCGTTGGATGTAGGTTTACTATGCTAATCATCGTACATAATTTCTGCATAATTTTTGCAGTATCATTTAACCTTTGTAACTATAGTGTCTTATTTTTGTTTTGGTCCAAAATATAATCTAAGCAGCCCAGCTTCTTTTGTCCCGTACATTGTTTATTTGTTATATCGATACTTATAAGATCAAAGAGCCCGGTTACGAAGTTAATCGAACTCCCATAAAATGTATCCGGAGAAAGTTCCTGTCTATTAAAAGTTAGTATCTACATTTTATGGCGCTTTTCGTTTATGTTCGATGTCTTTAGGTTTACATGGCCCTTTGAAGTTTGGAGGTTTCCTGTTTATTTTGAATGTTTTCTATACTTAAATCAAGTTATGAAAAATTGAATATTAAGTGCTTTCTTTCATTTACATATATTTTATTGATTCTGTTTGTCGTTACTTATAGACTTTGTATCTAATGTATCACCATCAGCCTATTAATGTCCCCACTGTTGGGGCACATGCCTCCCCTTGCACAAGGGCGGTGGGTACGGGTCATAATCCGCCAAGCGGGCCCAGTGCTGATTGGTGGCTTTCACACGCCTTCAGAAACTCTTAATTTCCTCAGATATGCAGGTTTCCTCACGATGTTTTCCTTCACTTTACCGTTAGAGCGGTCGGTAAATGTACCTAAGTCTTAGAAAAAATCCGAAAAACTCATTGGTACATGGCATTGCATGGTTTCGAACCCGGACCAACGCTCTCGCACCAACCAATGTATAAGTAACATTAATACGTACCTAACTTAATGTTTTATTTTATTATATTAAGTGCTAAATGTTATTGCAGCCTATTTATTACGCTTACGCGATTATAGTTACATATTCCTGAATGTTATTTTTAGATTCTAGCATAAACTACTTAACTTTACTTACATCTGTAACGATATCGACTTCATCGTCCATATCAACCTCCTTGCCATCAATTTCAACCTCATTGTTAGAGTTTATCTCACCTTATTTCGTGTTGGCATTTTCATTTCTTCATCTATATTTTCAAAATTCAAATCAAATTCCCATTCCATTTCTAAATTCCATTAATTTCATTGTTTTTACTGATTCTCTCTGTATTTTTGTCCTGAACGGACGTATGTCCGTTTTATAAAATTGTCTCCTACTATCTATTTTCTACTATTATGTTGTTCTACTATCTATTACCAAGTTTCTTCTATTACTTCATCTGAACACTGTCCTAGAACCATGCTAGCCGGCACCTAGAGGCAGATTGTAGCACATCATTCACCAAATTACTTGCTATGGGCTGATTCTTCACGCTCAATCAATGAAACGTTTAGTTGTAAATAGATTTTTTTTGTTTAATTTAAACGCCTTTACCTCAAACTGTTTACCTACTACAAGCAACAAGTTGACACATTACACCACGTGTAGATTACAAACCGCATTTTACACTGCAACACCGTAATCTGAGATTACGTCTAGTCTCTATTATGCAACTGAGACGGGTCATTGGCCCAATTTGTCGAGACAACTGTAACCGCAGTGTGTGATTCATCGTTGTGGCTTTATGGCTGCACGATGAGATGAATGGAACTACTCATTTGGAGAGCTAATGTGTTAGAAGAATTTTTGGGTTTTAAATCTCACTTAGTCCGCGTGCTCCATCTTCGGCCTTATCGTCATTTACCACCTGAACATTGAGGTCAAACGCGGGTTTAGGTGTAAATAAAAAATCTCAAGGTCTAGCTAATCAGAAATATCGAAATCTTTCTTAACAACAGTCTCAGCTGATCTGTTAATTTAATACTGTGTTGAAAAAGTTTTATGATTTTTGAAAAAGTATTTAATTCAAATGGTTAATACTTGCGGTTGTTGGTACTTGGTGAAACTTGTAGTACCTACATGATTAGAGTTAAATGATATACTGTATTTTATTTTAATAAAATTCAATAAAAATACCGTGAAACAGTATATTATTAGTCTAATCATGTTTTTAATTCACATAGCGAAGCTGAAGAATTCTTGAAGTAAAAACAACATCAGCTTATTTGGAAATTACCAGTGTCTACTAACTTGGAAATGTTGGTTACAACAAAGCCAATTATCGTGAAAGCAATCCCTGGAATTCTGGAACTACAGGTCATATACCTAATCCAATCCATTTATTTGGTGGGTGCGGCCGTAACTTAATATAATAACAGTGTGGGCGCCTAGATAAATGTTGGTTATTCCATTATATGTAACTACTCAATTTTACCTCATATTAGATTTCTTGTTTAGTTCTTATCTTATAATAGGGGTCCGGGAATAATCCCAGCGGCACTTCGACCCTTGAGGATCTTTTGTGTCTACCCTCTTTTACACACTGGTCATCTCAGTGTGCAGGTTTCCTCACAAGGTTTTTTAGAGCAGTCGGTAAATGTACGTAAGTCTTCGAAAAATAAGAAAAACTCATTAGTATATGGCACAGCTCGGTTTCAAACTTGGACCTCCCGCATGGGAATCAGGTGTCCTAGCCACTCTGTCACCGACGCTCTTCTTCTTTAGTTCTTAGTCCAAGATATATCATGTTGGACCCAAGTAGGTACGATCCTTCTACTTGGATCCATCGTGTGATTGATATATCTTGGACTGTTGTTATGTTAGTAGATGATTTAGATTCTTCAGTTCCCCTGCCATACCGACCTTATAAAGCTGTAGATAGTCTACTTGTTTTCAATTTCCTAAACTTCATAAAACACTTACATACTAAAACATAATTTAGTGATTACTATGAAATAGATCCTTAAAATTCCAGTCCCAACGGTCCATTCAATTCCCTCAGGAGCCCTTAACCGCGTAATTCGATAATGTACGGACATAAAATTGTGTTTGTTATTTTTACCATGAGCCATAACAAAGGGAGAGCCCTTGCTTTGGTTTTTTTACTAAATCCCAACTGGAAGTGATTATAGTGCATGAGTTTTTAGAAAAGGTTTCGGGTATTGAGAATTCGGTTATTGATCGCGATACGCGAATGTGCTAAGACTGTAGAGTAGGAGACAGACACTGGTTTTACCCGATACCCGAATCCGAATTATCTGTTTCGTTTTTGACTTGACTGCAGTGGATATCTTCCTGATAAATTGAATTGATTGAATCATGAAGTCCCATACTTAGCGAGTAAATATACTTTATGTGGCGACGCACAACGCGCGCCACTACGTTTAGTACCTACTCACATTGGTGTAGAACGCGCTATCGAAATTTTCCGGGGACTTCGCATATATACGAGTTCCAAACATCCATAGTCGGACCAGGACATTTGGTCACCAGGCACAACACCCTTGGATGATGGGATCGTGAGACGTGGGATCTTCCCTTTCATACAACTGACGTCACGTCAGCCATGTCGTCACATAGCGCGTTCCTACACTTTATAGTATCCTTGTTTATTCAAATCATGTAATTTCTTAAATTTTGATGTTCTAATTTTGGAGTTGAATAATAATAACTATAACAACTTATACTTAGGTAGAAGAGATTGTAAAGTTTTCAATGGGTTCACCATTTTTGTTACTCGTATAAGTGCTTAGAACCTATGCACACATATATACGCGCTTCAAACGAAATTCAGACGAGCCAGTAAACCTGTGCACACGTTCACAAATTTAGATCCGCGTTTGTATCGATACAAACGCGCTGGTTTTTCGATCCGCAGTCAATCTCATTTGTTTTATTTTTCAAAAGGCTCTTCTAACGCGTGTTTGTGTCGCGTTTACGCGCGTTCTCGAAACGCGCGTCGTCTGCGCATATAAAATACGCGATGTGCATAGGCCCTTACCTACCTTATTATTGTACAGTGATGGCTAATCACTGTTCCTCCGTACTATTCCTAAGAACTACGCTCTAATTTCATAGAACTTATCTATCTCAATCTAAGTTCTCTAATCGTTTCTGTATTATTTAGTTCCGTGGGCCACGCGTTCTGTACCTGCTGTTTTTTGTCTATCCCTAGTTCTGTTTGTTGAAGAAACAATCTGTGAAACAATAGTTAATTTGGTATCCCCAATGGGGTTAGTTCACTCATCCGTCGCACCATTTTAAATTCCATTTTGACGAGGCACGGTTCATTTTTATCGATTCTTATTTTGAACTGCTCTGGAACGTTAATTATGGGTGTGATTTATTTTGTAAATGTGTTTTTGTAATTTATAATGTGTCTGATTTTATGTTCTTTTTTATTGATTATCACCAGTGATCGGAGTAGGTAGAGCTGTTTTTGGTACTTGCCACATACGGTCATAATATGGATAATTATGCCCAATAATCCCGGGATTTCCGGGATTGAATAAATATATTATTTAGATTTTTAACGTTATATTTGTTTTGATACACATTTAAGATTGGTGGCGAAATATATTTTTTTAAGATTCATGGCGCTAGTGTACCTACGTGTTTTAACTTCTTCGTAAGTTCACAATTTTTAAAAAATCGTAATCCGCCGAGTAAGGGCGAGGTTTATAAAAGTAATTTACAACATTTGCTCGATAACTTAAAACGGGATCCCGAAATTATATCCATATTAATATAACCTTTGAGGACATTGACCCGAAAGAGCTCTACCTATTCCGATCACAGATTATCACATTAAATTTAGAGCTCGTAGCAGATCGTGCAGGTTAAGCAACATTGGCGCGGTCGGTAAAAGGATGGGTGACCGCTTGTGGCATATTTCATCTGAACTCCTCCGTGCCTCAGAGAGCACGTTAAGCAGTCGGTCCCGGTTGTTGTCGTTCGACAGCAGTCGTTAAGCCATGTCAGAGGCCTACGGGCGGGCTGAACAACTCTGACAAATAGGCTAGCCACTAACTATACGATAAGCAAGCAACTTTAAATTTTATTATTGCACGCGATTTCAAGAACGCATTTGTTTCTCTAATTAAAACCAAGTATAAAATTAAATAGGTTTTTGTATGATTTTGTTACCTACCTATCTTTATTGTGAGTTGTCACTTTGCATTGTTTCAATAATGTAACAGTTTTGAATGCTTTGAAATCACTTATTCTATCACGTAATTTTGATTGACTTTCATAATATTTACTCTTACTTCAGAAACATCAACATTAATCAAATCTTTTTCAATAAAATCTCCTTCATTACTTTTGAAATTACAGTCTTCCTCAAGCTTCCTATCTTTTGTTACAGTTGGTTTCCTAGTCCTGGTGTTCTACTTGTGGGGAGCGCCGTACGAGAGAGGCTTCTTTTGTGACGATGAGTCTCTGAAGCACCCTTACAAGGACTCCACAGTCACAAACATAATGCTGTACATTATTGGCATCGGTCTCCCTGTGTGTTCGGTAAGTTTTGTTTGAATATGTAATTAACTATGGAGCCTAGTTGCGAGCACGGTCCGAAAGTGATCGTGCAGGTTAAGCGACGTTGCCGCGGACGGTACCTGGATGACCGCTAGTGGCATATTTAATCTCAGCTCCTCCGTGCCTAAGCAGTCGCTTCCGGTTGTTGTCGTTCGACAGCAGTCGTTAAGCCATGTCAGATGCCTACAGGCGGCCTGAACAACTCTGACAAATAGGTTGGCCACTAATCATACGATAAGCAAGCAACTACGGATTACTCACTAATTATTTATTATTATTTATTTATTAATTACAACGGCAAATGCATACCTATTACAGTAATTAATTAAAGAAGATAGCTTTAAATTTACATTATGTATGAAGTTATAATACATTCAAATACAAATATACTTTATCTCCCGGGTTTATGTCCCGGGTGTGCAACCCGGGACATAAACAAAACATACAACTAAAGAGAGGTACAATACAATGTGCAGAAGGCGGCCTTATCGTTTTAAGCGATATCTTCCAGGCAACTTTCATGTGATGGAAAAATCATAAAATATATAATATACGGGTGCAAAAGGCGTATGAAATAGATACCCTCAAATAAATAAATAACAAAAATAATAAAAAAAAATATACATATACATACATTTTGATAATATAGTAGTACATTCATACCTCTCCCTCGCAGAACCTTTGTCATACTGACATAATATTAGACCATCCATCAGCAAACACATCGCATTCAGGACATGCGTCCAAGAGCGCTAATGAAAGTCGGAAGTTTTGTTTAGGCTAGCAGTGGCATCTTAGTCTATTTTAGGTATCATTATAATATAATAATCAGGTTAATATTTTTATCTGCTAGCAACATTTCAAGCTTCAGCGCTGATTTTCAGCGTAGACCCCTTGTTCTGGCTAATATAATACTCGAGATCTCCAAGTAGTTTTTAAAAAAAATCTTAATTTAGAGGTTTTGCTACACGACAAGGTGACCATATTAGCCTCGTTAGGGTCACTAAGAAAAGGGAAGGGAAGCTCAAGTATTATTAGAGTCAGCCCTCACTCTGAGAGTCAACTTAGCAAATAACAGTAAGTGTTTCATATTATCAGATAAGGGCTGACTCAAAGTAGTTTTTATAACAACATTTATGTTAAAGTGACTTGCTCTAGCTCTAAATCTATCTAGATCTTGTAATTGATCAAATTGGACTAAAGGAAATGTACATGGAAACTTGAGTTATAAATAGTATCAGGTACTTACTATATCATAGTTTTAAAAGTAAACGGTAACTGTGGTGATTTTCGTCATATAAAACGTCTAGAAACGTTTGAAATGTGGTCCTGGAGGAGAATGATGAATATTAGCTGGATGGAGAAACGGACGAATGTGGAAGTGTTGCATATGGTGAAGGAAAAAAGGAGAATAATGAACACTATAGGAAACCGTAGAGCTTATTGTTCCGGCCACACATAGACAGACATAATGGTTTAATTAAATCCATAATAAGAAGGGAAAAATTAAGAAAAACGACAGAGTTCGTCTCAGGATTGGATATATGGAGCGGTAGTTCGTCGTATCAGGAGTTTAAGGAAAAGGCGAGGGACAGAATCGTATCTAGACCCCTGCCCCTTAATAGAAGAAAAAAGAAGAAAACATCTGCTAAATATGCAAGAATCTGACTTTCCAGTAGTATGCGTTATACCAAGAAAAAATATGTTTACCAGTGATAAGTATGGAAAATATATACCTATCTTGAAATCGCCTTCCACGAACATGAGTTTGCATAACGCATTAGATCGTCTAGTTAAACGTAGAAGATTTGGTTGGACGATAAGAGGTTTCTATGATAGTCACGTAAAGCTGTTATCGTTTAGGAGCACTGTCAAATATCATGATCCTAACGTGAAGGATCGCCTGGGGTGGTACCACCCCACTACCACATCTATTTCTGCCGTGAAGCAGAAATTCTTGCATCTCTGTGTTTCGGTTTGAAGGGTAAGAGAGCCAGCGTAATTTCCGGCACATGAGGCAATACATCTTAGTCCTCAAGGTTAGCAGCCCATCAACCCTCTAATATTAATACAATGAGGTGAGATGTCTATGGGCGACGGTGACCACTTCCCACCAGGTGGCCCGTTTGCTCGTCTGCTTATTCATAAAAAAAACTCAGAGTGAAAATTAGAATAGGATTCATGACCTTTATTGAATACCTTCTTTTTGGGAAAGCACTGTCTCCTAAGATACAGGTTCGCTTAGTTTGAGAGTCAGGGTATTGTTCGATTTACAAGTATTGTGATGTTTTCAATGCAGACTTTTTTTTATCAACCTACATAGTCCACTACTGATAATAACTTTTTCTAAAGCACGTCGTCGCTGCTGATAAAAAAAAATATCCTGTCTAATCACGAGGCTTGCACACGTCTTCGCTCGTGCTCGTGTTGCAAAGTAACACTCGTAGCAACAATGTGGTCCTGCCCGCACTAGTTAGACAATCTACTATTGCCTAATCGTAGACTTCACCTAAGAACTCGTTAATGCCAATTGTGGAATACTAAACAAAAGTAACGTTTACTGTTCACCTCATCATCATCATCATCAGCCTATTAATGTCCCCACTGTTGGGGCACAGGCCTCCCCTTGCACAAGGGGATGATCCACCGAGCGGGCCCAGTGCTGATTGGTGGATTTCACACGCCTTTGGAAACTTTTAATTTCCTGCAGGTTTCCTCACGATGTTTTCCTTCACCGTTAGCGGTAAATGTATGTAAGTCTTCGAAAAATTCGAAAAACTCATGGTACATGGCACTACATGGTTTCGAACCCGGACCTCCCGCACGGGAGTCCGGTGTCCTAGCCACTGTGCACCTCCCTATACGTAATGTGAGAGAGTTTTTAGAAAGGATTTCGGGGTGATACTTCGGTTGTTGATAGCGATATGCGAATGTACTAAGACAGAGATAGCCAAATCCCCTTCTAAGAGCTCACGGACTGTACACCTCTATAGAGCTAGGCTAAGAGCGGTTTCGCACTACGTCCGATCTGAACCCGTGAATATACGGATCTAGAAAACTCTGACCGAATCCGATCTCTGACTAGTGCGTGAGCAGTAGCGCGCTGCCACACTGAACTAAACTGGATGCCTGCCGCGTCCCCCGGCCACGTACCCCGCCCGCCCCGCCGCCTCTCTGCTCGTACGCAGCTCGGATTCGGTTCGGACGCAGTGCACGAGCGTATACAAATAATACTATGGCTACTTCGGTCCGTCAAAAATCTCCGAAATGGAGATTCACGGATGACGGAAAGAAATCGGATGACGGAAGTCGGATCTAGTGCGTAAACTACCATAGAAATAGTACCATACAATAATACCATAGAAATACGACTACTCCGGACCGTATTTTCACGGGTTCGGATCGGACGTTGTGCGAAACCGCTCTAAGATTAAAAATAAAACAGTCGACAATAAAAAGGTCAAAGACATATATACAATGTTTTGCGAAATCACAATAACTGTAGGTCAATAAATAATCAAAATCGGAATATTGGAAGTAAACAAACGGTGATACACTTCGCGTTGACGTCAATGACCGAGCCGAACGAACGAAGGTGTGAACTTGTGAAGTTACGTAAAAATTCCGAGAGGGAGCGATCATTTGTAAACATTTACCTTAGCGTGGACATCGATTTATCTGTTTGCTTGTCCATGGTGCTTTGTTGTCCGGTCCGCTTATCGGTCCATTATTGGTCCAAGTCCGCCTTTTCGTGTGGTCGTGTGATTTTGGTAACAAGATTAGATTTGGAAAGGTTTAAAATTTACTCTTTTCATTATGCAAGATTGTGGGTTGAAGTATTTTTAAGATCAGTCAGTATTTTTTTAATCCTAAATATATGTTACAAAAACATTAAAAGTTGCATCTCTAACTTCCCTGTGCTTTTTTTTAGATTGGTTTGAACTTTCTCATTAAACTCTTTGAAGACATTTATTACCCTTTTAACATTTCTTTGATTATAATCTCGTGTTCTTGACACCTGCAACTGTAAATCACTATTAAATACGATGATAGCCCGAAGTTGAATATTATCTGTGACACAATCGGTTGGGATCCCACCTAATCGATCTCAATTTGATCAAAGATATCGCTCAATGGGTCGAACACGTGTGTCAGATTCCCACAACTTCCCACGGAGTGAAAAACACTTTGCTTATCGATTCTGTCTTAATAATTTAAATCAGTTTCAGTTTTATACCTGTTCTTACGTAATTATGTTCTACAGGTTTCTTTCTAAACAAAGAAATCTATTCCCAACAGTTGTTAAACTTTCTAACGTTAATTTTAAAATAGATCGAGCATCAATCTTTGATACATTAGTTACTTAATTGACTTCGATTGACCAGAGTTCTTCTTCTTTCGGTTTGATTCTTTTAAGATTTGTGTTTGGTCAAATCAACTTTACTTTGAGGTACAATACAAAACCTTCCCCGTCACATTATAACTTGCTAGTGTTTTCTAAAAACCTTCACAACTTGACCTATGCACGGAGATTTCTTAACGCAAAATTTTGTTTATTAAGTTTTTAAAAGCATTGATAAATAATAATACTAAAGCTAAAACTAAACTACACTGCCGGATGTGGGGGACTTAACCCAAGTTTTTTAACTTTAGTTTTTTTTTCTTCTTAGTCTAACGACCTATGTTACATTTATAGTGTAGTTTACTTCATGTGCTTCCTGCTTTGTTTCTTCGATTCTTACTGCTTTAGTGGTTGCTGGCTTGCTTCATACAGACATCTTTATTGCATAGCAACGAGTGATTACATCAGTTGTTTTATTTAACAATCTCTTTCTTGACTTCTGTAGCAGTTGTAAATTCTATAACTACCAGTATTTTTAGCGTGTTAACGAAATTAATGTACGTGTACAGTACGCGACAGCCCGGGAGTGCGGATCTGAATATAGGCACGAGTCGCTATTCAGTACATGTTTTTCCGGTGCGTTCCACTGGAGATCCCGGAGCTCTCCGATAAGCACTAGGCCGGCCATCGAGGGGGTTTTAGTGAGTAGAAATCTCACATAACCCAGTCTCTCCCCCAGTAGGCTGGGTATCTTTCGAAGATTTCCCCCCCGTTACCAAAAAAAAAAATAGCTGGGTGTAGAAGAGCGCGGGAGCGGTGAATATCCTCCTCCATACCGCGCGGCGCGGCGGCCCGTACTCGTGTTTCGCTTTTCTACGCCACGCTGACACCTAAAAACATGTATGCGATTCATGCCTATATTCAGACTCGCACTCCCGGGCTGTCGCGTACTGTACTTTGACTCACAAAACTACAATAAATACTATCATAGAAACACACTGACGTTGCTATGGTGATAATAAAACCCATTACCTTCTTGAAATAGTTTTATAATGTCTTTGACTTTACAGTTTGTTTGTCTCTTAAATCTCTGTTGTCTTTGATCTCTGTTGTTGCTAATTGTTCATAATTTAATTAGAAACGGTCTACGCATCCGAGTCTAAACCCTCCATCAAACGAATCACAAACGTCACGCTTTCATAATTGTCATTTCCTATAGAAACCGTGACCGTAGTGTCACCATCTTGTCTTGCTTTTTAATTGCATGTATGGCATTTAATCGGTGTTTCGAAAGGAACATGCTTTTTGAAATTGTTTGTTTTATCATTAGCATTATCAGGCTTCTTATTTATCAAGGTAATCTCTTCTATTACTCACTAAGTAAACTTTCTTTACAACTGTATGTTACTGAAGCGTTGGAAATCCTTAGTGCCTCTTTTCTTTAAACATCTATAAGCCATTATGGAATCCTTACAAATGTAGAACGTTCCAGAACTCTACCTACGACAGCTTATAACAATAAGTATATCTAGGTGAAATATTAAAATTAGGGTACTCAAATATCAAGCGATGTAATTTTAGAAATCTATTAACGAAATGTGATATAAATGTCAAGCAATATTCTTGTCATTCGCCTTGACCTTTTCCACCAGAATTGTTCTTGGCATTTTGCCGGCAAATATTTTTGCACATTATTTTATTACATCTCCATTATTTACAACAAATACTTTCGCTAGACGTATCTTTTTTATCTTTACAATGTGTTTCATTTTAAAGCTTTTTAATCTTTTATTTATATTATAAAGATTGTTATTAATATTCTGTTACTAGCTTGATAGCATAAGGAACCATTAATGGCGAATTTATTATTTTATTTTGCAAATTGTTTAAACGGTTATGTGCCTGTGAATTATCTGTAGATTTATTCTTTTAGTTTCCTCGCTATAGTATTAAAGCAAAAAAATCTAATTTGAGTTCTTATCTGTTTTGATCGTTATCGTTTATGGCCATTGATTTTCATATTTATATGTCTGTCTACCTACAAGTATTTCCGTTTATACGTTAAAGTGTATTTATTCATAACATTCATTATCTTTGTTGAGTTTAGAATTATGAATTCACTCTAGTTAACTAATTTTATAAACCTTATTTAAATCTTGTCTATCTAACGTCATTTGCCATGATTTGATCAAATATTTACCAGCTACATCACGTGAAGATACCACGAGTACATCGTTCAGATCTACCTAATTGTTCTCTCTATGCTCTGTAGTAAATAATTTTGAGAATTTTAAAAGAACACATGTTCCTGCAATGTTTGGAAAAGCCATTGTGGTCTTAAACCACGTCCTCCATTCTTCAACCTCATCTCCACTCAGCATCAGGTGAGACAGATGACAAACGCAAGTTTAGTTTTCAATAAAAAGATACTTTTACGGTTTGTGTGACCCAGGTGACTATAAATAACCACAACCTCCAACTTTATGTACAGAACTAGATAATGATAGTACTATAAATGGATAGGAAGTTGCTGTAAAAAGTTGTCAATGTCACTTTGCTAAATATAGAACGCTGGCATGCGGGTATTTGTAATCGGTGGCGTTTTCTCTTTCAGTACTGATTTCGCTAGATCGTATATAGAAGGAACATTCTCTTTTTTATGGCAAATCGATCGTATAAAGATGTCATTACTAACTATTTAAGTCTTTTATAGCGTCTTGTTTGCAGTAGCTGATTCTTTATAGGTAATTTTGACCTAACATAGTCTTTTCTGCTATGAAGCACACTGTAGAATACTTTTCCAATAACTTTCGACTTGAATTTGTACTTAGACTCTATTAATAGTCTCTACAATAATTTGTGTTTTTTTGTGATCTATATTTTGTTGAATAAATTCATCATTATTCAAAAAAACTAACTATGTAGCCATCTGCTCTCTCCCTTTTTCATAGTACACAATAATTTAGTTTTTATTTATTTATTAGCTAAACACAACAGATTACAACCAGAGAAATTACAGAAAAATCAATATAAAGATATGAGCTAGGTCGTAACCCTTAACGTGTAAATACAGCATGGTGAGGAAGTGGAAAATTGGTTGTACCAAATTGAGTTGGGAAAGCAAAAAATACTAGTGAATGTAATAACAAAAAAATAACAATAATACATATTGAAAAATAATAATTATAAAGTAGGTGCGTGGATAGCTTACTTGAGGACATCCTTAACCCGTCTTTTAAAAACGAATGGCCAAAAATAAAACCTGAACACCTATAAATAAATCTACAATTGGAAGCGTTTCAACTCAACCAAATAACTCTTTACTACTGTGTCACTCCAACGTCGTTTCGTTAATACCCAGTTTCTACAAATAACTAAATAATCTCAAGTAATGTCGGTAACTTTATTGCCGTTAATCCTGCCTCTATGGCAGCGGCTGTAGAGAAGGAATTCTTTAACAAAGACCGAGATAGTTACGGTAGTAAAGATAGCATTAAGAAATACCGACACATTAAGATATTTAGTTTGGTAGAGGGTATTATTGTATTTAAGTTTCGTTTTTGACTACTGTGTAGGCGAGCCTAAGGAAAATATGTGTTTTGATGCTACCATAAAATGAACATGTAATATATTTGAGAAGATAGGAAACTGTCTTCCGTAGGTCGTAAACGGAAGGACTGGGTAAAATTAATAAGCACTACTCGTATGTTATGTGTTCAATTCAGTTGTAGTTTAGGACTTCTTTTAGATATCTCTGGACAGAGGTCAACAGAGAGAAAATATCATTCTTAGATTAAGGAATGGTAATATTATCATAACATAAAAATAGCCAGAAATTTCTGGCTGAATGGTTCTCTTATAACAAATTCCAGTTCAAAACCCTGGTCCGAGAACATTTACGACAAGGTCCAAATCAATAAGGTATTGTTGTGCCAGTTCACTGTTAAATACAATACGATAGAGTTTACGTATTTATCTGTTTAGCTATCGAGTATATATATTTATAATTATATATTTATTTGTACATCATAATATATTAGTATTTATATATTATTATTATTTACAATATACTTAATATTAGTATGCCGCCGCGCCGTGCGCTCCCGTGATAGATGCCTACCTGCCGTTATCAATTTTTTACCTACGGTCATGTTTTTGATTTGTATGTGTTAAGTTGTTTTTATATTTGGTGTTTCATTTAACTGAGTGGATTGTGCAGCGCCCAGGCAAAACAGTTTCTGGTTTCAGGGCGCGAAGATTGGTAAATAGTAAGACCTAATATGTACACAACAATAATAATAAATAATAAATAAAAATGCATTTTTAAAGATTTATTTATATTTATTTTTAATATGTATTATGAATAGCTATTTATATATAATATAATAAGAACTTCCATTTTATATGCGTCTACCTAAACATTTCTGCATAACCCCATGGTTAGCTGGTAGAAAATGCCGCAAGGTCGCCTCATGTACACCTTGTTTTGTGCATTAAAGTGTAAATAAATAAAATAACTAGCTGTAAATATAGGTAATGATGATGATGTTAAGTCCTATCTCGAACAAGACAGTTGCTTAGAAACATTACATGCTACAAATTGCCTTGCAAGCCCAGGTGATTCAAACATATGACTTGACTTGGTTTCATTTCCCTAACTCCATTAGGTCAAGGACCGCCTTAACCATAATACCGTATAAGTAACAAACACCTCGGATTAAATAAGCCAAGTAAAACCAGAGTAGATGAGCAATTGCTCAGGGTACTTCCTTCCTTGTCGTTCGTCACACCCTCATTGCGATGTATGCTCGAATGAAACGCGAAGCCAATACGCCGCTCTGATAAGCGACTCATGAATCAAAGATCGACAATGCGTTGTCTTGTATCATGAATCATGATTGATGGAAGTTACTTTAATAACTTTATTTAATACATTACGGTGGAGTGCCTCATGTCGTAATTACGCTGGCTCTCTTACCCGGTATTTGCGCGAAATGTTCTGTAAGTACGTTTTCTTTTTCTAGAAACGTCACTAGCTTTCCCTATAACTTTAGGGAATCCAGTCATCTGTGTATGAGTTCATTAATTTACTTATATGTCTTGACGTCAAGCGGTTTGCCTTCATGGTTTACAACTTCTATATGTTCCACCCCCGAATGACTCAAACATCATCACACGTTTTAATCGGTTCTCGTTTGTCCTTGTCCTATGTTTGCAAACCCGAATGTTTGGCAAAGCTAATTTGTTTGAAGTACCTGTGATGTATGACTATTCGAAAGTAAAGTGAATTTGCTGTTTCATGGAGGCACAGTCATTAAGTTTGTTGTTGAGCTCTACATTAATGTTTCGACAAATTGAACTGTGACGACAGAAAATACGTCAATCAATACATTAATTTACGTTACGTGTGAGTAATAATCAGGTGTGGTGATATTGTTTATCTTATCTAATCAATTAGCTGAACAAATTCAACATCATTGGTTTTCTATATCTCTACCATAAACTGTGTGACTCAGTTTCCTATATAAAAACAATGTTTATTTATAGCATCATCACTAACACTTTCATTATCATTGTATTTTTAATCATTATCACATCTCTGTCATTGTAACTCAATATTGATTCGCCAATAACTCATTTTTGTAGTTTTCATATCATGAAATGGTCTTTCAATTCATCACCTACGGTTACGAGTTCGTGCGCTCTATTATGTTTGCATAGCAAATGATCTACGCATTCTCATGCTTACTAGCATGCTAACTTTTACTAATCTTCACATGCAAATTGAATAAACGCCCCTTACCTTGATTGTACGCAGCAGAAAATCGAATAATAATTAATATGCTACTGCTAAAGACATAGAGTTAGACATTCACAATTAGTCGCTCATCGCGTGCCGGTTCTGACTAATGAGTCTTATGCAAATCTCATGAGAGAGATTGCATAAAGTTACAACGCACTGATACAACGACCCGAGGTTTTTGCCACGAATACCAAGAGAGCATTGGAATGGGAAGGCCTGATATGAGAAACGCTAGATACGAACACTAGAAGTTATTGTGCTCCTGATTTGCAGTCAAATAGTTGGTAAACATGCAAACGGATAAGGAACAACGAGCAGAGAACATTGCGCACTGATTTATCATTTCTACAGAATCATTTCAACGTGGATGTGTCTAGATATGAGAGCGTCGGTGGCTCGTGTCTAGGACGTCGGACTCCAATGTGGACTCCCGAGTTCTAAACTAGGCAATACCATGTACCAATGAGTTTTTAGGTTTTTTCGAAAGACTTATGTACGGTTCACACACGTACATTTTTATATTGCTTGGTCGACAACCTAATTTAGCCGCGACTCGTGTAACTAATTTCAAACATTTCATTTAGAGTGCAATAAGAACTGACAGAGAGAAGTCGCCACCTAGAACAATTGTTATTATTTCATTATACGTTTTACATTATTTAAAAGTGATTTTTCCCTGCTGCGCTCTCAACAACTAACTTCAACTATAACTACAAACATCTGTTCTAATGTACGAAACAACTTACGTACATTTACCGACTGCTCTGACGGTGAAGGAAAACATCGTGAGGAAACATCGCTGAGATACCCAGTGTGTGAAATGGGGAAGACAATGGCAAATCACCCCGTTAAATCTGCCACGAGAGACGTTCTATGATTAATTCCTTAGAATGATCACAACCCTCAGCAATGAGGAACACGACTTAGACAGACAGACAGTGTCTAGATATGCGGGGCACTAGCTCTAATTCTCCTAACATCTCAGCATGATTTTGTGTCAGAATATCTTCGTTTCTAAGTAAGTAAGTAAGTAATACGTTTATTTCACACACAGCAATGACCGAAACAGTTATAATTATAATAAAATAATTATGTAGTCAAAGGTAAACATATCTAAATCATGTATGATGGTCTGCTGTTGTTGTGAAAAGGGCCTCAACTCAGCTTTCTCATTGGCTATAATTCAGTTCTAGATCATTTTCCATCAATAAGGATTGTCGCACGTTTGTTTCCAGACCCAGCAATATTCAGTAAGAGGCAGCAATGTCTGTTGTGAATCCATGTTGTAAATTCTATGTGACACCGCTGAGTTTGTTGAATAAGTTATGTTGACAATAAAATCCTGTTGTGTTATTGTCTGAATGCAGTTTTCCTGCCATGCAAATTAATAGAATTTACGGGAGCAATTTATACTTTAAAATAACATCCATAAAGTCTCTTGAACATCCAGTCTGTTTATAGTTTTCTGATCTTCTCTTGGTTTGTTTTTCATTCTTGTTAAGCTGAGTTGACATTATAGTGGTTCTTTAGTTCAAAGACTAAATCCGCGTTTAACGACAGTGTCGCCTGATGGTATGCGATTGCTCGTATAAGCTTGAAAATGTACTGGCACTTCTAAAACCGTTACATAACAACAATATTGTTTGTATTCTCGTACAGTTTTGTCGTTTTGCATTTAGTAGTTTACTTTATATCGTTTTTGCCTAGGCCATAAAGTTTGATCTACTTTTCTGAATGAAAGCACTGCTTACTACATCGTGGGTGGTAACTTTCGTATGTAAACAGTTGTGTTTGAACAAATGTTGCTAAATACCAAGGAGTCCTGTTTACCCTTGTTATCGCCCTATTAACGCCCTTTTAGTACTTCATGTGTGGTACATCATCTCATTTATATTCAATTTTATTGTGGAAGGCCGTAGTGTGAACGTTCATGTTTATTCTATTTTAGGAGTGTGTTCTTACCTACTAATACGACTTACGTAAATCAGATGCATAAATACTGATGCCATTGACTCGACAGAAGAAGAAGAATTACTGAGATTGGTTTTTAAATTACATTTTTGGTTTTATGAATGATTGAATGAATGAATACTCTTTACTCTAAGTATGTTCCATAATTTCTGGACCTCAGTAGCATTAAACTGTATGCCATAACCAATTTTACGAATGAGACAATTCTGTATAAAAATTGGTCATGTTTGAACTTTGATTAGGTAAGTATAAACTTGTTTTATTTTTATTTATTTATTACAAAATCTACAGCCCTTAAATATAAAAACAAAAAGTCCATTAAAAAAACATACTGCCAATTAAAGATTTCCTATTTTAAAACAACGCCTATAGGGAGAAATAAGTTTTGGTGTGTGTGTATATGGATGTGTTTATTGCAAATGTGTGTGAGCGTGTTTGTGTAGAAGAGAGTGAAAGGGTTGTGTACATTTGTATGTGTTTGTTCGAGTCTTTACTACATGTATCCAGCTACAACGCGACTGTACTAGTACCATCTAAGTATTATTTATTATTGTAAACGAATTCTTAAAGTTTTTAAATTATTTATTAAAGAAACTTCTGGTTATAATTTGTCACAATACCTAAGGAACCGAAAATGGTAGAAAGGCATTTAACAGTATTATGCTTCTGAGGTCCAGATTTATGCTTACTGTTTGAACGTTCAAGCTGTTGCTTTATTTTATTTCGTCATTTTGACCTTTTATAGAACACAGTGACTTGCCTTGTGCATTGTATTATGGTTAGTGCCGTCTCCGAATATGTTTTCTCCTTCTCTACACCATTGGTATAATTCCTCCATAAAATTGTTGAAAATTTCATTTAAAGTGTTGTTGTCATGGTTTACTTCACATCTTTTGCCGAATAGAACAGTGTCTTGTAGTGTGATAAACAAGTGGAGTCTCCGAATCTCGGGGACTACAGTGAGTGTTATATCAACACGGTCGTAAAGATATTCAGTGCGCGTGCGACCTGACCGTGCGCCATATCTGGGCACGACAAGGCCATTACAAATGGCAACAGACACTACGCTACTGTTGCAGTGCCGGGAAAAATTGACCATGCGTGTTTATCTTTAATTATTTACTTGACTACCTCGTATCGTACTTAAGTTGTCCTTTAAATAATTACTTTAATACTTAGGTATATAACGTATGTAAACGTAATGTATAGGTTGTTAAACTTATATGATTCTTGAATGTTTTATAATATTTTTTATTTAATTTAATGGCTTTAATTCTTGTCCTTTTGAAAACGACTTTAATACTTTTAGCTTTTATTGTAATTTGATGTTGTTTTAAATAAGTATTTATAGGTTTTTTCTACCAACCAATTGGGTAGGTATTTACTCGTATGTCTCGTATGTATTTCTTATTCTCACACTAAGTTTTCGTGCAAAAAAGTGTATTCATTCATTTATTTATTTTATTTATTCTTTTACACTTTTGTGTACAGGTGAGCTTAATGCCTTGCCTTTGCCTTTTATTATTATATTAAGTTAATTTCCGTACTCCTGTCCTTTTGCAAGGCTAAGAATTTTATTCATAGTTTCCCTAATGCTTTGCCAAATCATTTGCTATCATGTCCTCTATGTATACCTTTGTCTTTTGTTTGAAGGTTAAACTTGTAAGACTTTAGACAGACAGACAGAAATCTTTAAACTCATCATCATCAGCCTATTAATGTCCCCACTGTTGGGGCACAGGTCTCCCCTCGCACAAGGGGGTACGGGCCATGATCCACAGAGCGGGCCCAGTGCTGATTGTTGGATTTCACACGCCTTCGAAAACTTTTAATTTCCCCAGACATGTTACTCGCGATGTTTTCCTTCAACGTTAGAGCAGTCGGTAAATGTACGTAAGTCTTCGAAGAAATCGGAAAAACTCGCTGGTACATGGCATTGCATGGTTTCGAACACGGACCTCCCGCATGGGAGACCGGCGTCCTAGCCAATAGGCCACCGACGCTCTCACTTGTTAGACTTTAAAAATGTCACATTTTATGTGACAAAAAATTATAAGCAAATGTCCACTTTTGATTTGGAATGAGTTACCTTCACTAACAAGAATTGCGTTTGCCCCCAGATGTGCCTAACGGAGTGGATCAGGCTGCGGGACTACCAGACCGGGCGGTCACGGACCATCCTGGGCAAGGAGATCCCTCCCTGGCTGTGGGAGGCTTACAAAGTAGTCGGCGTGTTTCTGTTCGGGTGCGCCTGCCAGCAATTGACCACTGACGTGGCCAAGTACACCATCGGAAGACTGAGGCCGCATTTCTTTGACGTAAGTACATACTTTGATTTATGTTGCCAATGTCTATAACTTCAATTTCTACTATAGCATGGTTGGGGTCGTATTTCTTTGACTTGAAGTATCTTGGACTGCAGCATCATGTAGTCAAGTAATAAGTAATGTAGTCATGTTTATTATATTTTTAATTATATATTAAGTATTATATTATACCTAAATTCACACAATAAATTATTATTATTATGATAGATAGAAAGAAACACTATATTTTGTACACAAATACAGGAAAAGTAAAAACTACAGGAATAATAGCACGATATGTACAAAGGCGGCGTTATCGCTTAAAGCGATCTCTTCCAGGCAACCTCTGAAGTATTATGATTATGATACGTATTATATTCCTATATATATATTATAGTATTTACATAATATTAGATTACTATTATTACTACTGCATTGCAGCTTGCACGGGTTTGCATTCTTTATTATTGTTATTTATTTATATGAGGGTAGTATCTATTTCATACGCCATTTGCACCCGTACATTATGTATCATATGATTTTTCCATCACCTGAAGGTTGCCTGGAAGATATCGCTTAAAGCGCTAAGGCCGCCTTCTGCACATTGTATTATACCTATCTTTATATTGTTTTTGTCCTGGGTGTGCGATAAAGTATATTTGTAATTTTGTAAACTGCAGGAAAACTGAGAACACATGTCTTTGACGAGTTGCATTTCTTTGACGTGTTGTGGTCCATAGGATTCAACGATCTGTTTCAAGACTACCGTATTTTGGATTACTTAATTTATAACAGACAATTGTCATACGAGTATCGTCGTCGTCGTGGCAGTCCCTCGTTGCGAGGATGACTTCTGCTAATCCTAGGTATATTGTTGTTGTCTCTGGTGCGTCTGGGAATGGCTCAACAACCGGATCCTGGAGTTGCACTCGCGACCGCATATGCTGCATTCTGTCACCGTTGGCAGCCTGTCTCTCAAGACCGGGTTTACCTCTTTCTCCTTCCTCTTACGTCTTTCCTCTGCTTCAGCTTCCACCCTCCTCGTCTCGAAAGATTTTGCAGCTTTCTTCGTCAGGTCGCGCCATTTTGACTTGTTTAAGGCACTATCCTCCTATACGTTGAAGTTGATGTTGCACTTTTTCAGATAAGGGTGTCTTTGTAGCGCTTCCTTTGGCCGCGCTGTGGTATCTTTACTTTTGTCAGCTGTGCATATAAAAGGGATTTTGATAGCCTCGTATCGTCCATCGGCCATACGAGTATACAGCAGTTTCCGTACGTTTTCCAGTATAGTTTGGTCTGTCTTATCATCCATCGTGTACTACTTCCTGTAATTATTGTTATTAAGCAGAAAGCACGCAGTTGCAATGGCAAATTAATTTGTTTTGTCTACTACACGTACAGCATGTGGGAAATCCATTTTCATTGTTCATACGATAAGCAATTTGCACGTGCGCGAAAAGGAGACGTGATGGTTTCCACGTACACCTGCTACTATGCAGCGAATGAAGTAAAACTGATTTACGTTATATAAATGATATCCTTGAAATATTTGCATCTAATTAAAAAATGAAATTGAAAAAGTTTATTTACTTATTACAAGGCACTATAATATGACCTCCGACTTACAAACTAGGTCGAAACCTGTATCTTGGAAGTCGGGACTCAGTCGCTCTTTCCGTGCAAGCATATTAAAATTAAAAACATTACATAAAAAATACCTTACCTTAGTCATATGTAAATATGTTCTACATTAACGTATGTAGTTTAGCTACATCTAAAGTGGTTTTTTTAACTTCTGTTTCGTGCATAAAAATGGTCTTTATCATTCCTTTACATTAATACTGCATACCTTCATAAAGTCACGACGAAGTGACTTTTACGCCTTAGAAGTTGTTTTATCTCAGAATGCAGTATTTACTCCAATTGCTACAACCATTGTGATGAAAATATTATGTTTAACATCAACAATAGTAGATTGTATGATTAGGGACTAAAATAGTATATTTACGGAGAGGGCGTTATATTGAATCCAGAACTAAGGATTCTAGGAGTAGAATCCCGATAATTTTAGTCCCGAGTGATAAATAAAATACTAATTTTATTTAGTTTAATATAACATATGCTTCAGTTCCTACTGGTGTATGGACTATGAATCCATTGTAATCTTATCTCACTAATAAACTATTCTTATTCTTATACACTCTGATTTTCATTCCACTTAAGAAACAAAAAATAAGAGGCGTTTTTAAATACAACTCATGAATATATTTATATACCTACAATGGTATTTGCAATTACAGGACAAAGTTCAAGTAACATTACTAAAAATAATTATTTATAATAGAAAAGGTATTTTAGTTCATCTTTCGTAAACAGTATGTTAAAAACATTGCGGCAATGGTTTTATGTGCTGCGGTATATAACACACACACACACACACACACACACACACACACACACACACGGTGGATAACACACTTACTGAGCAATATGATTTGATTTATAAACTGAATTCAAATTATTCGTTCATTCGTATTGTATTGTATGTAACACGATATCCACCGTTGCACAGCAAAGAACCAATTTTGCATAATTCGATTGACCTCACTTACAAACCTAATTGGATCCATTTGCTTGATTTGTTCTATTGGTACATGTATCGTCTTCGTTATTAGGGATGTTACGGAGGTGGTTTTACCGGAACCGGAGTCGAAACCGAAGGTTTTAAATTTGATTTATCGGAGTCGGAACCGGAGTCGGAGGCGGAGGTAGACGAGAGATTTTCAAAACCGTTGTATAATTTTTATAGCTGAACTGGCCAATATTTTTTATGATGATGTTTGCGGCAATAAAACATATTCCTTTATGTAGTCCTACACTATTTAATAAAATATTGATATTTGAATGTTTCCTCACAAATCTTCGGTATAACCTCCGATTCAAGAGGTGTAAAATCAATCGGAACTTCCAACCTTTCGGAGCCGGAGTCGAAGCTCCGTAACATCCCTATTCGTTATGAATATTGTGATGATCACTGATCTTTATTTCTGTTCAGATGGTGTTTGTTGTTGTAATTTCCCATGTTCGGTTTTATTCTTCTTTTCCTTTGCTTATTCCCAGTTCACTTGGGGTCAGCTCTCCTTATTTTCTTGCACCAGGACTGTCTGTCCTGGGTTGTCGTGTCTTTACTGGGTCATCATTGGGTATAGGCCTCTTCATGTGCACGCCATTCTCCTCGGTCTCTAGCCGTTCGCATCCACTTCTAGATGCTGAAGTTCAAACCCTTAAAGTCTTTGGCGACTGTACAAGCCTTAAGCCACTTAACTGTTTCATGCTTACACGCCCGTAAATCCATAAACGTCATGTAAATACACTAGGCTATATTTAGGTTATGCTTTTAAGCGACGTTTTGGCGTCATGGGTGGTTCGTCTTAGTTCAGTCACAGAATAGATACACAGAAGGTTTATTCCGGGCGTCTGCGATTTCGATTACGTCACCTACATGATTATCATAATTCCATCGATCATTATAAGAAATACATATATCTCTTTCTATGCATAATGATCGACCGATCTTATCTTATGATAGGGCCGGGATAACCCCAGCGGCACTTCAACTCTTGAGGATCGTTTGTGCCTACCCCATTTTACACACTGGTCATCTCAGTGTGCAGGTTTCCTCACGATGTTTTCCTTCACCGTAAGAGCAGTCGGTAAATGTACGTAAGTCTTCGAAAAATACTAAAAACTCATTGGTACATGGCACTGCACGGTTTCGAAACCGGACCTCCAGCATGGGAGTCCGCTCTACGATCGACCGATAGTCTAATAACTCTGAATTAAAAATTCAAGAAACCCCTGACGTACCATTGTCGAGACCTCCTTTACTTTTTCCTGGTGATCATCAAGGTTCCAGATGTGGGAACGTCACCATGGTCATAAACATTTGAGCTCAAAATCGAACCATCTAACTATTACCGTTCCAGAGATCCCTTTCTGACATCAAACATACTCCAAGATCTTCGAAATACTCCAAGATACTCGAAAAATTGTCTATTAAATTAAAAAACCGGGTCCTAATCGGACCATCCGTTCTCATGTTATGATGCCACAAACAAACAGACCGACAGACAAACGTGTCAAACTTATAACAGCCCTCCTTCGATCGGTCGGGGGTTAATGAAGTTTTATAGTCTCGAACAAAACCGCGACAATGGCATTCGATGTCTGCTCCTATATGTTTTCAGTGTCGTTTTAAATAGGTGCAGCTTGTACAAATAATGCACGGCGACACGCTTCGCTGCTGTGCGTCGTGTAATTTGACTTATGGTGTGCTTATTGGAAGACCGGTAGCAACACCATGCGGATCGTATTGCACTCATAAACTCGTTATAGTTATTTTATGCCTGTCTACTCTTCTGTTATTTATGTACTTTATTATCTCAAAATATCTCTTGCCTGTGACATGATTTTGTCGGATTTGTTTCTTATTTAGATTAGAACTAAATTCCAATTAGATTTTGAAATAAATGTTTCTTAACTATTCTCATTTTTAACCCCCGATCGATCGAGGGAGGGTGTGTTATAAGTTTTACACGTTTGTCTGTCTGTTTGTGTTTGTCTGTGGCATTATAACTTGACAACGGACGATCCGATTAGGACCCGGTTTTTAAAATTTTATAGAGAATTTAGTCAAGTTCTTAGCCATGTCTGATAAAAATTGGACCACTGCTTTCCAAGATCTTGGAGTATCTTTGATGTCAGATGGGATCTCTGGAACTGTAATAAATGGTTAGAATTTGAGCTCAAATGTCTATGACCATGGTGACCTTCCCACATCTGGAACCTTGAGGATCTGATGATGACCAGGAATAAGTAAGGGGGTCTCGACAATGGTACGTCGGGGGTTTCTTAAATTTTTAATTTAGAGTTGTTATTAATTTTAAAAGATATATTTTGCTTGTTACTTCCAATGTCACCATAAACTTTGGCCTACAACAAAATACATTGCAATTTGTTTGGAACAGATTTTATCAGTGACAGACAGACGGTTAATAAAAGGGTTGATGCAAACAATGGTTTCAACTTTGATCGCTTGACCAGCGAAGCGCATCGAGCGAGGCACTGTCAGTCTGGGACTCTGGGACCTTTCAAATGTTACTTGTATTAGCTTGGTATTTTTAGATACAGTTTGTATTTAATGGGCGGTGCCTTTGCAGTTTGCGTTTTTTATTATTCTAGAAAGAAAGAAAAAACAATTTATTGCTACAAAAGCCATTAAGCCATTCCGCTACTCTACCAGAGCCCTGTACAGTAACTGTACACTTCTTACAGTAAGGCAGCTTTATATAAGCTCGACTATTTTGCGCTTCCACAAAATGGAGAACCACCGTGCAGAATCCAACAAGGTCAAAACGTTTTAACTCATGGACCGCAAAAATAAGAAAGACCCTTTTTGCACAGCGAGCACCTTCTGATCGAGGCTCTTTCTTATACAAAAGAGCCGAAAAACTCCTCTCCGTCCTAAACTGTTCAAGGTATTCTTGCAAAGAAAAGGTTAAAAATTGGCTATTGACACTTGATTACTTTAATACTGAAAAAATATTGTTACCAATTAGTTGAGTTTTATGGACGCACACTGACCCTTACACCTACCAACATACACCCCCTCACACACACACCACACATCACACACACGCCATCTCACGCTCACCCCCCTCACACACACACACCCTCTCACGCACACACCCCTAACACACACCCTCACATACTTAACTGTTTAATTTATTGCATTGCCTTATGTTTTCAGAATTTATATTTATCGGAAGAGACTGGTCCCCACAACACAGGGTATCCTAGTGTGGGAGCCAGGGAAATATGAGAAAATGTAAAAGATACTGTCTGTATCAATAAATATTTTTTTTTAATAAAAAATATTAATACATATTTAGTTCACTCCAGTGCCACTCGTACCCTAGTTGCGAGCACGGTCCGAAAGTGATCGTGCAGGTTAAGCGACGTTGGCACGGTCGGTACCTGGATGGGTGACCGCTAGTGGCATATTTCATCTGAGCTCCTCCGTGCCTCGTAGAACACGTTAAGCAGTCGATCCCGGTTGTTGTCGTTCGACAGCAGTCGTTAAACCATGTCAGATGCGTATGGGCAGCCTGAACAACACTGACAAATAGGTTGGCCACTAACCGTACGATAAGCAAGCAAGTTCACTACATAATACAATTGGCAATAGACACCTGGATCAGCTATTGCTTGAGTGAATACACTTGCGTGTAACACACAGCGCTGATTTTCAGCCAGTCCTTATACAAAGTTAACCAACTAACAACTGCGATAATCTAAGTATTGCTTTATGGTATGTGCTCATTAAATAAATTAATAAACTACAGGTAGGTTAATACCTACCTGTAGTAATACTACAGGGAGAGGTAAACTATATAATTCTAATATACGTAGGTATATGTATGTGGGTGACAACGCTTTTACACGCATATTAAAAAAAATTGAAATGTTTAATTTATTTTTCTAGTCTTTCGTCTGTTCCCTTTTATGATGCTCCGTGTGTGACTATTGGAATTTTAAATAATTTAACAGTATTCTTTCAAAGTTAAATTCCAAATTTAGATTTATTAATATTCTGACATTTAGTGGGTTTTTGGAATTCCCGAAATCGCTTGTCACATATCTTTTTTAAAATTTACCTTTCCCATTACGCTTAATAGCTTAAAATCTATTACTTTCTTTATAAAACTTAGTGAGTATTTTAATAGTAAGTATTCATAGAGAACGTATGCTGCTGCCACCATGCTGAGATAATCCCTATAAAACTAGTCATCTATCGCTTTATGTGCTGTACCATTGGCATCACATTCTTTATCAGAAAATATTATTTTTAATATTCCACCACTATCCCATCACGTCTATCCCCTTAGCACGTCGCCGTCGTGCGTAAACCGCAAGCACTTATATTGTATAGGGCAACGTTTTCAAAACTACTTGATATCAACGGACAAACACATTTAATACAGCGTGTAAGCGTAACTTGACTGATCTCTCTTCCAAGTCGTTTTCCTCATTGCTGAGGGTCGTGATCATTCTAAGGAATTTATCACATAGAACGACTCTCGTGGCAGATTTAATGCCTTCCCCATTTCACACACTGGTTATCTCAGTATGCAGGTTTCCTCGCGGTGTTTCCTTTACCGTCACAGCAGTCGGTAAATGTACGTAAGTCTTTCGAAAAAACCGAAAAAGTCATTGGTACATGGCAATGCCTGGTTACGAACTCGGACCTCCCGCATGGGAGTCCGACGTCCTAGTCACGACGCCACCGACGCTCTTGACTGATAGTTTTCGGGAATTCTACGATAAAAATGAATTAAGGCTGCGCTTTATGTTAAAAACCTGTGCGCAAGCGCAGCCTTGACGTCACAACAAAAACCCACCAAACCGCAAGCAACCTTCAACCTTCATCTTGCGTACAAGTGTGCCATTTCACTACGATTGTTGCGTGCAACCTGCATCCTACGCGCAAGATAAGTATTGCATAATATGGAAACGCGAAGTTACAAAAGACAATAAAGTACCTACGAGTAACTAACTTTATTTTGGCTCATACATTGTACATACGTACATATATTAACTCACGCTTGTTTCCCGCAGGGGTAGGCAAAGACTAAAGATTTCCACCTGCAACAATCCTGACAAACCGTTCTCGCTTCTTCCCCACTCATCAATCGCTTCATACAACGCTTTGTACAATCAGATAATAGTTAAAATCACCAATTTACTGGGTAAATCAAATCACTTTCTTCCATGGCCCTATTTCTCGAAGCAATTCTTGTCATTACAAGTCAAAAATGGCAACAACGACGCTGTTTTGTATAGGGAATTCTATGAATGTTGCCACTTTAGATTTGTTATTACAACTATTACAAGGATTGTTGCTTCGTAATCGGGGTTCTGGTTTATCTACATAATAATAATATACTTAAAAGCAAGGAGCAAGCATACAAACAAGGCATCGCTCTCTGTTTTTTGTGATCATCATAGGGAACAGTGCAACGTTTTGTACTTTAATTAATTTAAAATGAATTTTTAAGTCGTTTCACAAAAATAAATGTAGCCATATCCTACACTACCTTCGCCAAATTAGGTCCTTCATTACTACATAATAAGTCTAATATCAACTCTCCTTTATTTTCCTTTTTCTGATTTTCTTTCCCTTTCCGTTTCCTAATCTCATCACACTGTATAATTTTATTTATAACACTGCTTATGTGACACTCTATTGTCAGGCGCATTGGAATACTGCCATAGTCATCTCTCCCAACACTTTCATTCTACTCAATGAGTTCGCTCATGCGCATTTGGGAACCGCTTTGAAGTGTATTTACGTGACAACGTTTGAAACCAAAAACGCTGTGTCATTCCAGGTTGATATTTCTTGCTTGCAACTGTGATTCGTTAAAATATGGGATGTTTTTATCAATCGGTGGTTTTCATTTGAGTCATTTTACGTGCTTCTGCGCCAAACTTTGTGTTATTTGTCTATAGGGAGTCCCTGAGCCCTGACAGTAAACAGTCGTTTCAAAAATTCGCTATCCATAGATATATCTTATTGCCTAACCTAACATGTATTCATCAGATTTCTGTCTTAAAACCCAGCTTTATCATTTCAGTCATCATCAAATGAATCACCGTCCATCTCTTGACAATAAATTCTAAATTTGACATTGACAAAGCGTTGTCAACCCTTCTCTCCCAAATACAAACTCAATTTCAAAAGTGTCCACACTCATTAACTTTGGCACACCATTTGTTCCCACTCTGTGTCCGGATACAATCAGTTTGGGCACTTTTTGACTTATTTTGCCCACCAGTGCGTTTTATTTTGACCAACTCTTTATTCTTGACAAATGATCAGCGGTCTGCTGCGTCTGGTAAGTGATTTTGTATCTTGTTTTAGTTTATTACAAGGATATTTCGGGACGGCTGCTACACGAGTTACTTGTATAGGTGTTTGAAGATTTATGACTATCCTTTAATTTATTTTGGTTATATTAGTACCTACATTACTCCATAGCCCATGGCAGGGATTTCAGTTTTTAAGTTGACTGTCTTGTGCTTATATTTTACCTATCCCAAATATTTGCAAATTGTTTTAGCTGGGCATTTTATCTGATTGTTTTTATTGTATCAGATTGTAGTTTTCTATAATCATTCATTTCAAAATTGCTGAATGTTATTGTAATATCGTTGTATATTAATTTTCATTTTGTGTTAATTCTTTGATTTGTAGCTTTACCTTTTTTCGATCTTTATTATTTTTTTGCCGATGTAATTACCATTCGGTCGTGGACATATTATCTTCTTGAACCCACGTACATCATTCATTACAACGATTCTTTTAATTTGGGGCGCCGTTCATAATCTCAATGTGTCAAATGTCACGCACGCTCCACTGCCATTATTTAAAATTGTTATGATTTTTCAACGAAGATAACATCTTCACACGTTATGTTCGTGCTTAAGTTGGTTAATCCTGAATTATGTCTATCAGTTTCACATTTGATTGTGGTTTTAGTGTTGTCGCATCCTGCAGTAAGCTTAGGGCTTCTTATTTTGCTGTTCGTTATTTAAAGAATATTGTTTACATTTGTAAAAGCAATTAACTTGATGAGAAGAGTCGAAGACGGCTCAGTGGTTGGCCCTGGGAGAGACCAATGTCCAGCAGTGGACTAGAGTGGGCTGCTGATGATACCAGGAGTTTTCTATCTTTATGAAACCCCAATCCCTTGACGAATTACAAAATATAATTACCTTTTAAAGAAAGTGATGGACTTTCTATAGACGACTTCAATTTTACTATGATTGTTTACAACGTTTTCAATTCTTTTAAGTGCTTACTCGTATAATGCCCTGATACGGAAGAAGGCCGCTAAGTACAAGACGTGATTGTCGTTGTAAACAGCAAATAACCAGTCAAATTGGTATTCTAATGTTTTTGGAATCATATGAAAACTCCAGAAAACTCCAGAATTTTTCAAAGATGGATTCCAGAAAACACTAGAAATCCAATTTGGTGAATATTTTACCATTGTCTCAACTATGATAATAACGTTTTGCACTTAGCGGCCTTTTTCCGTATCAGGGCAGTATAACCAGCTTTACTTTAAGACTGTCCACTTCCATTCATCCAAGTCTTTGTTTATGGGTACACTGTCTTGTCTCTTACAATGGTACCGGTCACAGGCCCTGCCGAGGTCGTTGGCCAATAGATGGGATTTATGGCGCAGCCGCATTAGCGGCACTTTTCAACCGACCAATTAGTGGTATGGTATCTATTCGGTGACGATTGCAGGGACATCTGAATGTGATTCAGATTTTAAGTTACGAGATGTAGCTGTAGTATGTCTTTGGCGATATCGGCAACTTTTATCCAGATTTAGTCTGAGTAATTAATAATTTGTTTGGAATGTATATGTAGTATAAAATTTTACTCGATATTTTAAAGAAGGGTGGGGAATCAGGGTCCAGTTATTATACAGTAATCGAAGACCTCTTCATAAATAATATAAAATATAAAATATTATATTTAAATCTATACTTATATTATTAAAAAATATTATATTTAAATCTATACTTATATTATTTATGATGAGGTCTTCATTTACTGTATAATAACTGGACCCTGATTCGCCACCCTTCTTTAAAATATCGTGTAAAATTTTATACTACATATCTGTAACATTCCAAACATTATTAATTACTCAAACCAAAGCTGGATAAAAGTTGCCGATATCGCCAAAAGACATACTACAGCTACATCTCGTAACTTAATAATGCTAAGTTATTTAATACAAGCCGTACATTTTCAGCAGTCGGGAATAAAGAATTTGTAGAATTATGTTTTTTGGAATAAATGAAACAAAACGCAATTGATTCAGTCCGACCCAAGGAACTTTACCCTAACTGGACCACTCACTATCGGCCCCGTTTTTCCTCTTTGGGTTATGTGATTATGTCAAAGCAAAAACAACCTTGTGCGTGTGGGAAAAGGATTTAATCTACTTTTTACTTTTAATGACATATATCTATCTAGACAGGGTAGAAATCTATGGTCTAACCTCAGACTGACAGAAAGAATCCTGGCTGTCAATAAACCATCAAAATACTGGTCCTCAAAATGTACGGAAATTCGGCATTCTTCTTTAAAAAAATATTTAAATTTTTCTTTTTTATTCTTTTGTTTAATTACCTACTAATCAGATTATTAATAATTGTCATATTTAAAAACAACTTCATACAATAAACAGTTTGGTTTGAATTCCCTTTATTTTAGCCCATATCCAGGCGAATAGGCCACACATTGTAATACGATCGTGATTAGAATCCCGGTTTTAATATTGCTATGTTGTACACAATAAAAATATAGGTACATATTTCCCATCTTCTCTGATTCACTTATTTATTCTTTTAATATATACTTTTATATATTTAGGTTTCTACAATGATAAATCTATAAAAATACTAAAGTTAAAACTAAACTAGGCTAAGAAGAGGAAAAAAATAAAAACTAAAGATAAAAAATTGGGTTAAGTCCCCCACATCCGGCAGTGTACCCAAGACACTGGCTGCGTTGCCCCGTTGGATAGCTAAGCAAATCCGCTGGGCCAAATAGGAGCCAGATCTTGGGTCTTTTGACGCGTCGACCAGGCGCTTTGCTTTGATTCTAATGTATTTGCTATAAATATTTCCGCTAACGCTTGTTCCTCAAAGCAAACAATTTCTGTCACTCGTATTTATTTTGTAACATGAGTTTGTAATTGAATCTAATTCAAAACGAATGTAGAATCCGGCACTTCTCTTTTACTTATTCATGATTTTGAAATCTGTTATTTATAAGTCTTTTGGAGAAATACAATCTGGTTTAATTTATGCTTTATGTAAAGTTTTATTGCGTTTTGTTTAATTTTAGTATTTAAATTATACAGTAATTTGATAGTGTCCATGGTTTTGAGGTTAATTTACGCGTTGACCTGTTCATATATAGTCGATCTAGCTATAAAGTGTTTCTTATATTCACATAAATGTGTCAAAATTTTATAGCTTCATTCAAATTGATATGATAATGAATTGTGTAGTGAAATCGTGAAACCACTGTTAGGTGTTATCATTAAAAATGCTATAAATGGGCAGCAAACATCAGCCTATCATGATGATGTATTTACATCATTTGTTACGATCAATTTACAAAGATTTTACTAAGTGCATCTTCGTTCTTTAGGTAGGTATTCTAAGTCGTGCTCCTCATTGCTGAGGGTCGTGATCATTCTAAGGAATTAATCACATAGAACGACTCTCGTGGCAGATTGAATGGGGCGATTTGCCATTGCCTTCCCCATTTCACACACTGGTTATCTCAGTGTGCAAGTTTCCTCACGATGTTTTCCTTGACCGTCAGAGCAGTCGGTAAATGTACGTAAGCTTTTCGAAAAAACCGAAAAACTCATTGGTACATGACATTGCCTGGTTTCGAAGTCGGACCTCCCGCATGGGAGTCCGACGTCCTAGCCACGACGCCGCTTTAGGTATGTAGGTATAATAGTTGAAATTAGTAAATCTTCTTGTTACAAGTTTGTCTTTACCCCAATGATACGTACATTGACTACCTGTATATCTTCAGTTGATTCTACCTTAATTTACTGTAAGAATAAGAAGAATAAGAATAAGTTTATTTGTGCGGTAAGATGACAAAGTATCCATAGTCCATACACCAGTAGGAACTTAAGCATATGTTATATTAAACTAAATAAAATTAGTGAGCAACCAGTTAGTTTACAATAAACGCTGACCTCCGAACTAGGAAGTTCCTGTATGTCGGAGGACAGATCTCTTCTGTGACCAGTGCAAATGAACATGTAACAGAACAGACGTTGGCCAAGACAAGAAAATATAAAACTGTCAAAATTTGATAGAAAGACAAAAAAGAACAATAATAAAGGTTAATATAAGGGGTGACATATCGAGCAGCTCGTAACCTAGTTGCGAGCACGGTTGCGCTTAACCTGCACGAATGTGATCGTGCAGGTTAAGCGACGTTGCCGCGGACGGTACCTGGATGGGTAACCGCTAGTGGCATATTTCATCTGAGCTTCTTCGTGCCTCGGAAAGCACGTTAAGCAGTCGGTCCCGGTTGTTGTCGTTGGTCAGCAGTCGTTAAGCCATGTCAGAGGCCTACGGGCGGCCTGAAGAATTTTGACAAATAGGTTGGCCACTAACCATACGATAAGCAAGCAAACATTATAAGGGGTGGTGGGAATGCATTGTGTTTGTGTGTGTGTATTATCCTTAATATTATTACAATATTTCCTTCAGTTATCTGTTACTCTAGCCAAGCAATATAAAGTCGTTTTCTGAGTGGCTTTTATCTTGGTGGTGACCACTTTATATATCATTTTGTAAGTAATTCCGTCCCACGTTCAAGAGTTTCTAATACCATAAGCCACAAAGTGGACTTCGTAATCATGTGACTGTAAAACTACAGTAAATGTCTTTCGTTCTTTCCGTCTCTTTATACCAATGCGTGGTATGATCATTACTATAAAATGATCTTTTAAAATGGAGTTTCTGAGGCGTTTTATATTCAATTATGTAGATTGTGCCTGCATGCAAACTTCCATTTGCTGTAACAACTATTATTTATCTAATTGATTATTCCTTACCACCTTCCTAGTTACGTGGTTTGCTTTTGCAATACTGTCGTATTATAGGACTTGTTGTTCTTCAAGTTGCTACGGTCTGTCCTCTAGGTGCCGGCTAGCAGGGTTCTAGGACAGTGTACAGATGAAGTAATAGAAGAACTTGGTAATAAATATTATATTTTTAAAGAACAGAACACAGAAAATAGTAACGTAGAAAATAGGTAGTAGTAGGAAATAAAAGTGAACGGAGAAACGTCCGTTCGAGACAAAATACAGAGAAAAAGTGCAAATACAAATAAAACAATGAAATTAATGGAATAATGAAATTTAGAAATGGAATGGGAACATGATTTTGAATTTAAATGAAGAAATGAAGATGCCAACACGAAATGAGATGAGATAAACGCTAACGATGAGGTTGAAGTTGATGGCAAGGAGGTTGATATGGACGATGAAGTCGACATCGTTACAAAGTGATTGTTTTACAATGTTTTCAAACCCCACAGTGTAAGCCCATGGCTTCTACAGACTAGTTCAGATTAACTATCATTATATTTAGTATTTTATATCTACTTTCAGAGAGACCTTATTTAATATGGCCGCCGTCGTAAAAATGTGATTGTCGTTAATTTTTAAGGCAATTTCCTTTTTATCGGCACCCACAAGTCGTATTCGTTTTATGATGCTACGGTCTCTCTTATGTGTTTTAAAGTGGAACTGCAAAGTTGTGTTGTTTTTATTGTACTCTATATTTTTCTTTTCTCTTAAAACATTACCATTTTACGGTTTACGGTTTAAGACATTTATTTAACTAAAAAAGGATACAGGATAAACTTATTGTAATTAACACTGTGTACGGTAGACGTAAGGCTTATAAATTAAATTACTAATTGAAGAGCAGTAATTTTTCTTAGCTGCGGGTAACTAGAAGACGAATAACATACAAAATAGGTATAATTAGGATTCAATTAAGTATAGACTTGCAGATGCCATTTGGTTTGGTGATAGATATTGCATTTTCACCATTATTACCGATATGATTGTTTTGATGTTTACACTCTGTTATCATCATCATCAGCAGCCTACTCTAGTCCACTGCTGGACATAGGCCTCTCCCAGGGCGCACCATTGAGCCCGATCTTCTCTGTTATATAAGATCTCTTTTTGGTCTGTTTAATACAGTATCTATTACATAAAATCAATACAATATTTCCTGAATAAATCTTTAACTTTTACTCATCGACAGTTATCGTTTACTCGTACGATGTAATTTAAACCAGTAAGTGGCTTAGTTGATTGTATCAGGGGTTTCTACTACGTGTTTCAAATTAATCTTTGATTTTTTTTTCTCATTCATCATAAATTTACAACTTTATACTTACCTCTTTCTCGATATCATTTCTTGCCCGAAGGTTGTCTGGAGGAGATCGCTCTTAGCGATAAGGCCGCCTAAATTGTACTTCACTATTTCCTTTTCTATCTCATGTTTGTTGTTTTATAATTGTGCAATAAAGTGTATTTTACCTTTACTTTAGTTTTTAATAAAATACAATACCTAATGCCGTAACTATTTCCTAAACATTAGTCTGTTACGAGTTCCTGGACTCACTTTTTTATATCATCCAATGTAGTTTGTGTAACTATAAACAAAATTAGAATCCAGTTTCATTATTGAATCTATTTGGATCTATATTTCTAGATATCTAGGTTCTGTACATAAAATGACGTCGACATCCATTGGTAATGCTTTTCACGATATGTCGACCGATAATCGGGTACACTACAATTAACTTCAGCACGCTATGCCAGCTGCATTCTCGTCTGAGGCTGATTGAAAAACGCTTATACAACTTTGTTCTTATGATACAAAAAAACTTGATTCTCAAGATGTTTACACTATTTTGAAAAAATCAAAATAAAAATTTTTTTTTATTGTAAGTACCTTATAGTACCTACATTATTACAACATCATTATTTTTTACTCTACCACCGCTTCGTAAAGTGCTATAGCTGAAAGGAAAGAAGCGGCGCAAGAAACTTTCAGAAGCACATCTTGTAATATCTAACCTACCTTTATTTCTAATTCTTCTTTCAGTTTATTATCTTCAATATGTCTAGTAAAAGTGATATATTGATATAGTAGTAACACGTTGAAGACAATGTGGCGAAGTCAATATAGAAACAGGGAATAAAAATACCCGTTGACTATACGGATGTGATAAAAAGATCAGACGGTACCAATTACCCCTCAAAGAACGACTTAGTAAAAAGTCTAAATAAGCAATTCGTAAAAGCTGCAGTGGATTTAGCTCGGGACGTGCTTGGTGGTGCACGTCGAATTTATAGATCTAAAAATTAACTGGGTAGGTGCGTGCCTACAGATATTTTATTTCTATATTATTATTAGTAACAATGCGAGTTTGACATATAATCTAGATTAAATTTAATTATAATCTAGAAAGTGACATTTTTAAATAACTTACTGTACATATATGTTTTTAATGACATGTGTTTTAATATGATTATATATTATGAGAGACACAATTGTATATTTGTTTGCGAATAAATAAATGAATAAAAATGAAATGAGTATTTTAATATCATGAAATATGAACCTCCAAGCAGTTCCTCTCCAGACTCACGGAGGAGGCCACCGGTGCGGATGAGGCTCGACTTCGAGCGGTGTCCAGGCCGGAGTCAGGTGTCTGGCTGCATGCCTTGCCGTCGCCGCATATGGGCACACTGCTGGATGATGACTCCTTGAGGGTGGCGACGGCTCTGAGACTTGGCAGTGATATCTGTGAGCCTCATCAGTGCGTCTGCGGAGCTATGGTGGAGGCTAATGGGCACCACGGTCTGGCCTGTTCGCGCTGCGTCGGTAGGGTCCCCCGCCATCAAGCGATTAATGGGATTGTTCGGCGAGCGATAGTGTCTGCTGGTGTGCCCTGTGTTTTGGAGCCCCCTGGGCTGTGCCGTACGGACGGCAAAAGGCCGGATGGTCTAACACTGATTCCTTGGCAAAAAGGTCGCTGCCTCGTGTGGGACGCCACTTGCGTTTGCACGTATGCGGCATCGCACTTGAGGAGCACCCAACGCGCTGCTGGCTCAGCAGCTGAAACAGCTGCTGGGCTGAAGCACGCCAAATACGCCAATTTAGAGTCAGCATACGACTTTGTGCCAATCGCCGTTGAGGCGGCGGGCACGTGGGGCTCCGAAGCAAGGAATTTCATCTGCGAATTGGGGAGACGACTGAGGGAGAAGGGGTGCGACCCCCGGTCCGGACACTTCCTCGCCCAACACATCTCCATCGCAATCCAGCGGGGCAATGCGGCTAGCATTATGGGCACTTTTGGGAGGGACACGGTGAGAGGGGGCTTGTTTGACTGAACTGTCGATTGGATGGTTATACCTGTTTATTGACTATTTATATGACACTGAAATATTTAAAAAAAAAAATGAAATATGAATGTAATATCTGTAAATTTGTAAATGAAAATTTACCAATAAATGTCTATGTCATTGTCTATATATCTTAGCATGAAACACGATTGTAAGTAAGTTTTTTGATTCGTTTTAAACCAATAGATTGACCAATGTCATGTCCATGAGTATCACCTACAGTATTGACAAAGAAATCGTCAATAAACACAATTGTATCTAGATCAGTATCTCCGAATCCGTTCCCCAACTGTATGCGGAACATTTCTACAATATCATCGACTATAATTTATTACAGTCCACTATTCTCATCGCGTTTCAATGAAATCAATTACACGCCAATATCCATTGTCCGGTCTTTGTCTGTCCCTTTCACACCTATTCCAGTTTTGACAGTTGCCTCAGCTTAATGTTCCATTTTAATTAAAAGTTATGATGCATCAACGTTTCCCCCACGAATGCGTTAAAAGCTGTTCTGTATAGAAATATTAAACCCACCAAAAACATAAATGTGAAAAAGGTGCCAAGTTCGGTGCAAGGAACCAATAGGCCTGTCGGTTTCGCTGTTAAAAGAATGGAGTTCTAACTATGGATGCCAAGCTCAATTAACGTTCCTTTAAACTTACCCGCCTTCATCATAGGTAGTAGAAATATATAATATTGTTTAAACATAAAAAAATATTGCTTGCTTAAAACTAAATCCCTAACTTGGCAAGTTTTCACACAAGAATCATTCAAGAGATGATGATGAGTTCGGAGTTTTGTGTAACGATATTTTTTTAAAATTTGGGATTCGGGGTAATTGAGTGGGTCTTAACAGACATACAATATTTCAAGTATGTAGGTGAAATAGATTTTGAGTTATAGGGGTCGAAAATGGTTCGAAATGGTTCCTGTATATAACACACGTGACGTGAGTGCGTCGTCGCCCTTTTTCTTTTCAAACTTGGCGGTCACACTCCGCGTGTCTAGATTTGTTGATTTGTTAACGTTCGCTGTCCCCTAGTTTAATCTAAATGTCCAGTGTAGCTAGATCTCTTATTACTTTATAAAAATCTGTACATTTGTATGTATCAGGGATCTTTTAATTTGGTGACCAATGGTGGTTTGGCTTTGATATCCAGAGATTTTAGACCTCTCAAATTCTTGGTCTTTGTGCGATCGAATGGATCTTTTTAATTTAGTTTTGTATTAATATGTGCATGAATGAATACCTCATCGTCCTTTCCTCTTTGCTGTGTCACGGGATTAGTGGTCTCAAGGTGAAATATCTGTATTTTTCTCGTCTATAATTTTACGCTTGACTAAACTTTAGTCGATATCTACCTCTGACTATTGTAACATTGTTTACTCAATGCTCAGATAGTAAGCAGGTGTCACTGAGATTTTTTTGTCTACAATGATGACTTTTTTACCTGACGGCGTATAAAAGAAGTGGATTTCACTTCTTTTATTAAATGTTGGTATGTCCTGTCCGTTTCTACAAAACCAGGGGATTTCTTTGTTATTTTTTTCATGTCTACTGGACATTATTTTTTACCACGTGTTCTAATAATGGCTGTATGTAACTACTTATAAACGGTAATGTGTTTTCTTTTAAAACTTCCTTTTCAACTTGATCTTAACTTTAATTAATGTAAGACAAGAACAATCCCTGAAATTATACACTCTACAAGCTTACAATGTACTTTAAGTTCCAAAGGCCTTGAAACCTAATACCCCAAAGTAAAAGTTCCCAAACTCTTCATAACGTCGTCCCTGGATTTTAGGACCCTTTTTTTTAACGGGGGGGGGGGGGGGGGGGGGATCTTCGAAAGATACCCAGCCTCCTCTGGGGGAGAGACTGGGTTATGTGAGATTTTTACTCACTAAAACACCCTCGATGGCCGGCCTTGTGCTTATCGAAGGGCTCCGGGATCTCCAGTGGAACGCACCGGTGCCCTCCTAGCATTTGCCTTGGGCTCCTCCTGGGAGGTGTACATTCCACCTCCCGGTTCCTCTCGTCACAGCAGCGTGCGGCCATAGCACGTTGCTGCCTTCCCGAGGGTCGCCCGCCAATGGACGGCCAAAGCCCCCCCTTTGACCGCCCGCGACCCTGATCCCTCCTTTTAGTCGCGGAGTTTAGGACCCTATACTAAGGTGAGCTTACTGCTCTTACTACGTACCGTACCCAAGACTAACAAGACGAACTAGGGCCCAATTCGCCTAAATTACAACGTTTGTAGTTCTATTTCCAACCAATTTCAATTTAGTTTTCATTACAATTCTATTTGGACACCAAATCGCATTCTACTGACGCATAACTCTACCACTGCCACCTTTAGATTTACTATCGATCGGGCAAAAGTACCTTGGAAGGAACTTATGTTCGATCTTTATATTTGACAGTTTAAGCGTTCTGTTACCGTTCAACTGCGAATCAGTATAAACTAAACGTTTTAATAGAATGCACAAATACGTTACTGTTCGATCGATCGTTGACTCGATCGGAACTTAACTGAAATTGGATCGTTAGTGGACGCTATTAGCATACGAAACACGTCATAACGATGCAGTTTAGATTCTATTTAGTTACGTTGTATTTAGTGGAATCGATCTCCTGAGCAAGTAAATTGCATTTTTTTATTATTGTTATTTATTTATTTGAGGGTAGTATTTATTTCATACGCCTTTTGCACCCGTATATTATGTATCTTATGATTTTTCCATCACCTGAAGGTTGCCTGGAGGAGATAAGGCCGCATTCTGCACATTGTATTGAACCTCTCTTTATGTTGTATGTTTTGTTTTTGTCCCGGGTGTGCAATAACGTATATTTGTATTTGTAAATATTTATTCTCAAAAAGTTTGCTATATTTTTTTATCAGATCTTGCAGGCGATACATAGTACAGTTTCTATGTATTAAAATTAAGAAGTATTAAAATTTGAGAACCTCTGGCCTTAAGTATAATAAAACAAAAAGCTCCACAGCTGCATCGCCGATTGAGTGATCGTCGGAGAAGCTTTATTAATCACAATTGATCGTGAATTACACACCCGGGTGGGAAAACGTCAGTCTTGATCGAGAAGCTCCAATTAAATAAATACTTGATGCACAAAATATCAATAAAGAGATCGTAAAACACAATGGACTGGATTGAGACGTTGGAACTAAAGTTATGAATGAATAACTTATTAAGGTACGCTTCATACATGAAGAAGGTTCATCAATAAAATAAATGAATTTTTATTTAGATGTCCATCAACATTCGATTGAAGAAATGGAGAGGAAGGATCATGGACAAGAAATCAGGTATAAAATGAGATCGATCAAATCGATTGTCTTTATACTATTAACTCTATTTGAACTCAGGAGAAGAAGAGTTACAACTTTACAAGGTCTGAACTACGGAGATATCCTGAGATTCTGAAAAGGCACTGGAAGGTGGAACGGAGGAGACCAGCCGGAACATCAGGAATCGATGCTTCGCAGAGAAAACTGGGTGAAATAGCTCTCAACAGAACTGATCCGCCTGAAACCCGGCATTCGTCCCTCCAAAAAGATAACCTATTCGTAATTTAGGAAGGAAATTAAATTAAAATCGTGATGGTATTGTACAACCTAATGCACGTCTATAGGTAGGTAGGTACAGATATCGGCACGTAACTAAAAACTAAAATGCTGTGAAGTAAACCGCGAGTCGGTGCGCTGTAACAAAAAAAAAGTCAAATCTAGTCAAAAAACTACATTTTCCGACTGTAACATGTGCAGAAAGGCACGTGCTGCTATATTCACAGCATTTTAACAAAGGATTTCCACTACCCAAACATTCAATTTATTACAGTACCTAAGTTTATTGCCGTATCTAGGTAAGTGTATGCTATGAGGCTACCGTTAGGTGTTAAAATACCTATCGTCAAGCAATAAAATACATACATTTCACGCATAATTTCCTCGGCAAACTTTATTATTGTAATTCACGGTGTGTAATGTATTGGCCATAGATTTACACCATCCCATAGCATTTGTGTTAAGTGTCATTGGTTGGCGCGAAGGCTCTAATTGGGTGTGACGAGGGACGTCGCAGGGTATGTAGTTAAAGCGGTGCAAAACAAATATTGTTAGTAGACTTGTTTGATTTGAAATTGAGGTTCGAAGAGAAATTTAGTTTTGTTGGTACTAATACTACATTGGCAGTTGGCCCTTTTCTTTGTTTTGGGACTACACCAGATTTCAATGCCACCTGATAGATGGTAACTGATGATGTGAACGAAAACGAAGTACATGATTTAGAAACGACGGGCTCTTCTAAATGCTGCCTAACATTCCACATTGATGTGAATTTAGGCACAGCCTGTAAGGTATAGCCATAGAAGGTTGATCGCTGCCCTAGGTACTACCAACAAACAAGGTTACCAACAAACGAAGAAAACATGGTTACTGGATCAACAATGTTGGTATTTGAGATACCTATATTCCTAATGTTTGAATTCAGCAGAATCGTTCCAATTGTTTGTTGCTAGAATTTATATTTTCGATAACAATAACTAATTCGGAAACGTGATCTAAATGAAAACAAAATGTTACGCGTGGCAGTCAGTGACATTGTTTCACTTCGTGTGGAAGCCAAATGTAGCATTGTTTTTTGTAACGGAATTGCTATGTGGGCGTAACATAATTTTGGACAGGAATGACGCAATGTTAAACCTACATGGTCTGGTAGCAACAATATTTAGGTATCAAACGTACCTGGATGATTGTTTCAAGCTTATAAAAACACCAGTGAAGGTCCTGCAACCTTTTGTATTGTAATATTTGTAGTATTGGGGCTGGTTTCCGCAACTCGACGTCTAGCGCCTATTTTGCGTGTGATGAAAAAACAATGACTTGTTTTTTCATCACACGCAAAATAGGGTGGCCCTCAACCTCACCAAAAATTCCAGCAGTCCTTTAATGAGGACATTATTGTGAGTAGGACTTCGGGAAGTAACATAAGGGGTGCTGAGGCTTTCCGCCCCGTAGAATGGTGACCTCACTGCATTCTAATAGCACTTGGGTGACCGTCTCCTCTGCGTCCAGGTATGCTCTTCGGTAGATCTCTCGTGCGCTGGCACAGCGATGTCTTTATCCAGAAGAAGGGTAGGGGGTATGAGGGGCGTTCTGCAACCTTCCAATCCTTTAAGGCGCAGTTACATATGGTCGTTGACTGATTCGACTAGCGACTTGCGGTGGAAGATTTACGGTCACCGACCTCCGTTGTGTACCCTTGGTCGTTAGCCGAAGTCGTCCAAGTTATTGAGTAGTGACACTTTGACGTTTGCCGAATGAGGTCTACGACTGGTTATTCACATATAGCCGGTGGCCAACGACCATACGTAACCGCGCCTTGAATGAACTGAAATGTACCTATTATGAAATGTAAACTTATTTACTTCCAGCATCAGAATAGTTCACCAATAGTGCCCCATGCCAATCCCTGTTAGCTTTACTCCATAAGGGCCTTTTATCACCTCGTTATATCCTACTAGCCTACTACTACTCAACATTCAACTTCACTGCACCCCATATTAGTGATCTTCAATCCATTTAAGCCATGACTATCACCTGATCCATTGTTTTCACTGACGTCACAGTAGTCGCGGAAGGCTTGTTCACTTCCTTTACTTCCTATTGTAAGGTTTGTACTAAGTCCATCATCAGCCTATTAATATCCCTCTGTTGGGGCATAGGCCTCCCCTTCTACAAGGGGGCCCCGTGCTGATTGGTGGATTTCGTACACCTTCGAAAACTTTTAATTTCCTCAGACATGCAGGTTTCCTCACGATGTTTTCCTTCACCGTTGGAGCAGTCGATAAATGTACGTAAGTCTTCGAAAAAATCGGAAAAACTCATTGGTACATGGCATTGCATTCCCACCACCCCTTATATTAACCTTTATTATTGTTCTTTTTTTTCTTTCTTCCAAATTTTGTCAGTTTTATATTTTCCCATGTTCTGTTACATGTTCATTTGCACTGGTCAAAGAAGAGATCTGTCCTCCAAGATACAGGACCTTACTAGTTCGGAGGTCATCGCTTATTGTAGGATAACTGGTTGCTCACTAATTTTACTTAGTTTAATGTAACATATGCTTAAGTTCCTACTCCATTGTAATCTTACCGCACAAATAAACTATTCTTATTCTTCTTATTCTTATTGCATGGTTTCGAACCCGGACCTCCCGCATGGGAGTCCGGCAACCTAGCCACTAGGCCACCGACGCTCTCACTACGACGGCAGTACTAAGTTATAATGCTGTCTTGTGTGTCTTACTTAGTCCATTTTATACTGCGATCTGTGCAATTTATTATTATCAATCATACACATATTAAAGTCAATTATTTGACCGATTATTAGCGATTTCATAATGGGTTTCAATGTCAATGGTCAGCATTTTATCTTTGCTACTTTTTCATGTTCGATAAAACATAAATGTCTACTTTACAATACGTGCAAGATCTCACGTATGTATTGTGTTAAGTATAATAATTAGTACTGTCTTTTGTATTTTACAATTTAGTATCCATTGTACTGTTATTTCTACTAATATTATCATACCGAGTCAATTTATTTATCATAAAGGGTTTTTGTCTTTCCAATAAAATCAGTTCTGATTGTCTTAACATGGTAAATTGCCATTTGGGTTAACTTTTTCATAATGAGAAAAGACTCATAATAACTATTGTTGTCTTGATCAGAATTGCAACTAATTTTACCTTAATCCTCGCTCACCACGGTCTGTCCTTCCAAAAGAGCGCCGGTCGCTTCTCCCGCCACGCTGCCTTAAACGACATTCTGCGCCACCGTGAACATACCGGCAATCCTGGAGCCGAACGTGACATGCGTGATGACGGCAAGAGACCGGACGGAATGTCGTTAATACCCTGGAAAATGGGACGTGTCCTTGTGTGGGACGCCACTTGCGTAGACACTTTGGCTCCGTCCCACCTCCAGAGTACGTGTAGGAAGGCCAGTGGGGCGGCTGAAGCGGCTGAAGGCCTTAAGGCCCACAAATACAGGGACATCGGCAACCAATACAACTTTGTAGCATTTGGTGTAGAGACCCTTGGTCCTTGGGGCCCTGGAGCTTGGTCACTGTTCCGAGAGGTGTCCAAGCGTCTATTTGATGCGACGAGGGACCCAAGGGCTGGCGGCTATCTCGCCCAAACGCCACCAGCACCCTTGGTACCCTACCACACGGGCCATTTTATAAGTTACATTTAATTTTTATTTGTGTACATTAAAGACTCATTATTATTTGTAAAATTCATATGTTACATTAAATAAATATATTATACAAAAGAAATACCTTAATCATTAATTAAAAATGTCTTCTTCTTTTTGTATCTTTAAACCTTAACTTTAATACATATTTTCTTGTATTATTATCATGGGTTACTTAGATCCTTACTTACCTTCACTTCTTTGCACCATCTGGAGCGTATATCACCTTCCCTCTTGGCCTTACGTTACGAGTCATTCGTATCGTTGATATCTATAGATATGTTAGTGTTATTGCGTCAATTTGTCATGGTATTACATATTATCTTTACTTTTATAGCAATGTTTTGAAATAAGCACATTAAAATCATATCATTACACGTTAAGTGTGACGCAACTACACTTCATGATAAAAAGTTTATCTTAAACCGTAATTTAATTAGTATCTAATTAGCGTTATACCAGAAAACATAAGATTTTTATAAATATGTATTTATATTATATTAATGGCATACTTATACACAGATTTTTAACTCCTAATTTGTACAAAATTTTCGGATCCAATAACGATACGTGCTATTAAATTTACATTTACTTCGACCGTATCGGTTTTATCTCTCTTATTCGATTCTATAATTGCGCCTATCTTCTCAAGATCAAGAACCAGTTCTGGAGCCACAGGGTTGCCACATGATAAATATGCATATCCGATCCGATAATCTGGATTATTATCGACATTATATGATTATACTATGTCATTTATTTCCTTATTCATAACATAGACTATTCGTTTTATTTCTTCTATCAGATTTATCTCGTCTAAACCGATTTTTATCTTTCTTGGTAAGTACTTAAGTATATCTAATCTATAATTTGTTTTTTTTTTTGTTTTTTTTTTGCGACTAAACTCTCATTTGACCTCGATCTCGCCTGATGGTAAGCGACGATGAGGTCGACGATGGAGCATGCGGGTCCAGTAAATGTCTATTCACTCTGGCCTTGACGATCCCAAGGTTGTAGGTTTCGGGAAATACAGACGCCGGCAGGCTGGAACAGCCTGCTGTATACATACTTACTCGTACATGCCCATTAGGCCATTACTAACAGTGATAGATGAATGTTTAAGATGAACCTAGGAGACTAAAAGGAGGGATCAGAGTCGCGGTCTATCAAAGTGGGGGCTTTGGCCTTCCATTGGCAGGCGACCCTGGGGAAGGCAGCAAGGTGCTATGGCCGCACGCTGCTGTGACGGGAGGAACCGGGAGGTGGAATGTACACCTCCCAGGAAGAGCCCAAGGCAAATGCTAGGGCCCTCCTAGCACCGGTCCAACCGGTGCGTTCCACTGGAGATCCCGGAGCCATCCGATATGCACGAGGCCGGCTATCGAGGGGGTTTTAGTGAGTAAAAATCTCACATTATCTAGGTATCTTTCGAAGATTTCCCTCCCGTTACCAAAAACGTAATTTGATTGACATTAGTTTGGTACGAGTAAGAAAGTGCTATGTTTTATTTTGACGGATTCTTATAAGCTAAAATGGCTGAGTGATTCAGTTCAGGCTTAAATGTCTAGCAACCCTATACCACCTGTCTGTTACGGCTTAGAGCAACACGTTTCAATGGCATTATGCGCCGAGGCTCATAATAAATGCCACAATATTTTCACACTCCGCCGCGCCTGTCCGCAAATGAGATTCGCTCACAATTTTATTATTTTCTTTTGTGCAATCTTTCGCAAATAGTATCTATCTAGATACATAAAGCGTGGTGGCGTCGTGGCTAGGACGTCGGACTCCGTATCAATGTACGTATCATTGGGGTAAAGACAAACTTGTAACAAGAAGATTTGCTAATTTTAACTATTATACCTACCTAAGCGACGTTTGTGGCTAGGACGTCGGACTCCCATGCGAGAGGTCCGAATTCGAAACCATGCAATGCCATGTACCAATGAGTTTTTCGTTTTTTTTTCGAAAGACTTACGTACATTTACCGACTGCTCTGACGGTGAAGGAAAACATCGTGAGGAAACCTGCACACTGAGATAACCAGTGTCTGAAATGGGGAAGCCAAAGGCAAACCACCCCATTAATTCTGCCACGAGAGTCGTTCTATGTGATTAATTCCTTAGAATGATCACGACCCTCAGCAATGAGAAACACGACTTAGAAGAAGATACATAATGCAGATCTAGAGCATGCGGCGTGCGGGCGGCAGGCCCCACCTCCCGTCCGCCGCATGCTCGCCCTCTGACAACCCACCCCGCCCCCTCTTGCTGCTATAGTTAAGCGGTTTACTTATAGAACATAGACTATATTATTATTCTAAGTTATTTCGTTGGCTGTTAAATAATTTCTTCAAAACCCCTTACGTATTGACATGTAGGTTTCTCTTTCTGTATTGCTAACATTACAACAATAAAATATATGTTTATCCGTTATAAATTATAATTTAATTTATTGCTTTAATTGAACCATTATTTAATTATTTCCCTGTTTAAAAAACTAAAGACCTCGGGTATTTTGATTAATTTATTCGCTCCGTGTCGGTAGTACTACCAAGAAGTACAACTGGTAGTACAAATGACACACCTAATTATCTCTAGTACTACTAAAAAAAATACAAGTAAATTCACTTGACTTTCTGTATTCTAATTAAAACATAAGATCAACTGGTAGTACAAATGATACACCTTTGTATCTCTAGTACTACTTTAAAAAAAGGAAATTCACTTGACGTTCTGTATTCTAATCCACAGTACAATAAATGTTTTAAAAGGCATAACAGTTTGTAATTTTTTTAATAAATAAAAAAAACTGTCATGTGAGAAAGTGGGAGCGCGTCCTTGTTTTTTTACTTAACGTAATTTTTCTAAGAAAAGAGGTACATCAATTTGCCCATTGACCAGCTGCATTTGAACGTGAAGAATATAATTATTCCGTTCTATAACATTCTTTGAACGCTTTTTTGCTGGTTCTGATGTTAAAGAATTCACGGCGTTAAATTCTGCATCGTCCTTAAATCGTCATTTTATAATCCATCATCCAAGAGTATATCGATTGCCATGATAAATGTTCAGTTGTACTACCAATGCCGATCCGTGTCACTAGTACTACTGGTAGTACTAGAGATACTTAGGTGTGTCATTTGTACTACCAGTTGTACTTCTTGGTAGTACTACCGGCACGGGGGGAATTTATTCTATTACATTATAAACGCTAGATGCGTATCTTCCGACCGCATCACTAATTTCATTGGACACAATGGATGCTACAACGTTCTTATATACTTTCCGTCATCTTTTTGCAATATCCAGCTTCATTCACTTCATCCTTTATTGCTTAAACCTTACGGTCTGTAATGCTATTATAATATTATTTATCTCAGTGAATTCTCCTTGTACATATCTCTAATACATTTCACCACGGTCAGGTGAGCGTTCGATATAACGTCGGATATTATCTCAGACTGAACAGCCTGAGCGTATCTTTATCTTGCATCTTGGATTTACCAAGGCTTGTTTACTTTGTTATATAGTAACAAATAATAAAGTAGACAAAGAACCCTGATAGTTAACTTTAACCAAGAAGCTGTAAATAAGGCTTAAACAATAGACGTTATCTTCGAAATCAAAATTCAAACAATGCGGCAAAGTAATCTTGACTTGCCAATCTTCACACAGCGAAGTAATAAGTTACTTCAAAGAAACTTTGAAAACTAAATAAATATTCTTACTCCTTTGGTCGTGTACGAATGATATTTTTTTGCAAAATAAGATAAACTTATAATGGTTGGTTTTTCTTTCAAATTTTGTCAGTTTTATATTTTATTGTCTTGGCCAACGTCTGTTCTGTTACATGTTCATTTGCACTGGTCACAGAAGAGATCTGTCCCACGAGATACAGGAACTTCCTAGTTCGGAGGTCAGCGTTTATTGTTACCTTGTGCTCACTAATTTTATTTAGTTTAATATAACTTATGCTATGTTCCTACTGGTGTATGGACTATGAATACTTTGTCATCTTACCGCGCAAATAAACTTATTATTAGACTTAAATAATATACAGTTTCACTGTTTTTTATTGTATTTTATTAATTACGACCGGTATCGTTTACACATCTTCAGGTATTAACCATATAAACTAATAATGTTATTCGGGTCACTGAATGTAGAACACGCATAATACCTATATATCTATCTAGTCTAACCATTTACTTACCATTAGTCCCACTTAACAAAGAGTCAGAGCTATACTAACATAGAATGCACACAATAGGCAATAGGTGGCTGTCCTGTTGCGAATCTACGCCAAAAATATCCTTACATAAGAAGGCAAATCATTAATTTATTGCTTATAAACTCTCTCTCTCACACACACACACCGCACAAACACACACCGCACAAACACACACCGCACAAACGCACACACACACACACACCGCACACACACACACACACCGCACACACACACACCGCACTCACACACACCGCACACACACACACACACACACAAACACACACCGCGCGCGCGCGCGCACACACACACACACACACACCGCACACACACACACACACACCGCACCCTCACCCTTTCCCACCTTAACATACCTCACAGACACGTATACTATACACATTATATACCTACTACGTATATTTGTAATATACAACTGAGTCCTAATTAGATAATAATACTTATTGTTAATATATTTAAGGATCGCCGCGACACAGGATCGCCCTAGTGCGGGGTCCATCAGCAAACTTAAAAAGTGTAAAAAAATTGTTTGAAATAAATTATTTTGTATTGTATTTTTATACAAATTCTTCTATTCTATTCTCTTCTTATTCTTTTTCTTCTTCCTCTTGGATTTTTTCGAAATGTATTTCGCGATCATTTTATTGCACATGTCTGTATCAATCAACCGATACGCGTCCGTCAGTAAATCGATCTCCATTACTGTCCATATCGTCATTATATTCGATGCCAGTCATATGTTCGTGACCGGAGTCCAATGGTAGAACGTGTGGTGATGAATGTCAATTTATATTTCAAGTTAATTGTTTACCTCTTACGTACCTCTTCGTACCTTTTTGGTCCAACGACTATTATTTATTATAGTTAGTGTAGTGTGTTAGTGATTAAACTTAGTCCAGACTTAGAACATAATTGCGTGTTTCCTGAGAAATGTTCTATCCCATTATTGTACCCGTAATTGTTTGTGGTTCAGCTTCGTTTTGTTGTAGCTTTTGCAGTTTTTATACTGGGTTTACTGGGGTTTCTTTTCAAACTCTTTTCTAACATGTAATAAAGCTCACTAATAAGAGTACAATATATATTTTTTTATTGGACAAATAATCTAATTTTTTGTTTATTAAGCAATTAGTAGTGGTAGATCTTAATGTGAAGGATCGCCTGAGGTGGTACCACCCTCATATCTATTTCTGCCGTGAAGCAGAAATGCTTGCATTTCTGTGTTTCGGTTTGAAGGGTAAGAGAGCCAGCGTAATTTGCAGCACATGAGGCAATCCATCTTAGTCCTCAAGGTTAGCATAGCAGCCCATCAACCCTCTAATATTAATACTGTGAGGTGTGATGTCTATGGGCGACGATGACCATTTACCATCAGGTGGCCCGTTTGCTCGTCTGCTCACTTTATTTAATAAAAAATAAAAATAAAAATTAGCTAAGCTAACTACTGCTGCTACTGCTCTAACCAACTGAGCGCGGCTTAATAATCTAAATCTTCAATCCAATATACATTTGTAGTGCTCGTAGTAACATAGTATCTTATCGTATCTTTATCATCTAACTTATATGTTATCCATTGAATTAGGTACGTCGTTGATGTTATCTAACCGGAATTCTTTCATAAATCGCAAATCCACTTCAAGATAATTTATGTAGTAGCAAGTTGTTGAGTGGATAATGATAGAATTATCAACTGCTATCAAGTATCAGTAGATAGTAATCAGCAGAGAGCGAAAGTTGAGCGTAACTTATAGGGCCGCGTTTGCGAATAAACTGCCCATAATGCAGGAGATTAACATTTTCACAACTCCATCGGCTATGGTCAAAGATATAACGTATATTTGCATAGAACGTGCGTAGGCATTAATGGTCGGTTCACAACAGATTTTACGAGCTTGGCGTCTTGCGTGTTGATTCTAAATATTCTGATATCTTTTATTGCTCTACAAGTATCTTTCTAGGTCTTTATCTGTTGATATAGGTACTTACTGCTTTCAGTTTCATTATGAATTATACCTATCATCTGCCAGGAAATATTTTGTGCCAAATAGAATTATGACAGTCATATCATCATCATATATACTAAGATATACTTGAGATACTTAATGAAAAAACAAACTTGAGAATGATAATAGATATGCATAAATATTATACGAGAAACAGAGATAAATTAGTTGTGCTCAAAACGAGATTAGTAAAAACTGGTAAGCAAGGGATCTCTATAAAAATATCTTTGTATAATAAACTACCCTCAGAACTAACGGATCTCCCTTCCTCTGACATCAAACGAATAACAAAAAGATTTTTTGAAAATAATGCTTTTTACTGTATAAACGAATACATCGGTGTACCGAAAAGAATGTACGACCCTTACATAATGACGATATCAAAGGATTGAATTATTTTAGGTTCCTACCTATGTACATCATATTTATAATTTTTATAAATAATCAATAGATTACTAAGCATAAGAAATTTTTGTCAAACGTGACGGTCTAAATGTAACTTATTTGTTACTTGGAATAAACTTTTTTGAACTTTGAACCTATATCGGTTAATTCTCTAAGGGCTTTCCCTCAGTTCATGTTTTATTACTTGTTCTCAAACTTGTAACTTTTACAGGTAGTTTGTTTTGCGTTACATTGCAACTATAAGTAGGTAATGTTCTACGAGTACTTTAATATCATGTTTGTAACGTAGGTTTGAAACAAATAGCTACACTGTAGAAACAACTACAATGTTCGTTTAAATTAGTTTTATTACTGTGTCTTTTGCCTTTTGCACTGTGTCTATACCAAAATAACTTTATGCTTCCACATTCCCAGACGTTGATACGTCTTTTTAATATTCTTTGACGGTGCCTTCAGCTCAGCGGCCCACCTCGTCCCCATAATCGCTAAATTACCGAACCGCTTAGTATGCGAACCTCGAAAAATAAATACTTTGCCTGTTTATGAACGCAACAAGTCGTTAAAACCGCCAATTTCGTGCAGAAACCTCGAATAACGAGTTATTATCAAGAGTTGTTTTTTAATTTGTTTTTTTTGGAACGGGCGAGGGGCGCCACTGCATGATTGGATGATTGACGTGCCCATATAAAGTTGAAAATATTCAGGATTTTATACGAGTACGACGTAATAACATGTTATCGATCTTGTAAACAAAATTATAATTTCTTTTTAATAATACTGGTTGTGCAAATCAATAATACCTGATAATAACGTGAGTAATTAAATCTAGTCTATCGTCTTAATTTTATCAATGGTTTAATTTTTAGTTTATTTCACAGTTTCATCTATAACTATTTTTTCTTATTCTACCAGTACGATACGTTGTCTTTTTATATTCTGAATACCAGTATCTCTCATTAAATTAGTTTCAAATGAAATCCATGCGAGTCTCGTTTCAACCGCACTTGTTAAACGGGCGTTCAAGCCCTCGAGCAAACCGGCCATTCAGTCAAAGAATATTATTTTTAAGTGCAAAAATATTAATTGCCTGACAATTTACGATCTCACAAACCAGTCCAGCATTGTAATGGATAATTGGATCCTCTTGTGGCAATCCATCATGGTGTTGGCAGCACTTTGCATATGAAACTGCTGCTGTTTTTCATTGCGACTTTTACATATTTTATTAATAAAAAAATTTAAACGCTTTAGTAAAAGTGAATTTATCTACCAAAAGGAACGGGTGTTATAAGTTTGATACGTATGTCTGTTTGTCTTGTGGCATCATAACTCCACAACCAATTATCCTATTTGGAGTTGGACACGGGTTTTCTCTAGTGTGTTCTCAGACATTCATGTCTGATAATAATCGGATCAGGGGTTTCCAAGATCTTGGGACGATAATGGTTCGAGTTTGAGCTCAAATATTTAGGACCATGGTTCCCTTCCCACATCTGAAACCTTGAGGACCTGACGGTGACCAGGAAAAGTAAGGGTATCTTCATAATGGTAGGTCGGTGGTTTCTTAAATTTTTAATCTAGAGTATAAGTATTAATGTTTCTAGTCGACTGGAATGGAATATCACTAACCTATTATTTTTCCCTTGTCTACAGGTATGTAAGCCAGACATTGACTGCAGCCTGCCAGAGAACAGATGGAAGTACATAGAAAAGTTCGAATGCCTCGGCAGCGACACAAAGTTACTGAAAGAAATGCGCCTGTCTTTCCCCAGCGGACATTCGTCGTTCTCTGCTTATACTATGGTTTATTTTGCTGTAAGTATTTCTTTAAATTTTACTTCCAGTATTATGTATGTTCATAAGACGAAATTTAAAGTTGCAAGATTATTACAATTTCTATACTATACCGAATTTTCAAACTGAAATATTAATATATCCCTTATTAGAGTGTGAGAGTTTTATCACTTTGAAAGTTTGCTTATTTACCAACAGTTGGCATGTTAAAACTATTTCGGTTTTTATTGACTCCCCATTCTTCCCCTGTACTATTCATTTTCTATTATTATTATTTTATTTTTAAGGTTACTTACCTATTTACATTTGGTCACATAGTATAAACTGACGTAAGGATAATGTCGCCCGTCTCATGTGTAATACCTACAGTTGTACAGTTAATTCAAGTATTTGAAAATGTTTTTACGTCATCAAATTTCCCAGGCGTTAGTGAATTTATCAATATTTATCAATCTTGTCTTTTCTTTCGACTTTATCAATATTTGTTCTTGTCTCATTTCAGATGTATCTGCAGAAGCGGTTCACGTGGCGTGGATCCAAGCTCCTCCGTCACGGCCTCCAATTCTTACTGATAATCTTCGCCTGGTACACAGTTATGACTAGGGTTTCTGATTACAAGCACCATTGGAGTGACGTCCTCTCTGGATTCAGTGTCGGCCTGTTGTTTGCTATTATCGTGGTTAGTATTAATTTTTATCTGTGTGTTTTCTATAGGTAACTCTACACGAGTGTGTCAATGAGTGTTTAATCCGTCCATCCTTTAAAGCCCTTTTTATTCAATATGTTCGTCTGTATTATGGATCTTATTTCGATGAGTAATATTTCTTTTGGTAAAATAAATCAAATCTGAAACTGAGGTTAACTTTTTTCAACTTCATTTATTCACAAATCGTTTAATACTACTTACTTACTTATTCCGCTGGCGCAGCGACCCGAAATGGATCTTGGCCTCCGATAAAAAATAAAAATCGTTTAATGGTTTCCTTTTATTTGTTTCATGTAATGAATTTCACTGACACATTTTCTTTTTAAAAAGTTCAGCTCAAAGTTGCTAATTTCTTATAGGTATTTGAGGTGGATTCCAATATTTATAAAATTAAAAATTATAGATTGTATTCTAAAAACAATTCATCTTTCCAGTTCACATTCATCTCAGACCTTCGCAAAACACCACGATTGCGATCATCCAACCACGATGCTGAGCTCCACGTCACCAATGGCAGCACCAGGCCAGGCGGGTGGCAAGTTTGACAACCCACACCCCCTGGCTCCCAATCCTTAAGTGAAGAGGAAGAGGAACCATGACCAGAACCGTTAAACCAGAACCAGATATCATGGATCTCTCATGAATATATTGCCAATTAGTGCTTAATGAACTTGCGGTCTCGAAGTGCCGATTTGTAGTTCCACTGCGTAATATTATTTCTAATATGGCGTTTAATGGTTTGTCTGACGACTACGAAGTTGCCTTAAAAGTGATTTGTTGTTGATTGGTAACTTTTCATTGGTGCGAAATTATTGTGTAGTGTACATTGACGATTTACTTGTTGGAGGTAACAGTGCAATTTCAAGATTTTATTGATGACCTTGGGGTTTCAAAGTTATTCACAGGAAGCTTTCGGGTATTAGACGTATTATTTACTAACCCGTTATGTTCCTAGTGACATATCTGTCACTATCATTTTTAACTTGAATAACTACAGTGTGTGCATAATTTGTATATTATTTTATAGAAATTGCTAAGAAAGTCGAGAAGACTTCGTACGCAATCAATTTTCATTAGAATTAACAGATCAGCTTAGTGTAATATAGTTTAGCCGTTACGTAATTTCAAAGTCAGATAGGTGGATTTAGGGAATAAACCGTATAAGCATAGTACAATTTGTCAATTAGCTTAATTTTCACGGCTTTAGCTAGCTTTAAATTCACATGGCTACTATATTTCAATACTTTTTCGATATTATACTAGAAAATTATTTAGTCTGTCAGGAAAAAATATGGCATGTAGGTTTCGTGGTGTAAATTATATTGTTTTGGGTGTTTCATCTGGCTTTAATTGGGGTCAGACCTTGTCATACGCATAACTCTCACGTCCATAATCCCCGAGGAGGTATCCCCCCCCCCCCCCCCTTTCATCACAGGTAGTTCCCACTTTTTGCCGTAAGATTTGGTGAACCAAGAACTTGTCACCTGACTAAAAATAGACATAGACTAGTAATTACTCGTATTTTGCGATTTTTGTCACACAAATTTTTGGAGGTCGTTATTTTGACAAAATCTTCGGGATTTAGGTTCTACTCCACGTACCTGTTATGTCAGTTTCTTTACTAAAATTTCACCACTTTTTCGTGGGTTTCAGTCCGTATATAGCTTTACTACTTAATAGTCCCCGTTGCGATGGACTCGTTTATAGTTATTTATTTATTATTTATTTTGAATAATCGCTAGTTATTAATGTTTTTATCCTTGCACATACCGAAGTACAATTATCAATAAGTCGTAGGGGTCGTAAGTAGTATCTTTTTTTTTTCTAAATTGAGACGAATTTCAGGGCATAAAGCTCTAATGCATTTAATTTTTTTTATATACACTTGAATCTTTTACAAAGCTCATTTATTTATTTTAGATTATACCTAGATATAATATTAATGCCTTTTTCGGTCTTGAAGACTGCAGAGGGTCGTATTTTTAATTCTGTGATATAGTGTTGTAAAAAAAATATTACAGATAGAATTTAAATTTATTTAAGTTTGTTAATATTAGATATTGGTTTAAGATGAATTGTTTAGGTGCTAGTTAAGTCATTTGAAAAAAAAACAGACTTGCGATTTTAAGTTTTGACCTAATAGGCATCAGATTAATCGGAAAAGTCAAACATTCAAATTAGAAGTCATGAATACATTGATGAAGAATTTTTTTATAACGCTAAACATTAGCGTAACATTTCTGTGAAAACTACCCGTTTTTGCATCTTTTTCTATTGCGCATAAGATAACTGCTACTAAGACATTTTAAAAAGTCGAAAAAAAAAATTGAGGTGGGATATTATTATGTTGCGCAACACGAAACAATCAAAGTTTTGGAACTTTACATTGTAACTATAATAGAAGGTAATATTAATATGGCTGCTATAACAAAAAATATGAGAATTATCTGAAACAAAAGCAGAGGTGTCTAAAAATTAGCAAATGCACTGCCTAAGTTACTACTTTTAGGCAGATATTATTTATTTTATTGTAAATTGTTTAGTCTTTGAAAAGCATAATAAACAATGTTCTAATTTATATGGTCTTTTTATTCCTTATCAACACTTGTAAAATTAATTCAGTATTTTAATTACATAACTATTTTAACTACACGATAATAAAATAACAATTTTACATGTGTTTAAAGAATTTTACAACGTGCAGCGCCATCTATGATTATTACATAGAACTGTTTCAACACAGACCCAACTCTCCAACCGTGATAGTTGACTACTTATAACACAGATGGCGCTGTTACGTATTATTGGGAAATCATTGAACCTTCACTATCAGCAGGACTCTGGTAGTAAATAATAAATTACCGTTTGTACTTATTTACCATAGTTAAATAATAATATTTGCAGTAGGTATAAGTATCTACATAATAGGGTATTTCTTAGTCACATCAGATACTGAACTAAAACAATTAACAGCAGTGACTAATCTACCACAATGTAAATAAGAACAGAAGAGAATTTCAGTTTTCTGTCTGTCACCGTTACATGGGTGAAGACTAAGTAGGTACTCTGTCGAGCGTTGGTGGCACAGTGGCAAGGACACCGGACTCTCATGCGGGAGGTCATTGTAAACTTACTAATGTGATCGCGTTATGTATATGTGAGCAAATAAATTTTAATTCATTTATTCAAACCGTGCAGTGCCATGTACCAATGAGTTTTTCGTATTTTTGAAGACTTATGTACATTTACTGACTGCTCTGACGGTGAAGGCATTGTGAGGAAACCTGCAAACTGAGATGACCTGTGTGGAAAATGGGGTAGGCACAAAATACTTAAGAGTCGAACTGCCGCTGGGTTATTCCCGGCCCCCGGTTATTACGGTTATTACGTCCGACATTGTCGAACGTGTACCTATTTCATGTTCAAACAAATGCTTTCATCGAACGCCTTTAGTATACACGGACATAAAAGTCTAGTGTACATTATTCCAGTAGGCATTCCAGTCCCGCAGTCCAGTAGCTACTTCCAACGGAATGAAAACTAGAACACTGTCCTAATCAACCGGAATGGAATGTCTTTTTTTGCTGGAATGATGAAAGATGAAGTAGCTACTGAATTCGGAAGTACCTAGCTACTGGATTGCGGGACTGGATCGGTCGGAAGTATCGGGGTGAACGGGGACAGCCTCTTAGGCCCGCCCGCTTGCGCTATAGTCGAGTTAAGGGATAACCCGAGTGTTAACAATACAATACAATACACAATTCTTTATTGCACATAGGACAAAAATATAGAACAGAATAAAATATACAAAATATAAATACAATTTGTGGTCTTATAGCTTTAAGCTATTTCTTCCAGGCAACCTTTGGATGATGGAATTTTTGTAAAATACAACGTAAGCGATTTAAATAACCCGAGTTAAATCACAAAAACGTCTTGCACCAACGCAAACCCTGGAAGCCAATGCTCGCAGAGTTCGACATACAAAAGTCGAGCGCTACTAACGTCTTGTCACGCTCACATATAATGTGAGCGAATGAGATAGGACTAAAGTCGGATTTGACATTCCACCTGCGAGAATCACCTTCCAGAAACTTTTGTATGAAAACCCATAGTCCCATTCGCGCAAGCGGCCTTTAGCAACTGCTAACCGCCGAACTGACGAGCGAGCGAAGTGTAGGTAAGCGAACGACTCGCGCGGCTAGGTCTTTTCTGGTCTAAGTTTCTTAGTGAATCTACCCACCTTGATTCGATTACTCATTTTATCAATAGCATAACAGCGAAACGTCCTTTATCAGTATTGCGTGTGCCTCGCCGAACGAACCTCGTGCCAGCGAAAAGTTTGGTGTTGTGTTATGGTGTGGTCGATACCATGGCTAATTTGATATGGAAGATTGTATTGGACATCATCACTTTGACATGTGGTAAGTACGGCTAATTTCTTTCTGTTATTAGTGTACTGTAAATTAGGTTTAAAATACTTCGTTTGAATGTTTTGGTTCGATGTTTTAGGGTGTTCAGTAAAATGTAGGGAAATTGGAATAATTGCATTTGAAATGATAAACTAGGGAATATATTTTTTTTACATTTCCTGAATAGAAGTAGGTAGATTTAGGATTTTTTTTGAGTACCTACTAGGGATGTTACGGAGGTGGTTTTACCGGAACCGGAGTCGAAACCGAAGGGTTTAAATTTGATTTATCGGAGTCGGAGGTAGAAAAGAGATGTTCCGAAGAAGTTTAATTTTTAAAGCTGAACTGGCCTTTTTTATGATGACGTTTATGAAGAGGTACTTTCATAGTATTTCCACCTTATCAAGTTCAGCTCAACCACTGACAGTGATAAATCACAGTCTTTGGTCATCACATGGATTATACTTTTCTTGTTAATCATTCATTCTTTACTAATCTTTCTTTATTAATCACTTCAAACTAAGGTAAAGAATGCGTCAACAGTACAAGGAATCGACATACCTTCCTACCTACTATTTAGCCAAAACAAATTCTGATTGTCAGACACTACATATACCTAGACTAGGTATTCAACTCTAAATCAAAAATTTAAGAAACCCTCAATTTTACCATTATGGAGATACCCTTACTTTTTCCTGAACATCATCAAGTCCTCAATGTTCCAGATGTGGGAGGGCTCAATAGTCCTAAACATTTGAGCTGAAATTTGAACCACCGAACTGTTACCGTTTCAAAGATCCCATCAGACATCAAAGATACTTACCTACCTACTTCAAGATCTTGAAAACCTTTGATCCTGATCTTATAGATACCTACTTTATTTGGAAATTGACATAATTATACGACTCTTAGCGTCTGACATTTTAAAATTATTTTGACATATACATCCACACTTTTTATTTTATTTTATATTGACTGTACACTATTGTACTATTATAGGTATTTTTCTGTTCAATTATGTTAAATATAATCATAATTATATAAGTTGTGCAATGTGTTACATCACTAAGTAAACTTTCATTGAAATTAATATTACTATTATTTTTATCCTGTTAGGTTTTCTCCCATTTCTGGGGTCAGTTTACAGCGAAGCTCACGGGTCCAGGACCAAGTGAGCTTTACTTCCTAAATTTGTTTCACCTGACGGTTCATCCTGTAAATTCGTACGTTACGACAAGTGTTCAGGATTGCGGCTTTCTGCATTGTGATATATGTATTTTTGGGGAGGTCTATTAGTCCCAAACTGTGATGTAAATGTTTGGGTATTACGCCTGTGCTAGAAAGCACCAGTGGCGCAATGTATATCTTATTATTGTGATTTCCGACTACAGCAAAAACAAAGGTCATAGAACCGAATACTAAAGGCCAACGCAAACCATATTCGTTGATTATCATCTTTGCCCTATCCATGTTTATAAAACTCGAAAATTAGTCCAACTTTACGCTACTTGATGCTCTCTCAAAGTGTCTTCGTGCCTTCCAAGAAACTGCCATTTAATCATGGACAAAGTTAGGTATCTCAGCACCATCAAAACAACCATTAGGGCTAAAGCCAAAGACCTGCATATAGTGCAGAGGTCAAAAATAAAAGTAAAACACTCTAAGAGGTTCATTGGAAATGGTGGCACGGCTGGGTGCAGGAAAATTTACAACCATAGCAGGACACTCACGCCAGAACCTCCTACAGAAGATGAGACTAGCAGAAAATCCCACCTGTAGAGCCTGTGGTGACACCGTTGAGTCAATGGAACACTTACTGTGCGATGTGACTCGTTGGCTGGAAAGCGTATGAGTCTTCTGGAGGTAGCCTACCCGAAACCAGAGGACTATAGGCTCCTTTCTGTAAGCTGTATAGCGTCCTTTATGCAAAGCATCTTTAAGGAACGGGAAGGAGACTAAGGTAAGGGGTGAGCATAAAAGATCCCCGAGGGTCGAAGTGCCGCTGGGGTTATCCCTGGCCATAAGATAAGATAAGATAGGTATCTACGCTTTTATCATTATTAAATGCGCTGTACTGTGATTTGCCTGATCTACGCCGACTCTAACAACCTTGTAGAACGAGGAAATTCACTGTGCCGTAAAATTGAACCTGGTAAACCATTCTATTGACACAATTCACAGTTTTTCTACAATTAAACTCGAGACGAGATATTTATATTACGTACGTAACCCTAAGTCACCCGGCTTGCGCGAAAGTGGGGGTTAAATGTTTAACTGGCGGATTGTCTATGGTTTTCATACAAAATGTTTCAGGGTTTGCGTTGGTGCAAGACGTTTTTGTGATTTAACCCTGGTTAGGCACTAACTCTCGGGTTAAATCTCACTTCGACGTTCGCGCAAGCCGGTCTTAGTTACCCCGAATCGAGGTAGAAGGAATTAAGTACAGCGGCCCAATTTCACTGTTTAACATCGTTTGTCGTTCTTTTATTTTTTATTTGGTGGTGCTAGTTTCCTGAGACAATTCGCACCGACCCAGAACGGGACCATACAGTTCGAATTGAAAACGTCCTTTTCTGAAATCGGTGAAAAATGGCGAATAGGATATTTACGATTACCTTTAAGATTACCTATACAAAGTAAAGTAGGTAATAATGTAGGTAGGTGCAAATCAAAGGTAATTTACATGTTAATCGGTTGATGATAACAGTTTTATCAGAAAATAGGTTTGTTTATCGTGCCCATAAACAAACCTATTTTAAATAAAGGCACTTCCTGATGAACTATTATAAATTTATAATATTAGTTTAAAGTTATAATATTAGTCTTCACGCTCGCCTCTTCGTGTATGAGGGCATAATCGTTTGTAATCGGCCATGATGGCCAGTAACCAGCGACGATCGGCGAGTTGTCGGTTTTTCGACACGCAACAAAAGGCATGCGTGGCCATCATCGTGCACGTGTCCTCACGATGGCCGATCACTCAGTCGCCCGGCAGAAGCCGAAGGGAATAAATGTGTATTAATGGCTATATATACGTGTAACTTTTAGTATATTTTCTAAGTTAGTTTTAGTTTTCATTTTATTTTTTAATCGTTATTTCCTTAGTTTAAATTACCTATGTTCAAATAAAATTAACTTCAATTACCTACTGAATAATAGTTATATAATAGTCTTCGATAATATTAATGTGAATCGGAAATGCCAATCTTTTGTGTAATTTTTATTACGCTCCTAGATTATAAGCGCCCACTTGTAAAGTTTAATCTATCTTTTATGACGTGAAGCACTCATAGTCACTTCCATAAATATTGTCTTGAAGGTGAACAAACATGGTAAATGAATCACCTAAAACTTCTCCTGCATGTCAAGATATAGCGTTACATTATTTGACATGGATTCTATTTTATGTCTTACACACTTTCATGGTGTCAAGTCACCCTGACGAAAATGTGTACTTACAGCATACCACTAGCTCTTCAACTATTTAACCTATCAAAATGGAAGTTGTACCATTGCATAGACTCAAGTGACCCCGTTCTAACGATACCTAACAATAACTGAAACATTGTTTCCCCGCTTCGCTACAGCTTGCCGAAGTGGGTTCCTTTTTTCGCCTAATAAATTTACCGACTTATATTAAATGCTCTATAACTTTGAAACTATTATAGATATCGAAACACTTGAAACTGCGTTGTGATGTGCTTGAACTACGCTACTTAAAACCAGGTCTCACTTCGCATCTGGTTTCAACAGTTGAAAATAATTGACAAGTTCGTCAGTTTCATCATATAAAAAGGAAGCGCAGCGGAATTCGACAAACACCCATGTTTAACGCAGAGCGATAGCGCATCTATCGGTTGCGACATAAAACGCAACAATCGGACAACTACGAGCAAACTGGCGGCTCTTCGCGTGTTGGTCCAAAAATGTTGGGGTTGCAGAATAGATTCCATGTATCGGCAGATTTTCCTTCTTGTTTGTCCTTCGTGTTCATGTTTCCTTCTGCCTGGCAGGTTTTTTAACTCTCGACCAAAAGCAAGGGGTATAACACCCCTTGCTTTTGGTCATCAACAACGGGTGGATTATAAAGCGATCCGATCTTTTTTTAAATAATAAATAATTTTTTTTTCAAATATGACAAAAAATCCTACTCCATCTTTTTTATTAAGAATTTTGTCGTGGCAAATCTGATAAAAATTGGACCAGTGGCTTCCAAGAAATCGGAGTCTTTCTGTGATCTTTGATGTCAGATGGGGATTTCTGGAACGGTAATAGTTATGTAGATGGTTTCAGTTTAAACTTAAATGTTTGGGACCATTGAGATATTTCTGTAAATACTGCCGAAAAACATCAACGCCGAAGCGAAGACATTGACAACGAAGACTACATAGAAGGGGGGTCGCTAGCCAGGCGGACCCTTTCAGGGTCCTTCCACCAGCAAGTTACTCGGATTACTCGCCCCGTACGTCACGCTTCATCCAGTGGCGATAGTGATATTCTAAGTCCGCCCCATACATGGAAAAAATTATGAATCAAATTCACAATTTTATTTCGTTCTTACATTCGTTTAATCTGCTTTCAGTTGCATTCCCGCTGCTGGTGTTGATGCTATGGGTAGAGCCGTACCACAGAGGGTTCTTCCTAGACGACGACTCTCTCCGGCTGCCCTTAAAACAGCAAACCGTGTCCGAGGGCTTGCTCGCCGGTCTCGGATTCGGTCTCATTGTGGCCACGGTAAGATACGTCACTGTGATTATAGATTCTGTGTGAAGCATGCGTTCCTTCATGTTACAGGAGAGAGACTATGTCTTTTATCCAAGGTGTGAAGTTAAGCCCCCCCCCCCCCCCCCCCCCCCCTCGGCCTGCCATCTTTGCCTTGACTTGCTGCGAAGCCGCACTTATTTTTGTAACGAAACGATCGATCGTTTTCGTAGTAACTGACCAGACGTTTCGTAATATAGGGACACATTACATCGAGAGGTTTTAGGGAGACAATAATTGCTGTGTTACAGTGGTGACAATAAGACGACGATTTATTGTATTAAGGTTGTCTGGAAGAGATCGTTGTCAGCGATAAGACTGCCTACATTGTATTCTACAATTACATAAGCATTGTCTTACGTATTAAGTTTTGTGCAATATTCTATTATATTATGTACTTTTGTTTAACTTACAGGTGATACTTACCGAGCTAGTGCGGGAGAAGCAAGGAAAGAACATCGGCGAGAAGTTCCTGTCAGGGTCCCTGGTCTCCGGTTGGATATGGGAGAGCTACAGCACTATAGGGATCTACACATTTGGCGCGGCTTGCCAGCAATTCACCAGTAACCTGGCTAAATACTCGCTTGGGAGGCTCAGGCCGCATTTCTTTGATGTGAGTCTCAAAATATAATTTTTTTTATATACCTACATATATATCTAGGCAGGTGGCCCGTTTGCCCGTTTGCCTATCTATAAAAAAAGACAAACGGCAAACGGTTGATGTGTGTTGCCAGCCTTGGAAGGATTGGACTCTCAATACGTTATTTTTGAAGCACCCCATATCGCAACGCAGCGTAACCTATCAACAGCTTTTCAATGGTGGTAGATCCAGATCTGCAAAACCTGACCTGGGGAAGTACTTACCCCCTTTTACTTAATTATCTCACAAAGCAACAATTCTTGCTGAGTTGTGCTTTGATTTGAAGGGTAAGAGAGACTGTGTCGTAATTACCGGTACATGAGATACTCTATCTAAGTCCTCATGGTTAGCAGCGCATCAAAAACCCTCAAATAACATGATAATGAGGTGAAAGTCTAGATAGACCACTTACCATCAGGTAGTCCGATTCCTCGACTGCTCTCCTTAACTTACAATAAACAAAATCTGCTTCTACGAAATCGTTACGGCTTGCCACAACATTATGCTGAGCTGGTAATGGTATACTTTACACTTTGCACTTATTATCATTTGTATACTTTTGTATTGTGTACTTGCTGTATTCTAGTGTTAACAGTGCTAAATAAATGTTTTTCAAATTACAGGTATGCCAGCCAACCTGGAATGCGACCTCACATCTCAACGAACTAGGTTACATCCAGGAGTACACATGCAACGGTACTGATGATGCAGAGCTTCTCAAGGACATGAGGCTTTCCTTCCCGAGCGCACACTCCAGTTACGCTATGTACACCGCTTTCTTTTTCATTGTAAGTATTTTTACATAAACTAAGCACATTAATGGCCACAATTCCTATGCTAAAAGGAATCGTCGCTAAACTAAAATAAAAAATCACGCTTTTTAAAGCATATTGTCAAACATTTTACACGAGCAGCCTTTAGACGCACTACACTCAGAGATCGCTAAACGCCCTACGAATCCAGTCCAACAATGCCTTCAGAATGCCATTGAGGCTGCCTCGCTTCTGCAACGCCTCCGGAATGTTTGCGGAGGCACGCACTGACGGCTTCCATGCGATCGTGCGCAAGAAGACCGCCTCCTTGCTGCTCAGAGTGGAGGGCGGCAACAATGGCATTCTGAAGACGATAGCGGGCAAACATGATTGTCGGATAATCAGACACTGGGTTCGTGTGTTGACCGGGTTCGGGGAGGTGCCCGATGAACGCACGAACTCTCTGTCCCACATGTCTGCCTTAAGTTTTTCTTTGTAAATAATTACTAACATAGTCTTAAGTACCTGCATTGTTACTAACAAAAATTGAACCGAAAATAAATTGATTTGATTTTTGATTTTGCTAAACGAAACGTCACTCTTTCTCTTAGGTACATAGTCTTGTATATTTCACATGGCCCCCCAGTGTCTCTATCGTTATCTATCATAGTACTAATATTCTTTACTCACAATTCACAGTTCCACAGCTCACAGTTCTACACATTAGCTCACAAATGCATGTTCATAGCTTACAGTTCTATACCTTAGTTTACAGTTCCATTATCCCGTAGTTTACATTTTCACAGATAAATCATTAACACACAGTTCCACTATCCCTATCCCACCTCACAATTCCACTACCCTTAGCTCACAATTTCTCTAATCTTATCTAGAAAAACAGTTCCACCATTCTTAGCTCAATTCCATTATGATTACTCACAATTCTATCAGCCTTTAGCTAATTCCACTACCTTTAACTCACAGTTTTAACTTATCTCTCAGTTCTGCCTAAGCTCACAGTTCTACCTTACCTCACAGTTCTACCCTAGCTCACAATTCTACCTTACCTCACAGTTTTACCTTACCTCACAGTTCCACCATACCTCACAGTTCTACCTTACCCCACAGTTCTACCTTACCCCACAGTTCTACCTTACCCCACAGTTCTACCCTAGCTCACAGTTCCTCTACTCTCGTCCACAGTTCTACATACAAGTGAAGGGCAAGTGGCACGGGTCCAAGCTGCTTCGCCACGCATTCCAATTCGCCGTGCTGATCGCCGCGTGGTACGTGGGGCTGTCTCGCGTGGTAGACCATAAGCACCATCCGGGGGATGTGGCTGCTGGCTTCCTCATTGGCGCTGTTTATGGTGTTGTTGTTGTAAGTGATCTCGAAACATTTTTAACCACATTTCTTTTATTAATTAACGAGATCAGACGAGCAAACGACTCACACGATGGTAAGTTCATGGGCACCATCGCCCATAGACATTTCACCCCACTATAACTATAATGTGTTACGAAATGCCTCATTGTACCGATAATAACACAATTATCTGCAATGCCGTTTTGCGGCAGAAACAGGGTAGCCCAAACTGACTCTGCACAGAGTTATAAGTACCTACCTACCACCACCTTCCTTCCTTCTAAGTCGTGTTCCTCTTTGCTGAGGGTCGTGATCATTCTAAGGATTTAAATAGCATAGAACGACTTTCGTGGCAAATTTAATGGGGTGGTTTGCCATTGCGTTCCCCATTTCGCACACTACTTCACAACCACCTTCAACTTTTTCTAATTCATGTAAGTTTTGAAAAGATTTTCAAATTCACCCTAGGTATATTGCTCGCTAGAGAAGTTGGCACGACGAACGTGCTGGGTTTACATGTAATTTTTTTGGGCTGAATAAATAATGATGATCCAAGTTCATAAATTCGACCCTTACTTTACACCTTCTTAAATAGTTGCATTTTCACCGAAGAGGATCTCTATAATTCTATAGAAATGGAAATTACACCACTTAATTCATCATCATCAGCCTATTAATGTCCCCACTGTTGGGGACAGGCCTCCCTTTGCACAAAGGGGTACGGACCATGATCCACCGTGTGAAATCCATCAAGCAGCATTGGGCCCGCTTGGCCCAATGCTGCTTGATGGATTTCACACGCCTTCGGAAACCTTTAATTTCCTCAGACAAGGTTTCCTCACGATGTTTTCCTTCACCGTTAGAGCAGTGGGTAAGTGTACGTAAGTTTTCGAAAAAATCCGAAAAACTCATTGGTACATGGCATTGCATGTACCAATGAGTTTTTGAGTTTTTGTCCTAGCCACTAGACCACCGACCACTTAATTGCCAAATCCAAATCCCAATTTCATTTTTGGTTTACTGCTACCTTACTAACTATTATTTGAGATATAAGTTGAGGTAGCAGTTAACGCAGGGACCAATATTACTTAATTAGTAAGTCGCGGATTTCCCACGTTGTGACTGAATCCACGTGTTGACAGCACGAATATCGAAAGCGTACTGACAAAAATGGCCGCCGCGCGCTGCCTTATACTGTTAGACAAGGACAGGTATAGTAGTGATGGTACAGTACTGCTCACACGCGCACATAACCTAGTAAAACTATTAGAAATGTTGACGAATATCGATGCGAATCTCCTTGTGGTTAAAGCCTAAGCTCGAACACCTAAATAGGTAGATTTACTTACCTCTGTTGATTACTTCACGTGATTGACGTGAGCATAATTTATTCAAAACAAGATTTTATTACCTATCGTATCTGTAATACGCTTAGATATGATTAAAAAGTAATAAGCTGATATCAACGATAATGAAAATAAACAACGGCAACACAGAAGACGCTATATTATGGCGCTGGGGATTTAGAAATTAGAATAACCACTTAAAATTACTTCAATGCCAAATACATCATATAATCAGTAAAGTATTAATTATGGTTGCGAAAAGAAAAATAATTAACCAATACATGAAATGTAATATCGGAATGGAAGTAGTTATTTTACACCTATTATGTATTGAGATAAGTGTATATAGTTGTGCAATGCTGACAGCTGACTCACCGTTACGTACCGTGGCGTCGTGTCACCGACCCTGACTGAACACCAGCACTGCGGCGGGGGCTGGCGTCTAGCCATATCGTCACAGCATAATGCTGAGTCAGGGACCCTTTTGCCACATATGCAAGTTCACAATTGTAAACTTACTCTAGAAATTGTAAAATATGAAATGTAATCGTGTTATGTATATGTGTGCAAATAAATTTTAATTCTTCATTCATTAATCATATTTGATGAAATGATGACAGACTCCATAAATAGCAATACCCTAGATTTATCTAAACCTTATACAAAACCCAAGAAGGTCGCTCCTGGTTTGATTGATAATCTAGCGGGCATCCCACGTCACAAATATGTATTGTGACTTATAATTTCTTTCATTTCTTGTAACCAGTGACGGATCCAAGAAGAAAATGGGGGGGTTCATTGGTTACTGGGATCGTGAAATAGTGCTAAAAATTGTAAAGGCGACTCGAGCCAGGCGTTCTATAGGGATCTTTCATAGCTCCCTAGCGCATAACCCCCTAGAGTCCACCGTGTCTACAAAGACATGGCGAAGTCGAGGTGGTCGAGGCATCAAAAGACACAAACTGCCAGCGTTTACAGTTACAGTTAGGTACAGTCGACCACAGGTCAACCTACCCAAAACGACAAAATTTGAGAATCTGAAATGTATCATAGTGCGCAGACATAAGGTTGAGATTTAATCTAAGGTTTTTGACAGGTCGTACTATAGCTTGTGGTCGACTGTACTTTGCTCAGCAGCTAAGCAAAGCGGAAATACGGCCAGCCTTATGGGTAGATTACCAGATGTGGCGAATTAGGCGAAATTTTCTATCTCTACCTTTTTTAGTCTCTTTTGGAAAATTATCTACTTATCTTGGTTTTAGTATGCTTTTAGTTTTAGTCTATCATATTACTTATTGTATTACTCGATTAGGACTTATCTTGTATTTAATATTTCCAGGTGGTGTTCGTGGCGAAGCCAAAGAAAAACAACGCACCACTGCTGTGGCAAGAGCCTCCCCCTGCGAACATACTGCCGAGACCGGCCCTGGCACCGCAGCTGCGATGACTAGCCTTGGTTCCCTTGCTCAAAGGGGCACGGACCCAGGGGGAAGACCACGGTGGTCAAAACCCATGACTCCCTCCCCTTAGGCTTGGACTACACCCATCCGGTTCCAGCTCCGGTTCGGTTCACTGCAACCAATCACATTACGTTCCGTTCTCCCCCCACTTGAAATCAGCGCTTTGTGATGGGTTGTAGCAAACCGAACCGGCTGGAACCGGACGCGTAAACCTTATGGATACATAACACCTTCCTAAAGTCAATTAAGTAGTCAATTACTCACACAATTATTACACACTAAAAATAACCGTCCAAAGAATAAACTTAAACGTACTTAACTTAAGGTTTCCGCTGTGGAAAGTGTCTTAACATATACGGCGTGTCAATTTCAATTTCTGGTTTGGAAGTTAAAACGTCAGCGAATGAACACAATCAAACAATGAGTAAGAAGGAACTTTGGCGGCTGCCGGCAGACTAGCACAAAGTTCTTTGCTCCAAGAAAATGAGTTACTTCCACACTGATTCATGAAACTGAGTACTATTAAGGCTGGGACTATACGACGACGGTTCCAGCGATGGTTCGGTTCAGGAACCACTACCGCTACCGGCCGTGTAGTCGAATGCATTCAAACTCATGCGTTGCGCTCAAGCCGCGCCCACTCGGTTCAGGAACCGAGCAGGCCGGTTCCAAGTGGAGCCGCGGTACGTGTAGTCGACATCGTATTTTTGTTTGAGTTTATATGAAGCTCCGGTTCCATGGAACCGACCGATACTGGAACCATCATAGGAACCGTCGTCGTGTAGTCCAAGCCTAATAGTATTAGTAGTAGGTAGGTCCAGTACTTTGCGAATTATTTTGATATTTATGTAAATCATAGACACCGCCAGCTACGTGAAGCATCCTAAGAATAACAGAACAAAACAAAACAATAATACGTATCTATCCTAACAAAACGTAATCTATCCCTTTCTACGTCATGGCTCTAGAAAGAGATATCACTTTACTATACTATGGTTACCCAGAATTTTAAGGGAGCTTCATGCAGTATAGCCGTTTGAGGATTACAAGATACTACAATGCAAATTAGAGTAGAAATAGACACAATAAAATGTACAAACGAGAAAAGAAAATGTTAACCATCTTAAGGTCAATTATCAAATTCACATCGAAATATTTTCCCTACTGTCCGGGGAGAAGAAATGAAAAAATATATGAAAAAAGTACATAAAACAACAATAAAATACATAGAAAATTACAAATATACCTATATAAAAATAGACCCCCTCAACGTTATACCGCAGCAAACAATTGCATTGAAAGTATATTAATTTTTTTCTTCATAATTCTGTCATCTTTTGAACTATTAGTTGTCAAAACTGCATTAGCATTTTCAGATATTTGCTGTACCTTTCACGCAATGAAAACCTTGATCTTTCGGATATAGATATAAATGATGTATTATGTGTAATGAATGAACGATGGTGTGTCTCATAATTATAATTTTTTAAATTAATTTGCTCCATTTATTTAAGGAATAGGTAAGTAATACTTAATACAAATAAGTTTTATACAGTTGAGAAATCGAAATGTTAGCCATCTTACGTCGACAATCAATCAGCCGTATACCTATAATAAAACAATGTAAAACCAATTAGACAACAATTATTTAAAATTGACTCTATATAAAGTCATAGAAAGCTATTAGCAGTAGGTACCCTGTGCTATGGCTTATCAAAACTTACTTACTTACTCCGCTGGCGCAGCGACCCGAAGTGGATCTTGACCTCCGATACCAAAGAGCGCCATCGCTCTCTCTCCTGCGCAGTCTCGAGCCAGTCAGGCGCCTGGAGCTCCCGCAGATCCTTCTCCATTTCATCGCGCCAGCGGTATCTGGGACGTCCGACCGGACGTCGTCCGTTACGGCGTCCCACATACGCTCGTTTATCAAAACTGGTTAACAATTTTATTCGTTGACTGTAGAAAAGTTAAGTTGATCATCACTGATTGGTGTAGGTAGGGCTCTTTGGGGTCAATGTCCTCAAAGGTTATATTAATATGGATATGATTTCGGGATCCCGTTTTAAGTTATAGAGCAAATGTTGTAAATTACTTTTATAAACCTCGCCCTTACCCGGCGGATTACGATTTTTTTAAAATTGTGAACTTACGAAGAAGTTAAAACACTACCATAGGTACACTAGCGCCATGAATCTTAAAAAAAATATTTCGCCACCAATCTTCAATGTGTATCAAAACAAATATAACGTTAAAAATCTAAATAATATATTTATTCAATCCCGGAAATCCCGGGATTATTGGGCATACTATCCATATTATGACCGTATGTGGCAAGTACCAAAAACAGCCCTTCCTACTCCGATCATAGTTGATCATTAATAAACCACGTGAATGTGTTTAGCTTTTATTTATTGTTGATCAATAATAATATGTAGGTATGAATGAATATTGTATCGCTATTTTAAACTAATAGTAATAAGATATATAAGGATAATTAAACATATCAATATGATTAGAAAAAAATAGGTATACAAAGAAAATTAAAGAAAACCTCACTAATAATAAGTAGATTATTATGTTACAACACTTTTTATCGTTGGGTTGAAGCAGGGTTGAAGTAATTTCATGGTAGGTAAGAAATTAATTTGTTAAGATATTTTGGTACATAAATTAATAAAAAAACCACAAAAATTAAGAAAAAATAAGGTAATTTAATAAAAAACAAATGTTATTACTTTGCGAAAAATGTTTTATTTTTATTTCTAGGCAGTATAAGAACCGATCGAGTATCAGCGCCATCTTTTACCAATACCATGGGTACTAAGTCTCATTTTCGTAACATTATACTCATTTCACAATTCGTATACTGCCCTGATAAGAGAGAAGGCCGCTAAGTGCAAACTGTTTTTTTAGCGTTTTTTAGAATCTATGTAAATTACCACTGTTCTGTGGAATGTAGTTCGTAGAAGACTTCTTACGCTATCAGATTGAGCGAAACTGGTAGTTATAATACTAGTATTAGTAATAAAAAATATCTTTTTCTGTTTTAGCTTAGCTGGGCTTAGCATATTCATAGTTTTGATTTTACTATCTGAGATTAAAGGGCCGCTAATATACCTTAACGGTTTTATAAGTAGTACCTACATACTTGTCAATACTCAATACTCAACACAGATGGCGCTGTTTTAATTTATCATGTGTTATTTTTATTTATTTAGTTTTGTTAGTTTATTTACAGGCGACATAAAAGTTTGACACTCGATACCCGAACCGTCTCCCATCAAAACAGCTGTATCATACATTTCGGTCGTGTTTTTGTATAGAACAGCCAGCGACATGGGTATAATATTTCGCTTAGAACAGCTGGGTTTTTTCCGCAAATTCATTGTGGTGGTGTGAAATAAGTGAACAAATTTCACTTTAATACCACAGAGATACCAATAGAAGTTACTTATACTTAGATATCTCTGTTTAATACTTACGAGTTGTTCAGTTATTTTACATTTCCTTTCGGCTCTATGGGGGTTTTGTTACTCCGTGTATTATATGGTTATACGACAGAGGTACCTGATGTGTTAGGCACGTACCTACCTCTATAGATAGTTACATTATTATATTGATTTATTCGTTATCATTTATCAATATCTGGATACGAACGATAACACTCAGTTCACAGTGAACTGGCAGAGTGATACGACTGTTCAGGAATATTGTGTTGTGTGATGATATAGACCCGAAGAAATGGCTAGTCTCATATGGAAGCTTATATTGGATTTCCTAATTCTGGCCATAAGTAAGTACTGAACAAATTTTTACAAGAAAGAATAAGAATAGTTTATTTGTGCGGTAAGATTACCAAGTATTCATAGTCCATACACCAGTAGGAACTTAAGCATAGGTTATATTAAACTAACTAAAATTAGTGAGCAACCAGTTATCCTACTATAGGCGCTGACCTCCGAACTAGGAAGTTCCTGTATCTCGGAGGACAGATATCTTCTGTGACCAGTGCAAATGAACATGTAACAGAACTAAACTAGGTATATGTGATGAAGACGGGTTGGTCCACCTAACTGAAAAACTCACGTAAAGAATCGTGTAAGTCACTTTGATAATGCGGATTTAATGTTTATGGCCTTAAATTTTGTTCCCTATATTGCCTGGATGTGGCGTCTTTTTTGCATTTTTTTTTGCGCGGACATTAACAAAACCTGTTTATTGTAGCTCAGGATAATGCAACAACCAACACTTGTTATGACATGTTTATTTCTAAACTCAGTACTCTGTACCGAGTTATAAATATGTATGGATATACTTTATATATAAAATAAGGCTAAAAGTATATAATTGTGATGTGAAGTATAATCAATTGAAACCAACTTAACTCGGCTGAAGTCAACTAAAATCGACTGTAACCACCTGGAATCGACTGAGGAATAAGTGCAGGCCTGGAAGGAAACCCTCATTACCTCGGCCTCGATTTCAGTCGAGTTCAGTTGGTTTCAGTTGATTGTTTGTACAAAAAAATTCTAGCCTTTATAACTCTGTTCAGACTGAGTTTAGGAATAAACATGTCATAAAAAGTTTTGGTTTTTGCTATAAAGCAACAACCAAAACCAGGATAACCTGAGCTACAATAAACAGGTTTGGATGATGGCCGCGTGAAAAAAAAGACTATCTTAGTGACTAATTATAGGGGTTTTTGTTATACCCCGTCGACGCAACTAAGTTCTATTGTTTTGCTGATGCGTTACCAGCTTTATTTAAAGAGTGAACAAGAATCATACTGTGTCAGATCAGAACAGAATCTAATCGAAATCTTCGGGTTTCACCAGTAGGCCACTATCTTATCTTATCTTTGGATGGGGGCCGGGAATCCCAGCGACACTTCGATCCATTGGGATCTTTTGTGTTCAACCCCTTGTACCTATCCCTTGACCACTTCACCGAATATGTCATGCAAGACTATGCGTCTTAGTGGGAGGGATTTGATTTCCCTTGGGTCTGGATAGGCAGAGCCTAGCAGACCCATCCTTTTTGCCGCGAAAGCGTCACATTCACATAGATGTGAAAAGGTCTCCAGTTGTTCACCACAGGCTCTGCAAGATGTGCTGTCAGCCAGCTTCATCTTGTGAAGGTGGGTATTGGTGCTAAAGTGACCGGTGAAGGCACCGACCAGTAGACGCACTTGACGTCTATTCAGCCCCCGGATCTTGTTGTTCCAGCGTGTGACTTTGTCCCCAATGAATTTCTTAGAGTGTTCTAACCCCTTTAGGGTTAGCCACTATCAGATTACGTTCCATGACTTTTCAACTTGTAGATACCTAATCAACACGTACAAGATATTGATCCCTCTATGAAACGTGCAGTTGATTTCAAATGTTAATGAAAAGAACGTTCTTGACTAAGTTTTATTTATTTCTACCGTGGAGCAGCTGTCATTGTCACTGAGGTACTTTAAAATGAAATAAAAATTGTTGAAAATATTCCTTAAACGTGACGATCCATCCCTATCGTCCGGTAATCTTAGTTATTAGGTATTATACTTACAATTATTTATTACTATAAGTTCTTACTATCATACAATTCATAAACGATAAAAATCCTATATGCTAAATATGAACAAAATAATGATAAGTAAGTACTTATACAACAAATAGGTATAATAACCAATATTCTATCTGACAAAAGAAACGGAGAGGTGGAACTGACATACATACAACCATAGGGCAAAAAAATTCCGATACGTCGGGAAATGTCAAGAACACAAAACGTCCAACCACAATGTGTGCAATGTGTCCAATGTCACTGGTGACACGGGAACGACATTATGCCAATGTGTGTAATGTGCCCAATGTGCAATGAGTCCCTGTGTCGTCCCCGTGGTGTCCCCGTGGTATCCACCACGTGTCGTCCCCGTGTCGTCCATGACATTGGACACATTGTAACTGGACGTTTTGCGATCTTGACATTTTCCAATCTGCACATTATGCGACTTGGACATTTTCCGACGTATAGAAATTTTCTTTCAATACGTAACACCCAAGATCCGTTCAAGATACCAAAATACCTAGGTTAGCTACTAATCACATCAACCACATGTCAAGACGAAGTGGAGCATTGATTGGTGAGGGGTGAGGTCAAAAACTTACTATATTCGCATCACTGTAGCTACCTATCGTACAAATGGTAGATTTATAATTTCTAAATTCTAAAACCTACTTACTACTTATCAAACTTACGGCGAAAAGTGGGAACTACCTTTGATGAAGGTGATCCCTCTATCCCCTCGGGGAGTATGGACGTGAGAGTTATGTATATATGTTACGTACATTACATATATATTTCCTGTGGTATCCATACAAATCAAATAAAAGAAGATAAGCATTTTAATACCCGGTGCCCTTGACGCCATTGCTACGTAGGTAACATAACTGCAAACTAATTTCTAGGTATCATTAGGTGAGGCGATATCAGTTACCATACTAAACTCTACATGTACAGAAATAAAATTGAATAGAGGCGTAGATATCTAATCTACAAGCTAAATTTACTTACTTTCAAATCTACTCTACAAACCGACAAGGATCTTTTGGCACGTGACAAAAATCGGAACTAACGCGGCCATCTAGTAAAATGTCACTTTATGACAGTTCGCTACGTACAAACTGGCGCCCCCTGCAAGTGCCATTTGATCCTTGTCAAATTGTAAAGCTTTTATACTTGCTTTCAAAACCAAGTTTTGGAGATTGTGCAAACGCAAATGCTTCAGCTCTTTGGCCAAATTACTCGCAAAGAAGATTCCTTTGAGCTGATACTGATAGTGTAAGATCAGGTGAACGAAAGAAGACCGCGTTGTAGATACCCGAAATATACTTATTCAGAGTTCAGACCTAAGGAAATCCGTGGCGAAGGTTGTCACCGAGTGTTCTTGTAATGCCATTAACCGGACCAAGGCCAGTGCAGGTAGTAGATACCGATATTTACTTATAATATATACATTGTAACTACACTGTTGTTAAATGATTATAATTTGAATATTGTTTGGCTTAATAAATATTTTTGTATATTTTTTTTGTAAATGGAGATCTCGAAAATCGCCAATAAAGCAACCATGCTCTTTGTCTCTCCGTGTCATAGTTACGAGCATGATCATAAAGTGATCTAGATCTAGCGACTTTCGGCAGAAGGTCTAGGGATTTTTTTTCAAGGTGGCAACAATGATTTGCTGATCGCGTTTACTATATTATACAATAATTATCTCCTAGATATTATACGCGTGTACGTAAATTAGGCGTCCTAGTACTGCCCTACCCTTGAATTATCAGTCGGTAATATTTTTTTTAAGATTAGTTTTTACGATTTATCAATATGTGATGGATAATTTGTTTTTAATCATCAGTAGTTGCTACTTGAATTTTATACCAAGGTTAACTGCTGCTGTGTGATGCCGGCCCTAAAGAATAGCACCACTCCCATTCTTCCCGTGAGTGTCGTACGAGGCGACTATGTATCTGGATACCTACTGTTTTACACCTATAGACGGCGTTAGGCATGCCACCTTTCACTTTAATCCACTAAATGTTATTATGTTAATTATCAGTGATCGGAGTAGGTAGAGTTGTTTTTGGTACTTGCCACATACGGTCATAATATGGATAAGAATGCCCAATATTCCCGGGATTTCCGGGATTGTATAAATATATTATTTAGATTTTTAACGTTATATTTGTTTTGATACACATTTAAGATTGGTGGCGAAATTTTTTTTTTAAGATTCATGGCGCTAGTGTACCTATGGTAGTGTTTTAACTTCTTCGTAAGTTCACACTTTTTAAAAAATCGTAATCCGCCGAGTAAGGGCGAGGTTTATAAAAGTAATTTACAACATTTGCTCGATAACTTAAAACGGGATCCCGAAATCATATCCATAATATTAATATAACCTTTGAGGACATTGACCCGAAAGAGCTACTCCGATCACTGTTAATTATGTAGGTACTTAATAAAAAAAAATTAAAAAAAAACTTATAAGTATATAAAAATGTCATAATTGGTCATTAAAAAAAATGCACTGTAAAATATCAAAGATTAGAACCACATCTTAGCCCAATTTGGGTCATAGACAAGTAGACAAAATCGCAGATTCCCGTGGTTGACTGAAGCTGAAACGTCTTAAATTCTGTTTGTAATTCCAGTGGGTGGGCCGCTCCTAGCTCTAACGCTATGGGTGAAGCCATACCAACGCGGGTTCTTCCTGAGCGACTCTTCTATTCGCCTGCCATACAAGACGGCCACACTCCACGAAGTCATACTAGCTCCTGTTGGCTTCGCCTTGATCATAGTGACGGTAAGAGAATCTTCTGAAATTTGGAAAACCTCCTCAGGGTTCAACTGGTTGGCGACCACCCTTTATGGCAAACCTTGGTGTACATCAAACTTGTTGCAAGTCTGAAATAAGTTTACATTGCTATCTGGGAGCTGGAGCAAGGAGTTAAAGTATACATCTATTTCAGAAACATCACCGCTTCTTGTTTGCAAATCCTCCTTGATTGTACCTACAATTGTATCCTACATTCAAGGCTACCATACCATAACTTAAATTATAGTGATGAATAAGAGATCTTCTGTCAGACCTGGGTGCTTCCATGGTTCTTTCATGGCATGGTGACGTGTGCTAAATAGAGACAGCGCTATACCAACACGATAGCGCTGTGTCTGTTTCATTCATTTATTGATGGTTTTGAGAAGAGTAAGCAGGTATTTGTACCCAAGGAAAGCTGGTCATCAATTTACCGTACAGTTCTATTAGGTTGTTGAAATTTTCTATAGTGCGATTATGTATTCTATGGAACTGTGATATTTGTATGAACGATATTTACAGCGTCATCTATCGGGACGATATATTTTTATATCTAATTCATTCATAATCGTGTTTTGCAGGTGATATCAACCGAGGTGATATACCATAGTAAAGGCAAGGGTATCGGCAAGAAGTTTCTAGGAGAAAAGGTGATCACAGGCTGGCTTTGGGGGAGCTACAATACCATAGGAATATATATTTTCGGGGCATCCTGTCAGCAGCTCACTTGTGACCTAACTAAATATGTAACCGGAAGTTTGAGGCCACATTTCTACGATGTAAGTTGAAATGAATTATGTATCGTTCAATAAGCTAGGATTCCCAAGGGATAATGGATCTAGGGACACCCGACTCCGAACAAACGCTTTTGGTATCATTATGATACCATCCCATTTTGAAATGAAATGAAAAATGTAATGAAAATGAAAATTTTGGGACAAGTAGTGAAACGACGGGTTGTACCTACATATACTTGTTCCTTATACACTGGCCAATTGAATTACTCACTAGATTGTTAGTTTATTTAATTTATTAGGTAAACAAAACAGATTACAACCAGAGAAATTACAGAAAAATCAATATAAAGTTATGAGCTAGGTCGTAACCCTTAACGTGTAAACACGGCATGGTGAGGAAGTGGAAAATCGGTTGTTGTACAAAATTGAGTTGGGAAAGCAAAAAATACTAGTGAATGTAATAATTAAAAAATACCCATTGAAAAATAAAATTAATAAAGTAAAAATTATAAAGTTGGTGCGTGGATAGCTTACTTGAGGACATCCTTAACCCGTCTTTTAAAAACTAATGGCCTAGGATCGAATAAGTCTAACGATGGCATATTGTTACTGTTCGAAGAGATTTCATTAAACAATCTACACATTCGCACATATAGAACGATGTATTGTTCTTAAAAACATTTAATATCATATAGTTAGTGACCAAACTATTGTCAGAGTTGTTCAGCAGCCCGTAGGCCTCTGACATGACCTAACGACAGCAACAGGGACCGTTTGTTTAACGTGTTCTTCTAGGTACGGCCCTCCGTAATTATTTGAAACCCTTCTCAGATTAAATGTGCCACTAGATGTCACCCGTCCTGGTTCTGACCTCACCTAACGTGGCTAACTTGCATGATCACTTTATGACCATGCTCGAAGTTAGGCTCTGAGCCACTCACTAGAAGAAAATTCGAATAACACCTGAAGTTATAAAATAGCAAAATCCTAATTAGCTCACAAACTATATTTTCATTTTTAACCCAACGGCGAAAAACGAACGAAACATGCATACATGCGTGAAACGACTAATGTCTGTAGAGGAAGCAAGAGAGGCGTAGCAATATAGAGATTCCTGGCGGTCTGTTCTCTCTGCCTACCCCGCAAGGGACATAACGTGACGGTAATAATGTATGTATATAATAAATAAATAAATAATTTAATGATTCAAGTGATGGTGTTTATTCCAAATAAAATAATACTAAAATAACACTAAAATAAATTCTTAAGCTAAAACTACAAAATACCTAACTATTTTACAAGTAAAAGACCTGGTCCAGATCGCTCCCTGCAGAGAGTGTCCCGAGGAGGCTGGCGGCGTTGCCCCGCTGTATAGCGAGGCTTATACGCTGAGCAAAATAGAGGCCAGCCTTCTGGTCGGGATGTCTCTATGAGGCGCTTGGCTATTTCCCCGTAGAGGCAGTGGGTTCCAGGCCCCCACGGCCCCAAGGTCTCCACCCCGAACGGCGCAAATATGCAATCACCACCCAGGCCTTTAATTGCCAATAACAAGTATATCTAATCTAAGCATATTACAGGGATTGCTTAATTTAAAAGAAAGAAAAAATAAACCTTTATTGCCAAAAAGAAAAATAATTAAAATAATAATAATTTAGGGTCTTAAGGCTATTAGTTACACTTGTGTAGTAGCCACTGGTGTCTAAACTAAAATCCGAAGACTCTGTAATATAGACACCAACGCTCCCCAAGGATTGAAGGTTCTGATTTGCCTTATACATTAGTAACCATAAAAATTTGAAGTAGGTATAACTATATAAAATTAATTTTTTAATCTATAATTATCCATTATATAAAATATGGATAAGCCTGACATATATAACTAACCCGCATAAGATAACCCGCAGGTATGCCGGCCAGAGTGGAACGTGACGGCAGCTATAGAAACCCTGGGCTACATCCAAGACTACCAGTGTACCGGCACTGATAATGAATTCATGCTCAAAGACATGCGCATCTCTTTCCCGAGTGCGCATGCCAGTTTCGCCATGTACACTGCTATGTTTTTCATTGTGAGTATACTGCTTACTCTTTTACCCTTAATACTGAAACACAGCAATGCAACAACATGCACAGGTGCTGGTACTAACCACTGCAGACCGACTCTACACAGAGTCATATCGCCTTGTCACCTTCAAATCATATCAGATTTTTGTTTAAGTTTTTCATTGTAAGTATTACGTAAGCAGAATTCTAGCAAATTTTTTTAACCCCTGTCCCCCTTGTCAGCGAAAGTAAGCTAAGTTCTTACCCCCATACCAGAAACTTTTTTAAAAATGCCTTAATTAATTGATATGATTTTTTTTCTCGTTTGGCAGCGCTAATGTACGCAATGTCTCGTCTGAACACCTCCCTTTCGGATTCAAGGGGATTTTATTGCAGCCTGTATATCGTTGCTCAGTTTAATTATACTTACATACCTAGCTCATAATTCTCTACCATATTCTACAGTTCCCCTACCCTTAGCTCACAGATGCTCTCTATCCCCAGTTCTACGTTCAAGTAAAAGGCAAGTGGCGTGGTTCCAAATTGCTCCGCCACGTGTTTCAGTTGGCAGCACTGATTGCCGCGTGGTACGCGGGGATTTCACGTGTGATTGATAACATGCACCATACGATAGATGTCGCTGCTGGGTTCGCAATCGGCGCTATGTATGCTGTTTCTGTGGTATGTATATATAGTTTGATTTTAAAATTGTTATTAAAAAGCGCTATGTACAATGACAACCTAAATGAAATCTTGTCTTCGAACACTTGAAATATTTCAGTGAAGTGAGATGTCTATAGGCGATAGTGACTCTCACCATCAAATAGCCCTTATGCTTTTCATTTAGGTAGAGCGTCGGTGGCACAGTGGCTAGGACACCGGACTCCCATGCACCAATTGAGTTTTTCGTATTTTTCGAAGACCTACGTACATTTACCGACTGCTCTAACGGTGAAGGAAAACTTCGTGAGGAAACCTGAGATGACCAGTGTGTAAAATGGGGTAGGCACAAAAGATCCTCAAGGGTCGAAGTGCCGCTGGGGTTATTCCCGGCCTACTATCATAATAAGATAACCATACCAAACAAACAATCAAACAAACATTACAAGAATTGTTGTTTCGTGAAATAGGGACCAGGGCAGGACTATAGTTTTTTTAATCACCCATTTACAGTTTTGGTTCGTCCTAAAACCCAAGAAATACGGCACACCAATGTTGTGGGAAGATCCTGTGCCTGAGGCCATCTTGCCTAGGCCTGCGCTTGCGTCGTCCTTGCCTGGTCGATGACTAGTCACCGACCCTTTGCTGCACTCTGCTGGTCGAGCCCAAGTGGCGAAGTACGGCGCTCTCTCTTTTACACAACCGCATTAGATAAGGATGGAAGATAATAATATTAGGTATTGTATAGCCGCTTGCAGAGAGACTGAATGATTATAAAGCTCTTATTACACTTGTTTGAAATCAAGTAAATGCATTCAGTATACGGTTAGTCTGCGATTTACAGCATATAAACATAAACAGAAACCTGGAGATCGACTCCACTAAATACAACGTAACTAAATAGAATCTAAACTGCACTATCTACTAACAATCCAATTTCAGTTAAGTTCCGATCGAGTCAACGATCGATCGAACAGTAAGGTATTTGTACATTCTACTAAAACGTTTAGTTTATACTGAATCGCAGTTGAACGGTTACAAAACGCTTCAACTGTCAAATATAACGATCGAACGTAAGTTCCTCCCAAGGTACTTTTGCCCGATGGATAGTAAATCGAAATGTGACAGTGGTAGAGTTATGCGTCAGCAGAATGCGATTTGGTGTCCAAATAAAATTGGATAGAAATAGAACTACAAAGTTGTAATTTAGGCGAATTGGGCCCCTGTCTAGTTAGTCGACTAAATCGTTGACATTTTTTAAAACTACTAAACCGAATCTAAAAAATATTTCACTGTCATGTAGTTTAAACCTTAAACTGTTGGTCAGTGAAGTAATTATTTGACTCGGTCCAGTATTTTTGAGAAAATCTGAAATATTACGTCTCTCTGCAGATGACCTATATGTACGTATTGGTAATTTAATACATTGCACACAGTGACATGAATGTACCTAGCACTTAACAAATATTTTTTGTAAATTACTTATATTTTAAATTAAGAAATTATATTTACGAGTCCCGCTCAGGGAAAATAATAAACATAATTCGTATGAAGGTAAAATGAAAGGCCTTAAGACAATACGGTATTAACCTAATTTTTTTTATCACATCATTCAACTGACATGGACATACTAAAGAAGGATCTGAAATTCGTTTTTCGATATCTCAACTAACATCAGAGATATTAATGGTTAAAGTTTGTATTGGACAGATGCTCTGTCCCTTTCTAGCAAAACAGTCCTTTATATGCTGCCTGGACCTGCTGATATGGCGCTAGAGAACAGTTACGTCATAAATCTTATTACCGTTTCTTTCTACCGTTCTGATTTTTGATTGCCTGTAGTTATTTTATTTTTCAACGAATTTTATGACAGCACAAATAATCCTACTTTACGGGGTGGCAAAACTGGGGCGGCTGCGCTGATTTTGGGAGTGGGGGCATTTGGCCCCCTCTGCCTCCCACTTCCGCGGTCCCTGGGTAAGTGTAAATGCATTCAATACGATAAGTCTGTCGGCGCTTTATTGAGGTAAATGGTATGAGTATGAGTATGAGGCCAGACGCCGAACGATCTGTCTGAACGTGTAGAATAACGAGTAATAAAGTGTAAACGTAAAAATAAGTTATTTAAATCATAATTTCTACTTTTTATACCTTAAATGAGATTATAATAAAACAAATAATTACCAAGTGTTTTCGTATTTTATTTATTTGCCCTTAAGTCCGCAATTATATGAGATAGACACGTCTTTGGGTGTTATTACAACTGCACGATGGACATAGACCGGTGGTATTAATCAACATAGACCATTGTGTGCTATTACTCCAAACTGATCCGCCATCGATTAAGCATGGATCAATGAAAATAGTCGGCTTTGGTTGATTGATCGCAACAACTAGCACAAGGTTGATCAATTGTCGTTCGACGTGTTTTACAAGCCGCAATCATTGATCATCTTGAGCCATTACACCTACGCTGCCGAGGTTGATTAATGCGACATCGATCGTGCAGGTGTAATAACACCCTTAGTTACAGTGTCCCACTGCAAGTTACAGCTGTTGTACACTCAGATTAATTACGTTAAAACAACCGGTACACAACCTACCTTTTTCTACCAAAATTACTCCACCAAAAGGTGGAGTGTTTTGGTGGTAAGCCAACTACAGGTTCGCTTGACAATTCTGAATGTCAAACGGCCACTTCTACGCCGCCATTTGAGTCCAACACCACGAAACTCCTCATGATCGCGCAAAACGATTAAAATCGCGATTAAGATCCAGCCGCGGCTGTCGCGAACCACGCGCAAACGAATTGTTGCATCAGCTCCTCAACTGTGAAAGACGGACGGAAGCAGAAAATACCAGCATCTATACCAGGTGAGCCCCCAAATACTGACCTTCCCTGGACTTTCCACGGTCCGCCACTCGTTTTATTAAAAATCACAAATATTATAATGTCCCCTTAGCGCCTGTGAACCCTGGATCTTTCAAGAGTAACGAAATCATAATTATAACACCTGGACAGGGGTAGCGAAAGACCGGGATGTTTGGAAGAACCTTAGGGATCGAGGGCTTTCCCAACAGTGAGACTGAATTTAACATACTAGGATTCCCTGTGCTGTGGGAAGCAAATAATAAGAATAAAAATAAGAATAGTTTATTTGTGCGGTAAGATGACAAAGTATTCATAGTCCATACACTAGTAGGAACTTAAGCATATGTTATATTAAACTAAATAAAATTAGTGAGCAATAAGTTAGTTTACAATAAACGCTGACCTCCGAACTAGTAAGTTCCTGTATCTCGGAGGACAGCTCTCTTCTGTGACCAGTGAAAATGAACATGTAACAGAACATGGGAAAATGTAAATCTGACATAATTTGAAAGAAAGAATAAAAGAACAATAATAAAGGTTAATATAAGGGGTGGTGGGAGTGCATTGTGTGTGTGTGTGTGTGTGTGTGTGTGTGTGTGTGTGGGTGTGTGTGTGTGTGTGTGTCTGTGTGTGTTTGAGGGTGTGTGTGTGAGAGAGGATGAGTGGGCGTGTAAGAAGGTGCGTGTGTGAGAGAGGAAGTGTGTGTGTGTGTGTTTTTTATTATTGTGTTACCTTTAAAAGTTTCTCAGTGCCCTCGTAATCAAGACCACTAAGCCAAACTCGTACTATTTTCTTTATAACGTGTTTTGTTAATAATGATTAATGATGCAACAATTTCGATAAATGAATAAGGGCTGTAAAAAGAGTGTTGGTGGCACAGTGGCTAGGACACCGGGCTCCCAAACGGGAGGTCCGGGTTCGAAACCGTGCAGTGCCATGTACCTATGAGTATTTACATTACGAAGACTTACATTTACCGACTGCTCTAACGATGAAGGAAAACATCGTGAGGAAACCGGCACACTGAGATGACCAGTGAGTAAAATGGGGTGGGCACAAAAGATCCTCAAGTTAATCAAGTTATTCCCGGCCCCTTATCATAAGGGCTGTAAAGATATTCATACAGTGTAGCATCTACTATAGAAGTGAATATGTCTAAGTTTATATCAAAGTGAGAGGTCCATATCAAAGTCCGTATGTACCTAGAACAGATAAATAAGACGTGTCAGTGGAAAATCTTGGATTCTCCCGTCTTCGTTGTGGGTGTCTCAATGATAGGTTTGCTCGGCTAGGGTTGGTCCAAACCAAACAGTTCAATTCGGGAAGTGTCCTTTTAAAAAAATATTTATTTATTAAATTATAATACCCACGTGTGCGAGTATTTAAATAATGATATATGAACGAAAATATTTCGAGTTCTTATATTTTTCTCAAAAAATATAAGAACGTATTCTCATTTTTTTATCCGGTTTTTTTTTTCATATTTGGCCACATGAAGGAAAGAACGAGCGTTGTGAAACTATTTTTTTCTTCCATCCACCAGAAATCACTATCAGAACAACACAGACACCAAAAAAAAACAACACAACATTAAAAAGACACATGCTCAGCATGTGCTGCGGTCCGACCGGTACGACAGAACCACAGCGCTGGTTTTCAGCTGTGCCAGGACGAAGGCATCGCGGGCGAAACAGCAGGTCAGGAAAGAAACCAAAAATATATTAAAAGTACAAATAATAAAAGTACAAATAAATAAATAAATACCTAAAGATGAAATAGATAACAATTAAAACTGGAGAGAAAAGGGATAGGAATACAGAGTGAGTGTGCTGTCCATTATGCAATGTGTGAGGTAAAATAATGTTACTTATTTACATATCTACAGTGTACCTATTCGTTAGAGATGAGTATTTTGAGCCCTTAAAGGAATATTCCAAAATGTTAAAAAGGATGGATACTTAGATCTTCAATAGTACTTCTCTAGCGACATATGATTGTCTAAAATCATTTGTAAGTTAGTCAATGACCATTTAATCGTATTAGGTCACTCTCTGGTAGTACGACAGTTTATTGTCAAAGATAAGGAACTATTATCTTTATACACTGAATTACTCAACATGTCGTATTTACAACACTTAAGGGAACCAATAGGTACTTAAGAGTAATTCTAAGTCTAATAAAAACAATTTTCTTTGGAAATGTAGTAGGTAAGAACAAACAATCTTGAAAAGAAAAATGTTTATTTATTTCGGATACACACATACAAACTATTAGGTACAGAAGTCAAAAAGAATATTAATGAAATATATTACAAAAATAAATAAGCAAAAGTAATTAAGTTTTTTTTTTTTTATAAAAATTAGCTACGACAAACAGGCAGACGGGCCACCTGCTGGTAAGTCACCGTCGCCTAGAGACACGCGCAGAACCAGGGGTATTGCTTGTGTGTTGCCGGCCGCGGAGGGAGAGGACTTTTTTAACGTTCTTTTTGAAGCATCCCATGTCATAGCGCTGTGGAAAAACGTCAGGTGGAAGAGAGTTCTACATTTTGCAGGTGCGTGGCAGAAACGTTCGTGTAAAACGGGTCGTGGTAGACACCCAAGGCTTTAGAAAGTGCGGGTGAAAATTGAGCCGCCGACGAGTAGACGACGGCACCAAGTCAAATAGTTCTGAAGAGCACTCCCCATTATAAACGCGATAGAAGACGCAGAGAGAGCCAATGTCTCTCCTTAAACTGAGAGGCTCTAAATCGCTCGTGAGCACGGAATCGTCGACAATTCGAGTAGCGCGCCTTTGCACGGAGTCAAGTGGATGAAGCTGGTATTCGGCTGCACCGGCCCAGAGATGGGAGCAGTACTCCATGTGCGGCCTTACGTGCGCTTTATGTTTGAGTTTGATGAAGGTGGTGTGCAGCACCGGAAAAAGGGGACTGCCTCAGCCTGTTGCCGCAGCGCTAAAGCTTTAAAAAAAAGCTTTCTTCTTCTAAGTCATGTTCCTCATTGCTGAGGGTCGTGATCATTCTAAGGAATTAATCACATAGAACGACTCTCGTGGCAGATTTAATGGGGCGATTTGCCATTGCCTTCCTCATTTCATACACTGGTTATCTCAGTGTGCAGGTTTTCTCACGATTTTCCTTCACCGTCAGAGCAGTCGGTAAATGTACGTAAGTCTTTCGAAAAAACCGAAAAACTCATTGGTATATGGCATTGCCTGGTTTCGAACTCGGACCCCCCGCATGGGAGTCCGACGTCCTAGCCACGACGCCACCGACGCTCTAATGGTAGCATCTACTAGGTTATAATAAAACAGGTTAGGTTAGGTTATTTTATAGGTTATAACATATAAAATAAAAAAGAAATAAAAAAGACATGATTCACCATAAAATCTCCATATAAATATAACTTGAAACATTTATATTAAATAAAAATAAGTAAACAATTAAGATACAAAATGCCTGATTTAACACCACTTTTTATTAGGTGGCACAGTGGCTAGGACACCAGACTCCCATGCGGGAGGTCCGGGTTCGAAACTGTGCAGTGCCATGTACCAATGAGTATTTCGTATTTTTTGAAGACTTACGTACATTTACCGACTGCCCTAACGGTGAAGGAAAACTTATCGAGGAAACCTGAGATGACCAATGTGTAAAATGGGGTAGGCACAAAAGATCCTCAAGTGTCGAAGTGCCGCTGTGTTATTCCCGGCCCCCTATCATAAGCTAAGATAAGATTTCATTTAGGTTGTCATTGTACATAGTGCTAGTATTCTTTATAAATAATTTTAAAATCAAACTGATTTTGATTAACGATACAGATGTAAAGCTACATACCACAAAAACAGCATACATAGCGCCGATTGCGAATCCAGCAGCGACATCTATCGTATGGTGCATGTTATCAATCACACGTGAAATCTATATATAGGATAGATAGGGGGCTATCATAAGATAAGATAAGGTGGTAGGGGTACACTTTATAGAGTAATATGAACTCTATAAAGATAGACCCTTAACGCATTGTTGTGATTGGAAACCGCACAGAATGACCCCCTGAAACGTCAATGACTCTAATAGACGCTACGCAAAAATATTATGCGCCATTTTAATTCGGTATTATTATTTGTTTATATTTGTCTTACGATCAAATGACGTTACGATTACTATAAGAAACATTACTATGACCTCATTATTAGTAATATGTCGATAATGTTGCAATAGCTACTTATCAAGAGGAAAATATATCGTAAATATCCAATGAAATTAAGTAATTTGTGGTTGGAAATTATCGTAAGAAGTCTCGATGGTATAGTACTAATAAATAAGGAAGGTTTGACCAAAAATTTGTAATTAATACTAGAAAAGTTGGAATAAGTATTTTTAAGCTAGGAATTTGAGCTACGTTCAAACATCCTATAAAATTTAAAAAAGTACCTAAGTAACAAGAACAAAATGCTGACAAACTGTAATACATCATCATCATCAGCTTATTAATGTCCCCACTGTTGGGGCACAGGCCTCCCCTTACACAAGGGGGTACGGGCCATGATCCACTCAGGGCCCAGTGCTGATTGGTGGATTTCACACGCCTTTGGAAACTTTTAATTTCTTCAGACATGCAGGTTTCTACATGATGGTTCCCTTCACCGTTAGAGCAGTCGGTAAATGTACGTACGTATTCGAAAAAAAACTTAATAACTCATTGGTACATGGCATTGCATGGTTTTGAACCCGGACCTCCTGCATGGGAGTCCGACGTCCTAGCCACTAGTCCACTGACGCTCTAATAATACAGTTTGGCTTTTATATGCCTATACCTAACGTATACCTACGAGGTATCAATTAGGGATGTTACGGAGCTTCGACTCCGACTCCGAAAGGTCGGAACTTCCGATTGATTTTACACCTCTGACTTCGGTTCCGATGATTTTGAATCGGAGTCTATACCGAAGATTTGTGAGCAAAGATATTCAAATTTTAATATTTTATTAAATAGTGTAGGACTACATAAAGGAATGTTTTATTGCCGGAAACGTCATCATAAAAAATATTGGCCAGTTCAACTATAAAAATTAAAAAACGGTTTAAAATTTGAACTTCTTCTGAACATTTCTCTTCTACCTCCGCCTCAAATTTCAAACCTTCGGTTTCGACTCAGGTTCCGGTAAAACCACCTCCGTAACATCCCTAGTATCAATGATCATTGTATAATTCCATAACCGGAGGGCGTCAACCTTTCATTAAATTCTATCAATGTAAACAGTAACTTATTTTGATAGGTACAATTCAAACTTTGTGCAATTATCGTAGCAAATAAGTTTGTTTTGCATCATAAAGTGATGAGATGTGATAGATCATAAACAATTGAAACTTATAGACGCAAATGACGTTGTATTTACATACCAAAGTCCATCTACAGACTTTTAATAATATCGAGTATGAATGATAATAAAAGGTAATGTATCTGTATCATACATTAAGAAAAGAAAAAGAAACCCCCGTCTTACCACTGTGAATATCCTCTTGATTTGTCTTGGTCGTCATCAGGTCCTCAAGGTTCCAGGTGTGGGAAGGGCACCATGGTTCCAAACATTTGAGCTCAAACTCGAACAATCCTAACCGTTCCTATTCCGGAGATCAAAGTTACCCAAAGATCTTGGAAACCCCTGATCTAATTTTAATCGACAAAATTCTCAATTCAAGTCCAAATTGGAACTTCGGTTATTGAGTACTGATGCCACAGACAAACAGACATACGCTCAAACTTATAACACCCCTTCCTTTTGGTCTGGGGTTAAAAATAGATCATGATTCCTTCTATTACTTGGATAATTTGGACATATTTAAAAAAGTTTCTGATTACCTACTTACTTATTGTCTATTTTAGCACAATGCCTAGGTTATCTCAAAGAAGTTTTAAAATTACCTATTGTCGGTATGTTCTGGTTTAATGCAAAAACCACAGAACCAATTTTGATGCGGTTCACACTGTTTGTTAGTCTATTTATCTAAGCACTAACTGGGAAATAAATCATTACGGTACTATAACAGAGAGCTGAACCAGTCAAAGTCAAACCGGACAAGAGCGTGTCGGGCACGCACGTGGTAGGGTTCCGTAGTAATTTTATCACAAAAAATATTAATATAATATTTTGCCGTCGATTTCATACAAATTGGTATCAAATTAACTTAACACTATAACTTTGTCGAGTCCTATTTTACAACATCATCATCATCAGCAGCCTATTCTAATCCACTGCTGGACATAGGCCTCCCCCAGGGCGCGCCGTTGAGCCCGATCTTCGGCTATTCTCATCCAGTCGCTGCCAGCCACCTTACGCAGATCGTCGCTCCATCTGGCAGCGGGGCGTCCCACACTACGTTTGCCCAAACGCGGTCTCCACTCCAGAACTCGTCTACCCCAGCGGTTGTCGGTTCTGCGACAGATGTGACCGGCCCACTGCCACTTCAGCTTGCTAATATTATGAGCTATGTCGATAACTTTTGTTCTATGCCGGATCTCCTCATTTCGGATTCGATCCAGCAGAGATACTCCGAGCGTAGCTCTTTCCAAAGCACGCTGAGCGACTTTCAATTTGTGAACCAGTCGCACCGTCAGTGTCCACGTTTCGGCTCCGTAGGTCATTACTGGTACTATTTTACAACGTAACTTATTAACGTATTGTATCCGTCATGATTTTCATTGAAAGCACTTACTACCAGGTAAGTATCATTCATATATTTTCAGTTATTTTGTGACTGTAAAAACAAGTATTTCAAAAGTTATAGGGACATATTATATACAGACAGACATGACGAAACTATATTATAAGGATTCCTAGTGGCTACCTTAAAAACACCAGCCAAGTAAAAATCAATCAATAAAAATACACGTAGACGTGATTTTTGAAAAAAGGCAAATCGTCCCAAAGTATTTTGCTAGTATTTTCAGGAATTCTTTATTGAAAAGTACACCGCAGAGCAAGTATGGAAAACAATGCCGGTGAAAAGAAAAATGTTACGAGTCTTGATGCATATAAAAAATGTTACGAGTCTTGATGCATATAAAAAATGTTACGAGTCTTGATGCATATAAAAAATGTTACGAGTCTTGATGCATATAAAAAATGTTACGAGTCTTGATGCATATAAAAAATGTTACGAGTCTTGATGCATATAAAAAATGTTACGAGTCTTGATGCATATAAAAAATGTTACGAGTCTTGATGCATATAAAAAATGTTACGAGTCTTGATGCATATAAAAAATGTTACGAGTCTTGATGCATATAAAAAATGTTACGAGTCTTGATGCATATAAAAAATGTTACGAGTCTTGATGCATATAAAAAATGTTACGAGTCTTGATGCATATAAAAAATGTTACGAGTCTTGATGCATATAAAAAATGTTACGAGTCTTGATGCATATAAAAAATGTTACGAGTCTTGATGCATATAAAAAATGTTACGAGTCTTGATGCATATAAAAAATGTTACGAGTCTTGATGCATATAAAAAAAACTACAAAAGTAAAAACTATCTATTTAGTTTTCGAGATAATTGAAAATTCACCTGAAATCAGTTTTCATACATAATTGTATGGAAAAAAAATGTCCTGTCCCAAACGAAAAAAAATGCTTTAGAAACCAAACTAAACTATATCTCCATAGAAACTAAAATGACAATGTGTAAAGCTTCAAAAAAATGCAGTTTAGACATTAGCCATTCCCGACAATCACGTTTTGACCGGCCTTCTTCCTTATCAGGGCAGAATAACACAAGTAGGTAATTAATGTTACAAGTTAATACTCTGTTAATAAATTATAGTAAGAGATTGTGACACCAGTACATCATGGTGATAAGGCGTACTGACGTCACTCCAGGCTATGATTGAGGCGTGGGGTGGGCGTGGCATCAGCCCATCGTATCAGTGTTGTTTACTTCCTATTTACATGGTTAGAACTACATTAGAACGCTATATTAATAGAAACTTTCAGATTCACACTGACTTACTTCCATTACCTACAAAGGGGCTTGTTGCGAGCATCACACGCATCCTTAAGTGATGCAACATTGGGCGCGGTCAGACCAGGATGGATGACCGTAAGTGAAATATTTTTATCTGAGCCGGCGTGTCTTGAAGAGCACGCGGTTGCTGCCGTCCTACTGCAGTCGTTAGACCATCCATATCAGAGACCTACGGGCGGCCTGAACTTCTTTGACAATAGGTTGGCTACTAACCATACGACAAGAAAAACAGGCTAAGTGCGAATCTGACCTCGGCATATCTATGGTGTTAGATATTCGGATTTGGGTTAAGGGAATACGATTGTGTGAAATTTTTAAGTCTATCTTATTCCGTTTAGGCGCTAGACCCGCGTGACAGATGGATGGACGGACGGACGATGGAGCGACAGCAATAGGGCTCCATCATCCCCTTTGGATACTGATCCCTATAAAAAGCAATAACGTTTAGAAAATCTAAAAAGATATTTGGCACAATTTGGGCACACAGTTTCGCCGTTGAAGACAGACTGTAAAGAAGGATGGCAACACAGGGCCCAGCTATAACAGGGCCCTGTGTCGACAACTATATAAAATAAACGAAGACCTCTTCGTAAATGATATACGTGTAATTTTAAATATAATTTTATGCTAAGTTAGTACATGACAACAAGTCATACATTTTTAGAAGTTTAGGATGAAGTATTTGAATTGATGAAGGCCCAATCAAAAGGTTCTTTAATGGCTTCGCCTCCAACCAGACAGTGTATTTGACAGATGCCACTTTGAACTACGGAAGAAAAATCCCCAAAAAAGCGAAAACAGAAAAAATGGGCCCAAGTTTGTAAAATAGGCAGCCCTACGCCGGAAGGCCCTAATTCCACTACTAACATCCCAATTATGCCTGATCCTCACACTTTGATAACAAAAGGACGTGGTGACAACATTATATAATGTAATTATATCACGCTATGGAATGCTGGAAGTGCAGTCGACGATTGCATGATACTCTACCTTTGTCTGACAATCAAAATTAAGTGGTTGTTTTATAGCTACTATCTAATCTTCTTTTATAGTGACAAAACAACTTAGTTTACGAGTAAGTATGTTAATGAAATTCAATTAAAATTAGATATTTTGGAAGGATAACTGATTTTTCAAGAAGCCAGTTCTCTTTTTCTCCTAACTCTGACTCCATTTTGATGTGTTAAGAAAAATCCTAAAAAATCCTAAAATTAAAGTAAACAGTTTTGATGGCGCCACCGACACTGGAAGATTTATTCGTACGTACCTATATACAGGCTGTTTGGTTGGTGGATCGATGTAGAAGGGGATGATAAAGAAGGTTATATTCCGAATATTTTTGGGCAGATATTGTTATATGCAAAGTCTAATAGTTTTTTTAAATATTGGCATTATTTAGTATTTGTGACTAAAATAGGAGTCGGTGAAGTAAAAGGTCAATAATACACTACTTAAAGTAGGTACTTATCACGATTAATTGTGGTTGTTTATCACACAGAACTCACAATTTACTGAAAAAATACCCATAAGTAGGATCAGCCCTTATCTGATAATATGAAACACTTACTGTTATTTGCTAAGTTGGCTCTCAAAGTGAGGGCTGACTCTAATAATACTTGAGCTTCCTTTCCCTTTTCTTAGTGACCCTAACGAGGCTGACATGGTCACCTTGTCGTGTACCAAAGCCTTTAAACTGAGATTTTTTAAAGTACGATTCAAAGTGTAATAAGATAAACTAAAGCTAAAACAATGCATCAAAAATATTAAAAAAAACTATTAGTGCTGGACTATACGCGTCCGGTTTCAGCGCCGGTTCGGTTCGCTGTAGCCAGTCTCATGTAGAACCGGCTCATGTAGTCCAAGCCTTAGACTTTGCATATGAGCATATCTGGCCAATATTCGCAATAACTTTCTTTATCATCCCCTTAAATTTCTGCAGCGATCCAACAAACAGCCTGTATATTATCGACTGCTCTAATAATGAAAGAAAACATTGTGATGAAATCTGGACATTGAGATAACCAGTGTGTGAAATGAAGGGGTAACCCAGTCACTGATATACGCGGCGGCTGCCACTGTCTCTGGATCCGATCCTACTAATATACATAAATAATAGAAGTTTCAAAATCAAAATTATAATATTTTGTAATTTGTAACGATTAATGGTTAGAAGGTAGTTATTTATAAGATAAATACTACCCTTTATTGAATACCCTCTTTTTGGGAAAGCACTGGCTCCCAAGATACAGGTTCGCCTAGTTTGGGAGTCAGGGTATTGTTTGACTCACAAGCATTGTGGTGTTTTCAATAAAGATTATTTTATTTATTTATTTATTTTATACACGGTAAACTCAACAAAAACTAAATTGCAGCGACTCGACGTTCTTTGTATGCCACTCTAGTCACGAACGTTCAAATAACGTTACGTTTTAATCAAGCTATTGACCGATATGTGTTAGCAGCATGGTGTTAGCAGATAACGATTAGTACTAAAACTTGGATCGATATGAAAACGTTATCACTACTTAATAGGACGTAAAACGCAAAGCGTTTTGGAGCGTAGATGGAGCACACTCTGTAAACAGAAAAACAAAACGAAACGTTATTTTTGAAGATATCACAAATTTCTCGTTATTTGGGTTAATTTAATTTAATTTCTCATGCAATTTTATTTTATTTTATAGTAAAATTGTAATGATGTCATGGCATCATATGGCCATTTCAAAATAGCAGACCTAAAAAATCTGTTAAGACATCGTGGCGCGAGTCTGAAGGGGAAAAAAAGATTTGGTGGAGAGGAACGTATATACGTGTTGATTGGCTACGTACTCGTACCATTGTGCTAGTAGCGCCTCTAGTGGTAAAACCTTGCAGGATTATCTCCTATCGGAAAACGTTGTAAAACAGTGGAATTAGACTGCGTTCCCTTTCCGTACTTATCTCTACGTCTCTATTAAGTATAATCATTTCGAATTACATAACAATAAAGTAATAAACCCAATTCAGGTAACCCTACCAGACACTCATTCTATTTCTGATTTCGATTAGATATATTATATCTATTCATTTGGTTTACAACTGTGGATGACCCGTGAGTGATCGACTTGTGTCTTGGATCGTGAAACCTTGAACAGGATTAACTAATTGTAATCATATACTAATTTACATGGCAAACACAAGTATATAAGTTAGAGATCGTAACACATTTGATTAATTTAAGCGCAGTACTCTTACTAGGTAGACTTAAACTAATACAGTTTGTGCTTCAAACAGGGTTCTTACAACATTAATTTTTAGTTTGAAAACACCTACAAAAGCTTCAAAGACATTTTTATTTCGTATTTGGAATTCAGAAGTGTCCGTTGGATTAAAATAATTGAATTAGGTACTCTAATTATATTGTCGATATAATGTTGCATTCTGTTGTATCATAGGATATTCTAAAAGCAGGTTAAACATCATTGAATCAAATCTCTCTTCAACCGGTGTCCACCCACTGTTGGATGTAAGTCTCCTCTACTGCACAATAATGCACAATGCATGCATAATGCACAATTATGTAATCAAATATTATAAAATAAATATTTTATTGAATACCTAGTTAATTTTGATAATATTTTTAATAGGAATTGCATGTCTATTGAATTATAGGATATTCTAAAAGGAGGCTAAATATCATTGTCCTTTATTAAGTTTAATCAAATATTAATTAATAAATATGATTGGATACCTAGTTAATTTTGATAATATTTTTATAAGTTGGAATAAAAATATAAACTAAAGAAGACCAATCAATCAATACTATTCTAATTATAGCTACTTATTACGTACTTATCATACTTATCCAATACATGTTACGTGAATAACAAGAAAACAATACTGCTAAATTAAACAATTACCTAACCGATTACAGTATGAATATTAATTTAGATAGTAGTAATTATTATTCTGGATCCCATATTGGAAATACGCTGTCGTTCGTACATTGTATGGTTAGTGGCCAAACTATTGTTAGAGTTGTTCAGGCGTAACATGGCTTTAGGACTGCTGTCGAACGACAACAACGGACCGAGTGTTTAACGTGATAATATGTGCCACTAACGGTCACCCATCCTAGTTCTAACCTCGCCCAACGTGGCTCAACTTTCACGATCACTTTATGACCATTTCTTGCAGCTACTCTACAACAATGAGTTTGAGAATATATTGCGATTCAAACAAAACCATATCAAACTGCAAAGACAATCCACGCCTGCGTCCACCAGGGAAATCCTAACCATCACCAGCGTATACGCTCTCTTTATTTGGGTTGCAGCCATCGCTATTGAGTTGTCTTCTGGTAATCGGACCCATAACCGGATTGGTTTTTCGAAGACATGAAAACACAAGTTATCATCTAAGTTTCTGAGTAAGTACTTGTATCTGCAATGGGAATTTCAGTTGAATTCAACATGTATTTAAACATCTTTATGATTTATTGAAACCTAGAGCGACTTTGATTGTAAAATATAATTTTATAAAAGTCAAATAGATTTCATAGTGCATAAATTCAATTCACCTTTTTATCGAAAATAATATTTGGTAATGAGCTTTTCGCCAGTCGAATGCATTAGTGGCACATGTCAAACCGTACTATTTCAAGAAACCCATTTCGAACTTATAGGGAAATTGGTAAGCGCAAGGAATAAGTCTCTCTTATTTGTTTTAATTTAGGGTTTATAATAATACAGCAGTTTCATTTTTACAAATCTTTAAAATACATTGTTTCTCGATTCGTAGAGTCCTATTGTATAAAGGACTCTACGAATCTGGTGCTAACACAAAATATAGCAAGATTTTTCACTGTGTCACTGTTGCATTCAGCCAGCGTTTTAATAATTTCTTTAAGGATTTCTTTTACTTTCGAAAAATCTGTTGACCCTTTAAGGACTTGGGGCGAAGAAATTAAGTAGCAAGACTGAGATTTATAATACGGTATTAACCTAATTTTTTTTATTACATTTTTCAACTTACATGGACATCCTAAAGAAGGATCTAAAATTAGTTTTTCGATATCTCAACTAACATCAGAGATATTAATGGTTAAAGTTAATATTGGAGAGATGTTGTGTCCCTTTTTAACAAAACAGTCCTTTAATTATATACATGCACCCAGGATCTGCTTATATGGCGCTAGGGAACACTGACGTCATAATACTTATTGCCGTTTCTTCCTACTGTTCTGATTTTTTTATAACTGTAGCTATTTTATTTTTCAACGAATTTTAAATCTGTTTTCACATTTGACCATCAATTGATGACTATTTCTTAATTTTTAAGAAATTCATTTACTTTTTGATACTTGGTAACTATCCTATTTACGATTTTGGAGTATGTATCAGAGCCTTAACTGACTTTGTTTTCTCTAATCTACAGTTATCATAACCACGCTTGGCGCGTCTGATAAGGTCGTATAAAAGGGTGGTATTGGCCCAACGCTCCACAGTTCATGAGTAACTGCCCGAGGATACACAGACAAACATACAATGTCGAAGGACGAAACGTCTATTCACATGTTAAGGAAAGTCGTCGTGGATGGATTTCTTCTCAGTGGGCGTGAGTATTTTGATTTTATTTTTTTAATTTATTTGGCCTTTTTTTATTTTCTTGTTAAGAGCGTCGTTTGCGTAATGTGTAGTGAAGTGATTAGGACTCCAGACTCCCATACTCCTGAATACTTTCGTATTATTTATTATGTGGTTCGGGTTTGATATCGAAACCATGCAACGTCAGTATCAAGTTTTTCTTTTTTTTTTTCAAAGTCTTGTTTACATTTACTGACTGTTTTGAAGGTGAAGGAAAACGTGAGGAAACCTGCACACTGAGATAACCAGTCTATGAAACGGGGAAGAGAGAAGAGAAACTCGTATAAGTGAATAATATTTATCTATGAGTTTTGATCGGCGAATTTACCTCGTATTATATGAGAAACTCACAGATTTCATTATAGCAGTGTATTGTATAATTATTGTATTATTATAGTATTAAAAAATCTGTGGAAAATCTGAACTGAAGGGTCAAGTTGAAAACCAGCGTCGCTAGATGTACAGGTATCTATGCATCTGGCGACACTAAGCTGAACTTAGCCCTTTTAATAGATCATATCATATGATCATATCACTTGTCAGAATGTAAAATATGGTCAATTTATAATCCGACTCATTTTGTGATATTTTGTACATATTTTTTACAGATATTTTTTAATTATGGTCTATTAATAAAGGTTTTTCTATTCTATTCTATTCTATTCTGAATTAAGCAAAAATTGTTTTCCTTGTGATGGGGTACTTTTATACCTATTCAGAGTCAAACAAGTTTTTTCATTATAATAATTTTCTTTGTCAAAATTGAATCGAAAATTATTTCTCGAATTCAGAGTTTATTTTCCATAATAAGTATTTACCGCCACCGAAACCACCAATATTATATCATCCTGTTTTAAATTAAGGTATTTGCAATAATGTTTTACTTACTTTAATTGTGTTTTCACAACCATTATTTATTTTTCCAGTTGGACTATGTTTACTCGCAATTGAGTTACTATGGTATCCTTTCGACCGAGGGTTCTTCTGCGGAGACGAGAGCTTGATGTTCCCGAACCGGCCTAACACTGTCACCGTATCCATGCTGAGAATAGTTGGACTCGGAATGCCCTTGTTCATTGTAAGTAATTAAATCTAGAACATCGTAAGTTAATTGAAAGAAGCTACTTCTATCGAATATCTCAATTTAAAACTTCGTTAAAGGGGGTATAACTCGAAATAACTCAATTTTGTAATGTACTATCTATTCTATTCTAAGAAACAGGATGTATATTAAGTAATAAGACAAAGCGACAATGACTCAAAGGCTAGGGCACGGGACATCGGCGCAAGCGTCGCCGAATCGAATCCACCTCTAGACCACTGTGGTGTGTCTTCCCACTAGGCAAAAATGCCTAAGCTATAGGTCCACCTATAGCTCAGGCATTTTTGCCTAGTGGGAATCGTTAATGAGTAACTATTGGTAATGTCTAAAACATTACTAAAGTTTTTTTTAAAGAGGAACGTCTTATTTCGCTTTGTTTATCATAACCACGTCTAACTTAGGAATTCAAAGGAATAACTAGATTGCAATTTCTCTGATTTGTTAAACATTTTCAGTTCCTCATATGCGAATGGGCACTCCTGCGCAAGCAGAGCGATGACGTTCGTTGCCTGGGCGTGCGCATCCCGGCATGGCTGCGGGGCTTCTACTGCGCAGCTATGAGCTTCCTACTTGGAATTTGCTTCACCGAGCTCACTGCTAATATCGCTAAGAATACCATTGGGAGACCCAGGCCGCATTTCTTTGAGGTAATTACTGCACGGAGGCAGTCTAAGTCCTCAGGTTAGCTGCGAATCGAATTCCCTCTAATAATATTATAGTGAGATGAAATGTCTGTCACGTTTACATGTCTGCAATGCTCTCCTTATTCATAAAAAAAAATACAGGGTTCTAGAACAGGTTATGGGCGTGAATACCGGGTTCCAAACCATGCCATGTACAAACGGATTTTTTCGAAGACTTGCGTACATTTACCGACTGCTCTAGCGGTGAAGGGAAACATCATGAGAAAACCAGCATGTCTGAGGAATTGAAAAGTTTTCGAAGGTGTGTGAAATCCACGAATCAGCACTGGACCCGCTCTCGGTGGATCATGGCCCGTACCCCCTTGAACAAGGGGAGGCCTGCGCCCCAACAATGAGCACATTAATAGGCTGATGATGAAGTACTTAACATCAGAGGGTCGTTTGCTCGTTTAGATTCCTTACATATGTTAATTAATGTTGTATAAAATGAAGTGTTGAACCACTTTCCTTGGGTTAAAACCACTTGTCTGTACGTATTTCGAGGTGCTACGCATTTTGACGCAACAATATGAGTGTATTGTTTCCAATTTATTTTCTTCAACTCATTTCTACGTACGTACGATAAAATTATCAGATTCTTTGGAATCGATCATATTATTCTTGATATTATTATGAGCTCTACAGGTGATATCATTTTCAACGGCGAGATATCACGATACACGGATATACACTTAAATTACACAAAGAAAGATTACCCGTTAGGTATTGGTTAGGTATTGTCATTAGAATATAGAAGTAATAAAACTCAAGGTCATTTGTATTCTGCCCTTGATAACGAAAATACGATAGCGGCGAAGGTACAATTAAGTTAGATATTTTACGAGTATTTTGGGTAAGACTCCATCATCATTATTAATGTCTATTAACGTCCCCATTGTTGGGGTTCGGTACAGCCTCCTCTTAGGGATTTGGAAGGGGGGGTACGGCCATATATGATCCACCATGCGGGTCCATTGGTGATTGGTGTATTTCACATAGCTCTGGAAAACATGATTATTCCCAAACATGCTGGTTTCCTCACGATATTTTCAGAGCATTCAGTCAAGTCAGAGCAAGAAACCGGAAAATCCGAAATACTTTGGCAAGCCTTGAATCAAACCCTGATGTGAGAGTTCGGTGTCCTAAACACAGCGCCACTGACGCTCTACTATTTCATTACATACTGTTATTTAATTATTTCAACAAATTACTAGTAGTAATATTTTTTAAACCCCATAGGTGTGCCAACCCTCAGTGGACTGCAGCTCTCCCGAATGGCAGGGCCGCTACATCCAAACATCTGAGTACCACTGCACTGGAAACCAGGATGACCACACGTTCAAGGATATGAGGAAGTCCTTCCTTAGCGGACATTCTTCGTGGGCAGCCTACACCATGATCTTTTTGGCTGTGAGTAAAACTACTTACACTAACAAATTTCGATAATGAAGGATGTTGTTGGGATCTATCAAATGCATTTGTCTCGTTGGAGATAAAGCCATGCTATCCCTTTCTACGCCATCGCTCTAGATAGAGATGATACGAGACTTAAGGAAGCCTTAAAGCATTAAAGAAGTATCTTGCAACTCACGGATAGTCTATCAAGAATATTGTCCTGTACACCGTTCACTTAATTGTCCCTGCTGCTTTTACCATGCTTTTCCTTCAGGAATTTCTTCTCAAATTCATAAGAATGACCTATTCTTCCAGCTATACCTCGAAAAGCGCATGGTATGGCGAGGTACGCGCGTTCTTCGTCACACGCTACAGTTTGGCGCCCTCATGCTGAGCTGGTTCACGGCTCTGTCCCGCGTATCCGACTACAAGCATCACTGGAGCGACGTGCTGGCTGGCTACTTCATGGGGCTCACTATGGCTGTCCTCGTGGTAAGTCACACGCTGTAGTTTTCTGCCCTCATGCTGAGTTGGTTTACGGCACTGTCCCGCGTCTCCGAATACAAGCATCACTGGAGCAACGATCTGGATGGCTACTTCATTATTCATGGGGCTCACCATGGCTGTCCTCGTGGTACGTCGCTACACGCTGCAGATTGGTGCCCTCATAATGAGCTGGTTCACAGCCATGGCCCGTGACTCTGAACTGGGCCTGCCGCCCGCCCCCTTCAAGACACCCTAGTCTTCTAACCTAATCCATCATCATCAGCGCCGAAACTTCGAGCTCGGTTCGCACGCTCCCGTCCTCCACTCCGTCCATGCCTTCGGCCTTTGAATTGTTGCGCGAGTAGATATGGTGCAGTCAGGGTGCCAAAATCATATTACCTAAGGCGCCTGGAACCCGAAATCTGATCCTATCTCCATATACTCCAGTACCTGGGACTTTCCGCTCCTATAGGCTCGTATACATCCTGGAAATGTGTCCCGTCCACTTTCTTGTCAACTAATTCATTACACTGTTAGTTTACAGGTTCCGTCCGGAAAAATCAGTCTGAATTTTTTACAATACCTACCTTCTCGTACTTATTTGAAACCGGATCTCTAACATATCAATGTTAGTAGATCCGGATTCAAACATTGGAAAAACACCCAGTCTGGACCCGTATACTTTCGGTCCTTTATCAATAATCTTTAACGACATGAGTCACGGAGGTTATTCACTTATTTGTTATCGTTATCTTAGCCTAATTAAGTGACTTAATAATAAAAAATAGACCATTGTTTAAGTTGCTCGTTATTTTTACTGTATTATGAAAGCGAGGTCTGTGGGTTATCGTAATTTCACGATTTACGTAGTAAGTACGTAGTAATGAAGTCCATTAATAGATTTTTTGGTGTTTTCAGTAAAAAAAAAATTTTTTTAATTAAATAAGGAGAGCAGACAAGCAAACGGGCCACCTGATGGTAAGTGGTCACCATCGCCCATAGTCATCACACCTCACTTTATTAATATTAGAGGGTTTTTGATGCGCTGCTAACCTTGAGGACTAAGATGGAATGCCTCATGTGCCGGTAATTACGCTGGCCCTCTTACCCTTCAAACCGAAACACAGAAATGCAAGCATTTCTGCTTCACGGCAGAAATAGATAAGAGGGTGGTACCACCCCAGGCGATCCTTCACTTTAGGATCTACCACTACCATTAATATATAAATATACCAAGAGTCAATATATCAAGGTGCCATGAACTGGTTTCAGACCTAAAATACAACAGTGTTCAGGCGTTGCCTAAACACATTAAATTTAAAAAAAAAATTATGTCACTCTCCTTTTTTTTCTACACTAAATGACTTAACTTCATTGAACAACTTCTTGAGCTTTAAAGGGGTGGTTTCTTGTCCTTCCCTATTTTAAACACTGATAGTTTCAATGTGCAAGTTTCCCCACGACGATGTTTTCCTTCGCCGTCGGAACAGTCAGTAAATGTACGTCAGTCTTCGAAAAAATCGAAACACATTGGTAAATTGCATGGTTTTGAACCCGGACCTTAACATCTTATTAACCCGTTGAAGACGGACAAAGGGTGTGTTGCTCCTGCAAGACAACGCACCGGTTCATAAGAGCAAAGTTGCGATGACTGCTCTACACAGGTGTGGTTTCGAATCGCTTGCGCATCCACCATACAGTCCCGACCTGGCCCCTGATAATTATTATTTATTCCCAAATTTGAAAAAAGAGTTAAGGGGAAAAGTTTCATGCCGATGAAGAAGTGAAGGAGGCGATTTCGACTCATTTTGAAGAAAAAGAGAAATCTTATTTTTTTGATGGAATAGAAAAGTTAATATCAAGATCTAAAAAATGTATTGAGCTTATGGGGATTATATAGAAAAAGAAAAATACTTTCATTCTATTTTTAATTTACAATCCCTCCATTCCGCGGACATCTGGACCTCCCTTGAAAGTAAGGAACGTACCAGCCCCACTCTATTTTTTCGTCCAAGATCAATAATAACTTTTTTTTCTATTGTTCACAGTGGACTTGGGGCACCGACTTAGTGAAACGAAGATATGACCATTCTCCAGTGCCACAGCACGAATTATCTCTAAACCCACATCATCATGTGACCGCAGAGTCTGCGTAGTTTTATTATTAGGATCATGAAGGATACAACGCGTGCCAGCCCCTAGGAGAGAGTATTTTGTTCTTTCTTCCAAGATTAGGATAAACTGTAAATAGTACTTACCTGTTCTGTTAGGAATCACACTTATGGACAAGATCCGCAACACAGAGATCCGACAATGAACTAAAGTTCTAGACGTGGGAAAGCGGGTTGCGATGCTAAAGTGGCGATGGGACACTTGGTTAGACGTGGTGACGGCCGGTGAACCAGAGCCCTCACTGAATGGTGACCAAGGTCAGGAAAAAAAGAGGAGTAGGTCGTCCAGCAGCTAGATGGGCGGATGACATCACCAAAGTTGTATCGAAGACCTGGATGCGGCTTGCACAGGATCGTATAGGGTGCCACAAAAGAGAGGAGGCGACCCTGCAGTGGGACGACATGGGCTGATGATGATGATGATGAGTAGTATTAGAAGCTTGCCATAATATATTTATATTTTTATATATATATTTTTTGTATAAGGGAGAGCAGACCAGCAAAAAGGTCACCCGATGTGGTCACCGTGGCCCATAGATATCTCACCTCACTAAAAAGTCATTAGAAGGTTTTCGTTGATCTATTAAGCTTGAGGACTTAGTGTCTCATGTGCCGGTAATTACTCTGGCTCTTTTACCCTTCTTAAGCATTGCTGTTTTGCGGCAGAAATAGGTAAAAGGGGGGTATATCCCTCCAGACAGACTCTGCACAGAGACATACCACCTTCACCTTAATTTAAAACAGCGGCTAAAAGTATGTAGATTTTCTGTTTTATAGATTGTATTGTCTTAATTAACCAATATCACATTATTAATTCATTAATTCCTGTCAGTTTAGGAATTTAAAGAAAACACGTTGCATCAACGTGTTTTTTATATTTAATTTATGCAACTTATGAATAGAGTTAATAAGTTAGTTAAAACGTTAGGTAATATTTAAATAAGATTAGATTTATTATAATTTTCTGTCGAATTTGTCAATAAACTGTGTGCAAAACCATCTCAAATTGCTTTCGTATATTTATTTTAGACTTATCGAATCTAATATAAAAATTATCATAGCTTTGTCTATCTAAAGAAGATAATAAGCTTTTTCTCTATGTCCCCGTTCTCTATCTTGGATCTCATCACCATCAGACGATATGAGAATGAAAAACTCTAAATTATAATCCAACATCACCATAATTTGCATTTTCTTCTTAAAAAATTGCTGGCGGCTGTGATCATTAGGGAAACTTATAAAGGCAAAGATTCTGTTAATACATTTTGCTCATCACATTTATTAAGTAAGTAAGTAATATGTTTATTTCACACACAGCAATGACCGAAACAGTTATAATTATGATAAAATAATTATGTAGTCAAAGGTAAACATATTGAAATCATGTCTGATGGTCTGCTGTTGTTGTGAAAAGGGCCTCAACTTATTAGGAACTACTCCGCTGGGGTCGTCCTAGATTGACCATAGATTTTAATATACAGAACAGACGACCCCAACGGCGAGCACGCGTGAAACGACGAATAAGGGGGCGTCCATTAATTACGTGAGGCATTTTTTAGGATTTTGTAACCCCCCCTGGTGAGATTTTGTGAGATTTTCCTCAACTCCCTCCCCCCCTCTCCTAATCTCACGTGAGATTTTTTTAAATTTGTGTTTTGATTATGAACGCGTTGGATTATACGACAAACACTATTGTGTCGAATTTTCTCATATTTTTACTCTAGAAAAATTTATTACTTTAATTTGATTTACTTAAATTACTACTATTATTATTATTATTATTTACTTTAATTTGAGTACTGTTTTTTGCTAAACATTTTACACTGTTTTTTGCTAAAAAAAATTACGTTATATTTTCGAAAATATTCTCTCTGCCTTCCCCGCAAGAGATATAGCGTGAAGTTATGTATGTAACTACTACGTCTACCAGTGAATGTACGACTACGAGTACAATAAACGAGTTAAAATATCGAACAAACCTTGTGGGAGCAAACATACCTGCATGTTATTTAAAACTTTTTCATTGTAAAAGAAAAGACAGCATGAGTTGAGCTTGACTCAAATATGACAGAATTAAGTTCACCGAACTGAAAATTCGTTTGAGTCATCGAGCTCGTTGCCTGGAAGAGATCGCTCTTAGCGATGAGGCCGCCTAAATTGTACTTCACTATTTCCTTTTCTATTATTTGTTTGTTGTTTTCTAATTGTGCAATAAGGTGTATTTTACTTTACTCACTTTACTTACTAGTTTGGGAAAGGTGGGTGAAAAATATTAGGTATGAAGCTTGGTTTTGAACACGAAAGGAAACGAACGAATCGTATTTTAAAAATAATCTAATATTTTTTCGTAGAAAGATAACTACGTCGAATTTGAGAAGGAACTACGGTGTTTATTTTATTGTTCCAAAATTGTTATCTGGTGATTTTGATAGCTAAAATCGGTATAGTTTTGTCTAGCAAACGTCAGTAACAGTGACAATGTGTTGAACTCTTAAAATAAACTTCTCGTTAGTGGTTCGTTGTGTAGTTTCACTCTGTGATTCTGCAGCGGGCCATGAGAATTCGCCAGAGACTAGAACGGTTGAAATTTCCGTCATAACTCCTAGGAGTGTTAAAATGTATCTACACCACAATATTTTGATGCTGAAAAACTAAAGAGTCTAGTTGCCTTCTTTATTGCCGCTCTGAAAGAGTCAAACACTGCGCACTTTAATGTTTTAAATAGGTACTAGTACTTAAAATTCCTCGTTTTAGTAACTATATTCAGTTGGACACTATAATTGATAGACAGGATAAGATCTTAGTTGAAGTGAAGCCTACTTGGTAGAAACAAGTGTTTGTTTAAAGTAAACAAGTTTTTTTAATACCTTATACATACGTCTAGGGTTGCCAGGTCGCCAAATCTAATAGCCGGACGGACCAGCCAGTTTGGCCGGACATTTGGGTAAAAAGGCCGGACACCCTACATTATTAAGGATTTTGTGTCTCCGTATTAATTGGTACGACCACACGACAAAATTTTTTTGAGTGAAATCAAGCTTTTTGGTTATTACCATAAATCTTGTTAAATTCTAATGAAACAAATAAAATCCAATGCCAAATCAGTCTAAGTACTTTATTATTAATCAGTCAAATAATATGCGAATGCAAAAAACATGCGAACTGCGGGAGCGACCGACCGACACAGTCGACTCGCCTGCGCTCGGCCACGCTCGGCGCTTGCTCGTTTGCGAATGTAAAAAGCCTAACAAAAGCCGGACAGGCCGGACACCGTTTATTTTGGCCGGACAAGCAATCAAAAAGCCTAACCATGTCCGGCTTTATCCGGACGCCTGGCAACGCTACATACGTCCGTTCATACTGCAGCATCAGCGAATACGGTATCAAAATATAGCTTTCTGTAAACAAGATAAAGTTAAGATTGATGTCTTTTGGACCCCGAGTGGTAATACCCAAGAAATGATTACCTATCAACTGATTTAGCCATTAGTAGGAACATAACGGATTTACATACCTATTTTATTTCATTACAATAACGTTTATTTTTAAACACACTCATTAAACTATATAAGGCGGTGATGGCGTGTCGATGCTCAGTTGAGTTTTTTATTTGAGGATCGACATTCATATTTAAATTGACGTGGTTCAGAATGTCAACAAATGTGCTAAAGAAACTTGTTGTGGATTTATTTTTGATTAGTGGACGTAAGTCTTTTTATTATCACATAATTTATAGCACGCGGGTCCAGTAAATGCCTATTCACTCTGGCCTTGAAGATCCCAAGGTTGAAGGTTTCGGGAAATATAGACGCCGGCAGGCTGCAATAAAACTACAATAAGCTTAAATGCCATTTAATGTAAATAAATTATTCCTTAATAAATTACTCATTCTCCATAATTTCTGGTAAATCCCTATCCGTTTCTTGATCAAAGTAACTTTCTGGTACAACGTAGTTTTCTGGTGGTCTCATGGAGCCGAAAACCCTTTTTGTATTGCCTTCTTTATCACTCTTACTACGTTCACTATCTTCTATCTCATTATTTCGAGTACCTTAAGCGCGAACACGTGGAAAGAATGTAAATGACGGAAGGCAAAGAAATACGAGCAGAAGATAAAAGTGGAGTCGACCTTGACTGTGACATTTAAAGATCAAATTGATGAAGTCAACACAATTCAATCGAAAATCTATGACCACTCTCTCAAGTTGACCATAAATCAACTTGAGAGAGTGGTCATAGATTTTAATGAATTTTCAACATACAAATCATGACCCAAACGGCACCCCTGTGAAGTTGACCGGCCCCAAAGCCGTTGCCCGCAATTCACCTATGCAGGTCGAAAGTACTCAGTAAGTACTTGTAAGTACTGTGCAACTTTTCGTTAGTACTCGTACACTTTTCGAATATTTAATATTTTAAATTTTTGGGGCGGGCCGACTTCACACGGGACGCCTCAAACAACTTTTTCCACTTTTTTTTATTTTCGTAACTAACGATAATATTTTGGAACAATCGAGTACTAACGATTGTCTATCGAGTGGCGAAAAAAAAGTCGAAAAAGTCGTTTGGGGCGGGGAGTGTGAAGTAGGCCCGCCCCAAAAAGTTTAAAAAAAATAATCGAATAGTGTACGAGTACTAACGAAAAGTTGCTACTTAACGAGTACTTTCGACCTGGATTGGTGAATTACGGGCAACGTCTTTGGGGCCGATCAACTTCACAAGGGTCCAAACGGCGAGCATGAAGAGCGGAATGATTGTAAAGTTAGAAGTAAAAGAGGAGAGCCAATTTCCTTTTGACCCTGTCTTCTTATTCAAAACAGGTGGTACCGCAACGGCGGGTGTCAAAACAATTGCAATCGGCCAACTGTAAATACATACGGGGTTCCCTGCCCAAAATTGTAGGCACCGAATACGAATTTAAACCCCCGATCGACCGATGAAGGGTTGTTATATAAGTTTGATGCGTTTTTCTATGTCGGGTGATAATTTAACAACCAATATTTCGATTTGGACCAAGTTTTTTTTTATTTAATTTAGAAGTGTTATCCTTGTTTGATAAAAATTGTGGTTACCAGGAGTTTGGAGTATCTTGATCGGGTCTCTGGAACGGTAATAGTTAGGTGGTTCGAGTTTTGATTCCAAACGTTTAGAACAATAGTACCCTTCCCACGTCTGGAACCTTGAGGACCTGATGATGACCAGGAAAAAGTTAGGGGATCTCCACAGTGGTAAATCGGGTGTATCTTAATTTTTAATTAGAGTTATTTTCTCAACAGTGCTAGTATGCTTATATGCATCCTTCAACTTATGGACGCCTTTCCAGCGAGGGTTCTTCTGCGGAGACCAGAGTCTGATGATGCCGTATCAACCTAACACGATCACTGTACCCATGTTGTGGATATTTGAATTAGCGATGCCTATATCCGCGGTAAGCATAGATTGACTGTCAGTTGCACTAAGTTGTTGTTAAAAAAAGGAATTCTAAATAATTAACCCCTGACTGACTGAAGAAGGGGGTTTGACGCGTCTGCCTTTTGTCTGTGACATCATAATTCAAAAACTGATGATCCGATTTGTATCCGGTTTTTTTTAATTTAACCTTGCTCCTGTGGCTGTCAAAATTACCCAAATTACCACGGCAATTCAGGATCAGGATCTGTGAACGGTGTGTGCCTAGTATTTGTACAGGGTCTAGATTCTGTTTGACAGGCGGTGTAACGCACCGTCCTTACAGGTTAACATCGAATGTTCTTAGTCATCTCTGATAAAAATTTGACAACTGTATTACGCAGGTAAGTTTTGAAAAAATATTTGGAACCATCATAATTAAATAATTTTATTTATTTATTTATTTTATTACAAAAATTGCACAGCAATACAGTTAATACAGTATAAGTACTGTATTGTGTCAAGCATATAAATTCACAGTGTACAAATCTACTGTTAAGATACTATACGATACATTAAGATGTATCGTATAGATGATGCATGATTATTGTATTTAATCTATCTAACATCATCATCATCCGCCTTCTGCACATTGTATTGTACCTCTCTTTATGTTGTATGTTTTGTTTATGTCCCGGGTGTGCAATAAAGTATATATGTATTTGGATCATATCTTATAAAGATAAAACAACTTACAACTCATTCATTCATCTTCTTACAAAATCGCAGACATTGGTAACATAATAACAATAATTAAACAAAATAAGTTATTAAATAACATTTTATTTTACTTTTGTACATTTTCACTTGTGTATTATGTTTTCATTCTGTAATTATAATATAAACAATTTAAGTTGTAAATATGTAAATAAATGATCCACAAGATTAAAAAAAGTACTTAAATTAACTAATAATAATTAATATTGTAGTGAAAACCCCCTATAGTCCAGAAAGGGGGGTGTACAGTACCCATAACTGAACAACTTTCACTATGGGGCCAACTGTAAAATCGCCAAAAAAAAAATCAGCTGTTTCATACATTTCGGTCGTGAAGGCATTGGAGCTTTTGTACGGAACAGCTTTATATTTCGCGATTTCTGAGTTGAATCCCATAGTGAAAGTTGTTCAGTTATGGGTACTGTATATCCCCCCTCCCCTTGTATAAATCATACAGTGAAATAAATTATCCTTATTCCAATATAACGGGACTATAGGTTTTTTTTTGTTACACTCAGAATATGTAATATAGAGCTGTAAGTAGCGTAGAAAGTGATATTTGAAAGAAAACTTAACTTTGCTACAGTCTGTCCTCTAGGTGCCGGCTAGCAGGGTTCTAGGATAGTGTGCAGATGTGGTAATAAAGGAAGTTGGTAATAGATATTATATTTTTAAAGAACAGAACAACACAGAAAATAATAAATGTAGAAAATAGGTAGTAGTAGGAGATGAAATAAAACAGAGAAACGTCCGTTAAAGACAAAATACAGAGAGAAAGTGCAAAATACAAAGAAAACAATAAAATTAATGGAATAATGGAATTTATAAATGGAATGAATTGAATTTTGAAAATATAGATGAAGAAATGAAGATGCCAACACGAACGATGAGATAGACGCTAACGATGAGGTTGAAATTGATGTCAAGGAGGTTGATATGGACGATGAAGCCGACATCGTTACAACTTTAAGGACGTTTCGTGCTACAGCCGGTTAGTCTTTCTACTGTCTCTGAGATATTGAAAAGGGGTGTATTGAAAAATGATCTGTAATGCCGTGTAACTGTTGTTATCAATACAGTATTGTATTGTATTGGTACTTATACGACAGACGCGGGTCACCAGTTTATCACACTGTGTACGGGAATTTACATATTTCTCTGTTTTTATAATTTTTATCTTATTAATTACATACGTACGACAACAGAGTACTTTACACCTAAGTTATTTAATAAGTTAGGTTAGGTTTAAGAAATTGATTCATAGTGGGTTCGGTTTGTGTGGGTTATTTATTGGGGACGTTTCTCTTACATAGAGTTGCATTAGACGCCCTTAATGTTAAGGCTTCCTGAAGTTTCGTGTCATCTCTATTTCGAGCTATGTCGTAGAGAGAGATAGCATGTGTTTTAATTAAAACTGTTTTGTTCTACTGACGGATATGATGTAAACATATACACGTATATATAACGTACTGTGCGTTTTCACATTAGACGTTAACGACACCGACACGACACCACAATATGTATGATGTCGTGGACGACATAGTGTGAAAGCGTCTAGTACTAACTTGAAATTAAAATTGAAAACGTTTATTTAACACTGTAAACACCAAAATATAGAACACAATACAGAAGTATACAAAGTTTAATACATGCAGCACAGAACATCCGGTGCGGTACAGTGCCAAAAAGGGTACACCAGCTCAGCATAATGCTGAGGCAAGCCACAGCGCTGATTTTCAGCCGGCCCCTCAGTGACTGCACGGACGAAGAAAGCAACAGTGTGTGCGTGTTGTGTTGTATGAATGTGTTTGTTGAAAAATGTATGAGATACGACAACCAACACCGTCTAATGTGAAAATGCCTATACTCATACCATTTATTGCTTTTAATGTATTACAATTGGTCTTAAAACAATATATTATCTGATCATACATGAAACCCTGAGTAGGGCACCGCAATATAAAATAAGAGATTATAATAAATTATAATAGTAATGAATGCTAACGGGATAAATTAAATTAAATGTCATTATAAGTTATACATAATAGATTTTATAGTTAAGTATTGGTTTTATCATCAAAAAACTCCTGCAGTGAATAGAAACATTTGTTAAGAAGATATAACTTTAATCTTTTATTGAATATTGAATCATTCCAAGGAACTCCCGGCTCGTCCTAAATTTTAGAGACAAAACAGAAATAGTTTAATACTTACTTATTTTCCCTTTATTGTTACAGTTTATTTTTAATTATTCTCAATAAATCATTTATAAACATAAATTATATATTTTATAATCATCTGCCGGCTGATATCATACGGCTACAGCTCACAGAGTTTAAATATAAAATGCGCAAATGATGCTATGAAATGAAGCATATTAAAGTGTCACTGAGCACTTCAGTGTAGGGATGTTACGGAGCTTCGACTACGACTCCGAAAGGTCGGAACTTCCGATTGATTTTACACCTCCGTCTCCGACTTCGGCTCCGATAATTTTGAATCGGAGGTTATACCGAAGATTTGTGAGCAAACATATTCACATATCAATATTTTATTAAATAGTGTAGGACTACATAAAGGAATATGTGTTATGGCTGCAAACGTCATCATAAAAAGTCATCATCATAAGTCTATTGTAGTACAATAAAGTGTAAATAAATAAATAAATAAAAAATATTGGCCAGTTCAACTACAAAAATTAAAAAACGCCCCCGACTCCGGCTCCGAATCCTGGTTCTGACTCCAGTTCCGACTCCGATAAATCAAATTTAAAACCTTCGGTTTCGACTCCGGTTCTGGTAAAACCACCTCTGTAACATCCCTACTTTCAGTGCTCGAGCATAGATGTCATTACTCGTGGCAAATTTAATTGACATTAATATAACATTATTTTCATGACATTATTGTACGCCTAGATTACGTAGTTTTTGATATAAGTGGATTAAGGATCTGGATTATAATGACACAGAAAATTTAATGGCGACTAAAAAGTAGCCAGATATACTAACAATAACAGGTGCATACACACACACACACACACACATAAATACACTCACACACACACTCACACTCACTCACACACACACACACACGCGCGCGCGCTTGCTACACTCACCCTTAAACACCCTCTCACAACAGGTTTTATTAAATAATAATAATATTTATCTAATTTTTATATAAGTGCATCCCCCAGGCCATTAATTAGACTTGCTATCTACTACGCTGCAAGACGGCCGATGAGGCCAGTGCAGGTGGTAGATACCGATATTTACTTATACATTGTAACTACACTATTGTTAAGTGATTATAATTTGAATAATGTTTGGGTTAATAAATATTTTTGTATTTGTATTTTTTTTTGTAAGTACTATATTTTTTAAATGTTACCTTGTATATTTACTCACAAACAACAATAAAATAAATAAACAGCTATTCTAAACACGACAGCGCATCAGCAATTTGCCAATGTTTATTCTTATAAAGAAACGGTTCCTTGACGATAATCACATACACTGACATCAAACAGCTGGCCCATCTGGCTCATCTGCTTATCTTCAACTTAAAAAAATAACTGTCTACGTTATTTCCAGTTACTAATTTGCGAATTGGCACTCCTGCGCAAAGAACACGACGAGCTGCGTTGCCTGGGCGTGCGCATTCCGGTGTGGCTGCGCGGCTCCTACTGCGCCGCGATCTCCTTCTGCCTGGGCCTGTGCTTTCAGGAGCTAAGCTCTAGCGTGGCTAAGAAATCTATTGGCAGATTGCGACCACACTTCTTTGAGGTAACACGCCCCTAAAAATCTCAAAGTCGGTAGGTATAACGATAAAGTTTTAATTTCTAGATTAGAGCGCTGGGGGAAACAATTTGACCCCCTCCCCCTAGTAGTAGAGGGGTGATCTGCGTGGGCTCTAATCTTTAAAATGATCTGGATCTTCTCTAGGTCTTCTCTTTTGCCTTTTATTCAGGGCTGCTATGAGTGAGCGCATGCGACTATCTACTGGGTATCTGAAACTCATAAACTCCCTCCCCGACCGCTGATCCTGGCTACGGGCCTGTTTGGGGTCGGGTCTCTTGGTTCATAAGCATCAGGACGGTCTATCCTGAGTTGTCACATTATCCAAATGGGCTCGTTCTAAGCCTTTAGACACCATGAACCACCAGGTTGGCTCTACCTATCCCTTTTGTTATCCGTCTATAATTGTCCGATACGGAACGACACAAATCTCCACTGATATGTAATGCTGGATGCTCACAAAAATGCTAAAGATGTAGTTTCTTTCAGGTGTGCCAGCCGTCAGTGAACTGCAGCGCCCCTGAATGGCAGGGGCGCTACGTCCATCCGCACGAGTACCACTGCAGGGGGCGCAAGGATGAAGTGAACTTGTCCTTCCTCAGTGGCCACGCGTCGTGGTCAGCCTACACTATGATATTTTTGGTTGTAAGTAAAACTAAAAAGGGGGCGAATTAATTAATAATATTTAATGTTTTATGTAAGAAAAACACACTATTCCTGATTTTAAGGTTGAAGGGAAAATTTGGTATTTAAATTCACGAGTTTAACATACGAAATCGGACTAGTGGCGCCATCTCGTCTAGAACTAGTGAGCAATCTCCATAAGGTGAATTTCAAAATCTTTGGTTTACCTGTAGGTAAACAGGTACACACGATGTATCGTGTCATAGAAAATACATAATATAATAATACTTGACCATGTATTTTAAGAGCGTCGGTGGTCTAGTGGCTAGAACACCGTACTCCCATGTGAAACCATGTCCGCGTGCGAAACCATGCTATTCCATGTACCAATTATTTTTTCGGACTTTTTCGAAGACTTACGTATAATTACCGACTGCTCTGGTGAAGGAAAACATCGTGAGGAAACCTGCATGTCTGAGGAAATTAAAAGTTTCCAAAGGCGTGTGAAATACACCAATCTGCATTGGGCCCGCTCGGTAGATCATGGCCTGTACCCCCTTGTGCAAGCAGAGGCCTGTGCCCCAACAGTGGGGACATTAATAGGCTGATGATGATGATGTATTTTAGGTCATGACCGGTACATATACCGGTAATTACGCTGACTAGAGAGCGTAATAAGAGTACCCTTTAAACCGGAACACAGCATTGTAAGCATTGCTGCTTTGCGGTAAAAGGGCGGTACCTCCCCTGACTATATAGAGTCATACTGCTCTGTTCTGAATCCCGATACGTGCGCCGATACTCCACCATAATAAAAATATCAAAATATCTTCTCCAGGTGTACCTAGAAAAGCGCATGGTATGGCGAGGCACTCGCGTCCTTCGCCACGTCATACAATTCGCCGCCATGCTGCTGAGCTGCTTCGTATCTCTATCCCGAATTTCAGACTACCAGCATCACTGGAATGACGTGTTAGCTGGCTATCTGCTGGGAGCTACCATTGCTGTGTTAATGGTAAGAACAGCCACACGTTTAGTTTGTACGTAGCCAATCAACATGTAGATACGTTTCCACCATATCTTTTTTTACCCTCCAGACTCGCGCCACGATGTCTTACAAATTTTTTTAGGTCTGCTATTTTGAAATGGCCATATGATGCCATGATATCATCACAATTTTGTTATGGCTTTGAGAAATTAAATTCAATTAATCCAATTAACGAGAAATTTGTGATATATTTGCTTTTCTGTTTACGGAGTGTGCTAGTGACACAAAGCTTTGCGTTTTATGTCCTATTGGCAGAAAAAGTATGCTACAAAATCATTAACTAATGACTATGACTGATGTCGGACGACAGCATCCGGGACCGACAGTTTATAACGTACTCTCCGAGGCATGGAGGGACTCCGACGAAATATACCACTAGTGACCCAACCTGGTTTCGGCCGTTGCTCGCAACTTAGTCGCCACGAGTTTCTCCAATTGAAATGACTAATACCGACATTATACTTTTAGAGCACATGGGGAACGGACTTGGTGAAGATTCATGGACACACGCCACTTCCGCAGCATGATTTAACCTTGAAGAAAACCAGTCGTCAATCCAGTATGGAATGTCATGATTGTGACAAAGTTGTGTGAGATGATAGAACAGAATATTTTGCTAATCTGATCATTACCTGTTTCATTTTATTGTTAAAAATAAATAAAAGCTATGACCACCGATGTTCAAAGGTTGTGTGGAAGTGATCGCTTTTATCGATAAGACCGCCTATATTGTATTCTACCATTACATACGCAAATATTTAGTTTTGTGCAATAAAGTATGTTATATTCTATCAATATTTCATTTCTTTGTTGTTCTTGCTCCTTGGAAGAAGTTTCCTGAATTGTCTGACTGCCATGTGCACGAAACGTTCTTAAAGTTAAGTCTTCATTAAAATACATGCTATCCCTTTCTTATTCTCGGAAACTACGACGGAGACTCGACTTCTAAGATATAGGTTTCGACCTAGTTTGTTAGTCGGAGGTCGTAGTAAATAAATAAAACATTTTGATGGTTTTATGTCATAGCTCTAGATAGAGATACCACAAGACTTAAGGAAGCCTTAACATTATGAACGTTTCTTGCAACTCACGTCAGATCAACCTCCGCGATAATTTAGTGTCCTGGCCTGCCTTTATATGAAAAGCAAATATATTTTCCAACGTTATTGCTTTTGGTTATTGTTGAGGCCAAGATCCACTTCGGGTCGCTGCACCAGCGGAGTAAGTAAGTAAGTATTGCTTTTATACAAAAAGGGATATAACAGTTGTCTCTTTAAAAAATTCATACGCATATAGAGTCAGTATCTTGAGTCCAGGCAGAATATAAAAATCCATCCAGTCTTAGAAAAAGTGCCTGCGATTTGGGTACACGAAACACGCCTGAGCAGTATTTTCGAGTACTGAGTTACCATGCAAGTAATCAATTCAAGTATTTTGTTAGATACTGTATATTTTCATATTATTAATGATTTGTTGTTAACTTTGGGGGCGCTATTTTATGTTTCTATTATAAAGAGCTCGTTGATGTCTTTTGTATGGGGAAGTAAAGCATGAAACTTTTTATGATTTATCTTATTATCTAATTCGTATTCGTTATGGAAGTTCAATATAATACCCTTTTTAATCCCCGACCGACCCATGAAGGGGTGTTAAACATTTGTCGCTTTGGTCTGTGGCATTATAAATGACAGTTGTTGTTGTTGACCGGGTCCAAATCGGGTCATATCGGTTGTTGAGTTAACAACCGATATGACCCGATTTGGACACGGTTTTTTCATTAAACAGATAATTTTGACATCATAGAAGAGTGATTAAGATCCACATGTGATTCAATCCGCGCTTCACGAAATGGCTAAAAATCTAAGACAGATAGTGTACCTACTCGTACAACTCGACCATTACAGTATCTGTCCAAGATTATTAGCACTTCGTGAAATGCGCCATTACGCTATGCTTCTACGACATATATATTCCCTTACTTTTTCCTGGTTATCATACTTCCAAAATGGTAAGACGGGATTTCTTAAATTTTTGATTTAGAGTTTGTGGTTGCGCAGAGGGCGCCTATATCAAAAAGAATAGAAAGCCATGAACTTTCGAAGAGTACAATTTATTAGAAATCCAAAAAATGCTATATAAAACCAAGATCACAAAACGTTGCCGCCAGGTAACGATGCATAGCGACACCTGTCGGCAAATTAACATAAACTACTACTAGGGCATTAGACATACCGCCCACCATGGACAACTGTTTCAGCTGTCCTTAAAATTAGTATGAAACAAGAAACTGAAACCCAACTGCAACAATCAAAATAGTTTAACTAATATCTATACATCTTAACAAAGTACTTGGAATGTTAACTCTTTAACAAATTCAAAGTTTGCCTATATTCAAATGCTCCGAAATGTGGAAATTAGAATTTAAAACAAAAAATGAAAACAGAAACCTAAAAACATAACCCTGAATCCATTCCAATGAAATACATTACAAAGTTTGATCACACTGACAGAAAAGGACTTAAGTCATTGGTTGATGCAAGCTCAACACCTATACACCACAATAATATCAACTAAACACATATCAAAGCTTCTACTAAAAAACAATTGAATATATGTACATAAATTAACATAACCTGGGCTGAGTTATTATAACTAAATTAATTATAAAAAAGAAACTAGAAAATAAATCCATTCTTGAATGTTCATTTATGTACAATGCTAACCTAAACCTTAAACTAAAAAACAACAATCAAAGGAGTAAAGTTCAGATTAAACATAACACAATTCGTATAAAGATAGCTAACATGAAGCTAATTATCATATCTTAATAATTGAAACACCTATACACATTTACAATTATACAAATGAAAAATTTATAGAAAGAGACGATGTGATACAGAAGACTAATAATTAATTAAATACAAAATATCTCAATAGGCCCCGCCATCATAATTTCACCCCTCGGGAAGCACAATCGGCAGGATTGTCTTCAAATTTGACATAATAAACACGATCATGGTTGGTCGTATTATCTGAATCAATCCGTGCAAATTAAATATTCTTTCCAGCGGACGCAACGGCCAGCCAACCAGGATAACAACATATACGTTACCATACTGGCATCAACGGCAGAAATTTTGTATCTTTCCTTTTTATTGACATCTTGTCTACATTCACGTCTTTCTTGAGTGGATACGACTTTTCGTTTGATCTTCGAGTAATCGTCACTAGTATTTCTAAGACTGTCTTTGTATTTTAGTTCTGTGCAAACGTATATATCTGTTCTTAAGAGATCTATCTTTGGCTTCGTGACTTTCCATCCTGCCACCATCCCATTAATAGATGTCTTCGTTAGGTCTAATTCTTGTACTGCAGCTTCATTTACAACTGAGACCTGAGATCCCTGTTCTTCAAATGCCCAGAGCAGAACGGATTGTTCAAATTCATCTACTACATCTCCAATTGCAGCAGGCAACGACACCGTCTGTTTCCGGGTATCAGGGTCAGGTTTGTTGTCTTTGAAAAACTGAGACAGTACTTCCATTGTGTGGTACCCTCCATTCACTGTTTGTTCTGTTGTTTCAGTTTTCACTTCTTCTTCTTCACTTTCAATTGTTGAAAAATGAGACCCAAACACATGAAGAAGTGAATGATGGCGCCCTTGGCATTCTTTACATTTTTGTTGAATTTTATTACAATTATATGCCGGGTGTTTAGACAGTAGGCAGTATTTACATAATTTCTTCTCTTGTACATACAGTATTCTTTCTAAAGTTGTCAGTTCAACAAAGTCCGAGCAGTCTGTCATTACGTGGTTTTGTGAACAGTAGAGACAAATAAGTCTATCAGTAGGAACTGGGAGAGACATCACATCTTCTTGACTGACAACGTCGACACATTGGGCAGCAGATTCTTCAAAAGGGTTCAATTCATCACAAACTTCTTGCAACTCACTCATATATTCGAAGTATGTTTCTTGTGTCAAGTCGTATAGGTCGTCCGTGAAGTATGAATTTGTTCTCGACTTTTCCGCTACTATTATAACAAAGTGAGTTCTTTTGAATTTAGTCCAAAGAGTTCCAAGATCATTCAGCATAGACTCCAAATAACTTCTCTTTAGATAAGTTTTAGGCAGTTTCTGGAAATCAGTCATTCTTTTTTCTATTTGAGAGCTAAGTTCAATTTGCTGAGGGATAAATTCCCTTTCGATCTTCAATTGAATATTAATTTTCTAAGTCCAAAAACCAATCAAATTTACACTATGTTAAAATTATGTGAAAATATTTCTAAGTCTATAGAATAAAATTCCGAAAATTTTACAAGTTTTTAGAATTAAATCCGAAAATTATTACAAGTGTTTTTGGACTAACCAACCAGACGCTACACAATTCAATCCATAGGTTGGCCACTGCACTTTTCCATTTCACTGTACACTGCCTAATTCACTAACACTTTTTCACTTCACTTTCACTGACTAATACTGTACACTACTATTTACACTACTGCCTACTGCCCCCCGACACCGAACAACTAAATCCGGCTCGAAGGACCACTATGGTTGCGCAGAGGGCGCCTATATCAAAAAGAATAGAAAGCCATGAACTTTCGAAGAGTACAATTTATTAGAAATCCAAAAAATGCTATATAAAACCAAGATCACAAAACGTTGCCGCCAGGTAACGATGCATAGCGACACCTGTCGGCAAATTAACATAAACTACTACTAGGGCATTAGACAGTTTGGCTAAGAGTATTAAGAGCTCGTTGATGTCTTTTGTATGGGAAAGTAATCCATGCATGACCATTTTATGGTTTATCTTATTTTATGTAATTAGTATCGTTAAGTTCAATATAATACAGGTTTTAACTGTTTACAAAATGTAATCAATGTTGTATATAGGATGATTTATTTACGAAATAGTTGCTTGCTTATTTGTCAGAGTTGTTCAGGCCGCCCGTAGGCCTCTGACATGGCTTAACGACTGCTGTCGAACGACAACAACCGGGACCGACTGTTTAACGTGCTTTCCGAGGCACGGGGGAGCTCAGATGAAATATGCCACTAGCGGTCACCCATCCAGGTACCGACCGCGCCAACGTCGCTTAACCTGCACGATCACTTTCGGACCGTGCTCGCAACTAGGGTACTAAATAGTGAATAACGAATGAAAGATTTTCTTTCATTCGTTAGAAGACAAGATTCTATTTTTGGAGGGTTTTTTGGCTTTTATTTCATTTTAATTGTATTTGAAAGTACTTAAAACAAATTGAAAAAGGCCACAAATATCGTATTTCGCAATTGTACAGTCAACAACAATCTATAGTATAGGTACCATCTGTCAAAAACCTTCGATTAAATCTCAAACTTATGCCTGCCATTATGATACATTTCAGATTCTCAAATTTTGACGTTCTGGGTAAGTTGACCTGTGGTTGACTGTACCATGCTCACAATTCGTTTAATCACCGAAACCCTTCCCCTATTTTCAGTACAGTTTTTCAATATTTAAGGTTATTTGCACACTATAAATTATTTCCAATGTTTATAATATCACCTGTAATTATTTCCACTGTTTATAATATCACCTGTAATTATTTCCACTGTTTATAATATCACCTGTAATTATTTCCACTGTTTATAATATCATCTGTAATTATTTCCACTGTTTATAATATCACCTGTAATTATTTCCACTGTTTATAATATCACCTGTAATTATTTCCACTGTTTATAATATCACCTGTAATTATTTCCACTGTTTATAATATCACCTGTAACTCTGTATAAAAAATACATACATACTTACATAAACAAAACTGGTATTTTAACATACAGCAATAAAATAATTTTACATATTTTTTTATATTTTATGTACATATTTTAAACATTATTATTTATTAAGTACCTATAAGTGTTGTATTTTTATTACTTGGTATCATTTAAATCTTTCTTGGGTGCAAGAACGATTACGATGTATTTTACAAAAAAACTGGAAGAAATAGCTTAAAGCTATAAGGCCGCTAATTGTAATTGTATTTTGTATAAAAATAAAATCTTAAATAAACATCTATCGTTATACGTAATATTAACTATTTATGAGGTCATACACCTTACCTATTGGGCGCATCACTGTACCCAATATTATCTTAACCAACTTAACTTGACCCCTAATTTGATCGAAGTGCCTGTAACAATAGGGCTCTGCGCTGGGCGTACGATAAGGGGGTCAGGTAATAGTGGTCGAGTTTACTTTCTCCAGTGGACGAGATCGTACGGAATGCCCAACGTGCAGTCTTACCGCGTCTACCGGTATTGCAAAGAGTATGGAGGTGAGTGTAGATGGGGAAGTAGGTAGAGGGATACCAGAAAATGAAGAAAATTTGGGAAATTGTAAAAAGCCCCCTGGTAACACTCTCAGTAATATTGTAATGTTATGTGATTTAACATTTTTCCAGTAAGTACCTGTATTAATATTGTATCCAAGTCTATAGGGTATTTGACACTTTTTTGAAAAGTATCTTAAAATGTTTAAATCATAGCCGTTCTTTACTAGTTTTTTTTATTTCCACAAAATAAAATCGCTAAATAGTCTTAAACAGCATTTAAATTTTAATTATTTAAAATTCCCTCCATAAAAGGAGGAGGTGAGGCCTTTGCCCAGCAGTGGGACAGTCTATAGGCTATTAAAAAAACTCGCGAAAACGCTGGCCGCGAATTAGCAGAATAGTATAGAAATAACCTTATTGTTTATTTGTTACACTATAAACAATAAAATGTACATCACCCTACAGTACATTTGTTTGTTTACCTATTTTTCATTTTGTTGTTTTTGTTTTATTTCTATTTTTGTTTGTTTATCTATTAGCTTGTAACTGTTATGAGTGCATTCTGGAATAAATCTAAATATTTCTTCTTCTTTCATTAGGATTGTAGAGTTCAAAATCAGGTTCTCACAAAATAATAAGATCAAAAGTATTAAAACCCCAGAGTGCTTCTTTTCAGTATTATTTATAAACTTAGATTAAATAAAATATGATTTGCTTGTCAATAACAATCTTAATCGAAGAACCCTCAAGAAAACAATTTAAATATCGAACACTCTACCAAGATGCGAAGTTCCCAAGATGCAAGCCTCACCGCGGCACCCAGCCACCTTCCATAAAACGTGACCAAACCACCTGTTACCGCAAGAGGTTCTTTGTCAGTCCCCGCGAGGCCGACAGTAAACAATCGCGGGCAGTCCGCGCCGCACTCCGCAGTCCGCTCCCTACCCGCGCTCGCGACACTCGCGTAATCGACCCCACAAATGACCTCCGCGACCACCTGACAGACGCCTGTGCCACTAAATTAAAAATAAAACAAAAAGTAAAATAAGCCAAGATTCGTTCGTGTTCTATATTTGAATATCAAAAAGTACCGTTGCATTTCTTTTCTTTTGCCGTTAACCGCGTGTGCCAGTGTTAAAGTATTGTGCTGTGGGATCTGATGGTTCGCTCTGGTGGAAATGTACAGTATGCCACAGATTATGTAGATGTGTTTGGAAGACGGAAATTGTTTAGATTGAGATCCTATTTTATGGGTAACTTTGATACTGAGAGATAAAGCAGCTGTAGTCTTTTAACTGAGATGGTATAGGTATGAAACCAATTCAAAGTATACAAAAAAATTCAATCAATTATTCATACATATGATACATAAATGGACGTGAGAGTTATGCTATACTATGCTATGCTATAATACATAATTATGTACGTATTACAAAAAGGTAATAAATAAATTGGACCCGGCAGAAAAAGAGTCAAAACCCAATTAATGGTAGAGTTTCTCTTGTAAATGCTAATTGAAAGCCGAAACAAAAACAATATTTAAGATAAACAATAAGAAATAAAAAACGATATTTTGTTCTTAACTTTTTATAAATCATTTTATACTTACTGTCAGTTGCACGGAAAGTTAAGTCTTCATTAAAAACATGCTATCCCTTTCTACACCATAGCTCTAGATAGAGATGACACGAGACTTAAGGATACTTTAACATTTGCAACTCACGTTTATATTTATTTACGTTTTTAGGTATAGAGGGAACTAGAAAGAAAACTCCATTACCTATTTTCACTCTAGTTTAGATTAGACAAAAACACCAAACACTAGTATAATTTAACCCGTACTAGCACATCTTGTATCATGGACATGGGTCTTCAGAAAATACATACCACTTCTACTTCTTCTTACATAATCAGATTCAATCTTATTTCTCAATAGTGCTTTTAAAATGCCATATATTGAATAGTAGAGTTAAGACTCTACTTTGAAATTGAAACTAATACGAGTAGGTGGGAATGGTATCACTCTGTGCACCCTTTTAGCTATTTCTGCCGCAAAGCAGCAATTTAGCAATGAGTCTCTCTATGCTTGTATAAAGAAGCAGACAAGAATTCAGCTGGGTTGGGCAGCATTTCGGAAGTTCCGTCACATGTTCTCGTCGCCCATACCTCAATGTCTAAAGACAAGAGTCTTTAACCAGTGCGTCCTACCAGTAATGACCTACGGAGCCGAAACGTGTACACTGACGGTGCGACTGGTCCACAAATTGAAAGTCGCTCAGCGTGCTATGGAAAGAGCTATGCTCGGAGTATCTCTGCTGGATCGAATCCGAAATGAGGAGATCCGGCATAGAACAAAAGTTATCGACATAGCTCATAAGATTAGCAAGCTGAAGTGGCAGTGGGCCGGTCACATCTGTCGCAGAACCGACAACCGCTGGGGTAGACGAGTTCTGGAGTGGAGACCGCGTTTGGGCAAACGTAGTGTGGGACGCCCCTGCTAGATGGAGCGACGATCTGCGCAAGGTGGCTGGCAGCGACTGGATGAGAAGAGCCGAAGATCGGGCTCAATGGCGCGCCCTGGGAGAGGCCTATGTCCAGCAGTGGACTAGAGTGGGCTGCTGATGATGATGATGCTTGTATTATTGTGCATCGAAAACCTCCTAATAACTTTTTAATGAGGCAAAGGTGATCCCTTACTACCAGATTGTCTGCTCTCCTTATATGTATAATATAAAAAAAATTAAGTTGCAACCTGACGACCGGTTCCCATACAAATGATTCACATTGCATCTTAAGTAAATATTTTGTGCTATTTACTACTTCAATTACAAAAAGTAGGTAGTTTCGAAATGCTAATTTCAACACTTCACAAAGTTTTACAAAGTAAATAGCAAGTAGAAGTCAGTGACCGAGAAACTTAACAATGACAGAAACTTTTATCACCCGCATGTCGTACTTGCTCTACTTACGTTGTTAGGTTCAAACTTATATAATTGGCATCGATTCTGAAGTGTCACTCTCACTCGCTAAACGAAACGTCAATCTCAATCTTTCACGATCTAGTAAACCTATGATATTAATGAGCATGACAGGTATCTTTAGTTTTAAGTTTAGGCTCCACCAAAATCGATGCCATAAAGTAAGTTTGCTCTGACCAAGAACTTAAAAAAAAACCGCGCATTGCGGAATTAAATGTTACTTACTATTTTTTCCATAATGAACTCCATAACACAAATTATAAAACTCTTGTCAAGAGTTTTATAATTTGTGTTATGGAGTTCACTGACCAGGGGGTCAGGGTTTTGTAAATTAGTGCAGTAGTAGGTTTTTTAAAATGAGTAAATTGCTTAAAATATAGGTAATGCCACGCACCTGTAAAATGTGGAACTCTCTTCCACCCGACGTTTTCCCGCAGCGCTAGGACATGGGATGCTTCAAAAAGAACGTTAAAAAAGTCCTCTCCCTCCACGGCCGGCAACACACGTGCAATACCAGGGGTATTGCACGTGTCGCCTAGAGACACGTGCAATACCAGGGGTATTGCACGTGTCTCTAGGCGACGGTGCCTACTTACCATCAGGTGGTCCACCTGCCTGTTTGTCGTAGCCTATTTATATTTTAAAAAAAACACAGAAATATTTTCACACAAGTATGGCGGTAGATAAAGATTCACGACAAGTTTATAGAATCTGTTTTGTTTATGATATATTTATCAAAGTAACATTAACACGCTAATGCTCGCGGTTGTCTGGAACTCCATCAACAATCTTTGCTTATAGATATAAATCAATTTTGATATATTTCAACTGACGAATAATAAAGCAATTGAGAAATAATTATAAACAAAATATTAGGTATGTCTTTCATTAAATAAAAAGTACACCTAGCATTCGCGACTTGACATTCCGCGATTGGTTGCTATTGGCCTATTTCTCCGGATATGTCAACTTATTGAGCGAAATAGCAATATTGAAACTCTTAAGAATAAAGAGAGATAGAGCTCTATTTCACAGGAGCTACTTATCAGTTTATTCTTCGCGATTCTAATCGGTGATAGAGGGGGGCAATAAAATTACCAAAATCGCAACTTTCCTGTGATATTCGAAATGTAAACATCACTCGTACATAACAGGGCTCATTACCGACAGAATTAACACCTATGACTGTTTAGACAATATTTCACCAACATTAGCAAGGCCGGATTTGAAGGTTGGTAGGCCCTGAAGCAAAGAAGAAGTGGAGGCCCTAGTTATTTTTTAAATCAGACGAAACAAGATTCTTTTTCACGGTTTTTCAATAACTTCTTATAAAACACCCGAAATGGTTTTAACGAACTGATGATGGTGTGGTAAAATACAAGAAATAGACAAAAGTAACACACGTGCAATACCTCTGGTATTGCACGTGTCTAGGCGACGGTGACTACTTACCATCAGGTGGCCCATCTGCCTGTTTGTCGTAGCTAATATATATTATTTTAATAAAAGTGAATTAGTGTTATCAGGCAAATTGAACTTGGTTTGCTTTTTTCGACAAAAATCAATAATAATTTCAGTATTAATCATATTGTGGAGGCCCTGGGCTCCAGCCCCTGTTGCCCTCCCCTAAATCCGGCCCCGTTTATTAGAATAGGCGTTATTCTGATAATGTCACTGCTTAATATCAACGTTATGAATAGATTATTTTTTTAAATGTCAGGGCTAATAAACAAGCCTTGCAGCTAACTTGCAGTGTTACAAGTAGAGAATAATACTTAAGTTAATAACCGTAGTGGCAATGATATCATTGCCCTTGCATACTTGCGTATATTACATAATTACAGTGGCGCAGAAAAAAATAGTATTTAAAGAATTATTTACAAACTCTACATACTTTTACATTTTAAGTTAATATTAATTACGTAACTGAGAATGTAAATGATGAAGTCGCTCTACATTTTATACGGCATAATAATATACAAGCAAACTTTGCTTTTATGATAGTAGTTATAACCGTTGCAGAAAAAAAAACATTTTAAGATCTCTACTAACAAAATATAGTTTTGTTAGTAGATATTTTAAAACTGCAACGGTTATAATTACGAAAACAGAAGTTTTGATTCAGCTACACTGAAAAACAACCATTTACCAAGTAACTTTATTCAGATTTATTTGATAGACCGTAACATAATAATTATTTAGAGAGCTACCAATTCAATATTTTTATAAATAAAATTTATTTATTTTGTTAATACACCCATAGTACCTACAAGTTTAGTAAAAATAAAATTGAAATGAAAATAAACAGAAAATTTAATTAAATAAAAAAAATATTATATTAATATCTAAGATTTTTCTGATACCTTTCCCCCGATTTATTTTACCATTATTATTTATTATATTCATGCTTAGTTTTAGACTTTTAGTTGAGTTTTAGTTTCTTAATTGTTGTTTATAATTTACTTTACTTGTTGTTTATATATACAAAATACAAAAATCAATAAAAGATTTTACAATAGGGTATTTTCCAAGTAACAAATATTAAAGGAATTTATTAAAAATTAAGAAATAGATATAAATTGATGGTCAAATGTGAAAACAGAATTAAAATTCGTTGAAAAATAAAATAGCTACATGCAATCAAAAATCAGGCGACAGAAAGAAACGGCAATAGAGAATTATGACGTCACGGTGCTGTAGCGCCATACAAACAGGTCCTGGCTACATATTAAGAACTGTTTTGATAAAGAGGAACAGAGCATCTCTCCAGTACTAACTTTAACCATCAATATCTCTGATGAAATGAAATGAAATGAAATTTAAATTTTTTTTTTTATTTTTGATGTTAGTTGAGATATCAAAAAACGAATTTTAGATCTTTCTTCAGGGTGTCCATGTAAGTTGATTGATGGAATAAAACAAATGTAGTCATATACCCTATTCAATTGGACTTCGTACTAGGACATTCCTTTATTGCGGTAGCCCTGCACCAAACTATTAGTTAGTGTGACCAAAGTTACTAAAAAATAATGTGATGTATTGATAATTTAAAAAAAAACATATATATGTTAACAATATGTTGGTTGAAGTAAAACAAACCATCTTACGTTAGGCTTATTTAACAATACCATTAACAATTATGCAACAATGTTTTTTTTACAAAAGCGAGCTTTCGCTACATTACACCGTCAAACTTACATTACATAACATAATGCATTCAGCATTACTTTCATAAAGTTATCTTTAAATTAAGTATCCCCAGTTTGCCATCACCTTAACAACGGTGTGGGCAAACTGCATGTAACAATGCGTATTTAAGTTACACTTAAAGGCGGTATACACATTGTGTCGCAAGCTTCAGCGACGTGACTCAAGTGCGACTTTAGTGTCGGATGCAGAGTTGTAAACGGCTGTCGCATAGACGCATAACTCTTCATTCAAACTGGCAAAGTATCTCAATGCTTCACCACGTGTTTAGTGCCTTAAATCTCTTACAATGAACTGGATGTAATTAATAAATATACTCCTCGTAAATCAGTGAACCATTTTTCACAGAATATATCCATGTTTCCCGTACCTTCTTCTGAATCTAGAAGACAGAAAACAAATACATATAAATGAATAATAACAACCGGTTTTGAGATTACACGAGTTGAGCTATCGCTCACGAATTTTTTTTTTTTCAAAATATCAGATTTGATCTTAATTAACTTGGATGAAAGACAAAATATTCGTCGCGCATTCGTTTATTCATAGAAAAGAATTGTGAGGAATTGGTACAATTTATCAATTGGTACAATTCTCAGTTCTCAGTACGCTTGAATTTCTGGTACACTCTATTATCATCAAATCCCTTGTCTTTCTTTATATTTCTAGCAAGGTCGTGTGTAAGCTCCACGTTCCCCCGAGTCATGTCACTAGTACCCACACAAGTAACATGAACATGGCATCGGCAATGTGAACTAGGCATTATGTAACGAGATCAGTAATGTGGCAGGTAGTATGCAAATCGTTCGGTATTGCTTCAGGAATGCGTTTAGACAATGAGAAGGCCTTTCATAAAAGGCTTTTATGCGAATGTCAGACTCTAATCGTGTATGGTGCGATTGGGCAATGGAAGATTGATGTACAAATAGTCGTAATGATATGGGAATGAATGGAAAGAAATTGTGAGTTATTTATACAGTTACCATCATTATCAACCTATTAACGCCACAGTATTGAGGCAAAGGCTTCTTCTTGCACAAGGGGATGTGGGTTGTGAATTGTGATTCACCCTTTCATGCAACTTTTTTGCCTAGTTTATTCTCTGTACGCATACGTAGAAAGTAAAAACAACATGTATATAGGTATAGGTACAATACAACACACAGAAAAGAAAGAGAAACAAAGATAGAAAGAACAAAAAGAAATTGATTTGTTGATGGTGATGTGCAGCACCGGAAAAGGTCACTAACAGCAAGCAAGTTACTTACAAAAAGCATGCTTACGAGCATGCTTAAAACCAGCATGCTCTCCAACTATACAAAGTGGCCACTTTTGAAAGTTTCGCTTTTTGTTTCTTATTGTTTCAATATGAGAATACAGAACTATTTTTAAAAATTTCTTTTTCATTCGTGGAACCTTAATACTAGACACTTTTTTTAATGCGCAATGCCTCGTCTTAAGATAAGCATGATAGCACACATGCTAGTTAGTAGCATTTGCTCGAAACTAGCACGAAAGCATGCTTGTATTGAGCATGTGTATCAGTACCTTTATTATACTTCAATCTTGGGTGAAAGAAAAAATAGGTACCATCCCCTAGTTTGTTCCTTTAAGTCTATGATGAACCCATGACACATGGGTATCTTCAAATTGGTCGTATTGCGTCATTCAACCATTCACCTGTGTGATTCTCAAGCTCTAATTCGGATTACGCACTCCATTGAGTAATCCGAAGTAAAAGTAGTTTAAGATCAGCCCTGTGCGACCCACACGAGGCCCACGCTCCGTCATATATTATCTATGGACCATTGACCAACGCTGGCCAAAATGATCACCTACGTTTACAACCATTTAGATACTATTTACGAAAAAAAAATAGACCTTAGTGTCTGTTTTTCAAGATATAGATCCGATTTGTTGAGTGTAAAAGTTAACTTTGTTGGTAGAATATCCGAATTGTCACGACCACTCGTTATATATACACCATTTCTAAAGTTGCGAAATAATAGTTAACCGCTTTTATGGCAGTCTATTATTATGCAAATTAAGATGTCTAATTTTATAATACCAGTATCATGACACGAATTTTGGAGAGGTGACGTCTTCACTTGTGTGATCTGGGAGTATATTGTCTAGTCATGGTCGTATATGGTTTCGTTATCGATGCATTTTTTTTAAATTTATATGGAGAGCAGACCAGCAATCGACCCACATGATAGTATACGGGCAAGCATTGCTGCTTTGTGGCAGAAATAGTGTAAACTAGGATGGTACCACCCCAGCCTGACTCTGTACAGAGTACTACTTCACCGCGCGGGAGGTCTGGGTTTGATTCTAGGTCACGCCAATAACCAACGAAGTTCCAATTTTTCCTAAGACATTATGTATTGTATATAAGTACTGACTACTGTAACTGTTTAAAACAATGTCATGAAAAAACCTGCATGTCTCAAATCGATGATTATTGTCGATGACTCGAAAGCATGTGCTAAATCCACCAAATCACCAAATAACAGTAGAACGACATAAACCTACTTCACAGATATAGATAGATTTATTATTATAGATTTTTAATTGTTTGATTTATATTTTTAATATGAAATATGCTGTGAAACTGACAAATAAATAAAATATAATATATAAAATAAATATAATCTGTGGTAGAATATCCTAAACTGTCCTAAAGTAACATGTATCCGAAACTCTTAGACTTCGAAGTAAGAACAAAGACAGAGTATGTGGGTAGTGCACCAGTATAATCAAAATGGTTACTCTACTTTTTAATGCCGGTTCTTATGTTCTTTTACCTTACAAATACTGCTGAATAAGCTATAATCTTAAAATCTAGGTAGGATTAATGTGTAAATTACCTTAAACAGGCGTCTATAAATGACTCAGAATTAAGTTCTCGATATTGTCAATCTCCTTTTACGATATCTTAGAATCGACTTTAAAATTTTTAACGCCATGATGTCATTTTGTTTCCAATAGGAAATATTTTCAATTTATAATAAGTAAATTAAATTCGATGGTTCGTCAATATCGGAAACATTGGTCTAAGTCATGGGTATTGTCTGTAATTGTAGCAGTGTACTGTAAGTAATTGTTATCGAGAGTAAAAAACGAGTAAAAAAAGTAAGTAAGTAATATGTTTATTTCACACACAGCAATGACCGAAACAGTTATAATTATAATAAAATAATTATCTAGTCAAAGGTAAACATATCGAAATCATGTCTGATGTTCTGCTGTTGTTTTGAAAAGGGCCTCAACTCAGCTTATTGCTGCAGACAAAAATGCCTACAGCGCTGGTATTCTGTTGGACCATGATCGATGGCTGGCCAAAACCACATTAAACGAGCCACATAGATGGTAAATGGTCACTGTCGCCCATTAATATCTCATCCCCAGCCTAGTGAAACTGTAAAGACCGTATGGGACCAACAGGTACCAACAGTTAACTGCATTAAAATTTTTATTTTTATCTTTGTTGTACATTAAACCCGCATTTGTCCCCGATCTTGTGCGTCTACTGGTCGGTGCCTTCACCGGTCACTTTAGCACCAATGCCCACCTACACAAGATGAAGCTGGCTGACAGCACATCTTGCCGAGCCTGTGCTGAACAACTGGAGACCGTTACACATCTCCTATGTGAATGTGACGCTTTCGCGGCAAAAAGGATGGGTCTGCTAGGCTCTGCCTATCCAGACCCAAGGGAATTCAAATCCCTCCCACTAAGACGCATAGTCTTGCTCAAGCACGACATATTCGGTGATGTGGTCAAGGGATAGGTACAAGGGGTTGAACACCAAAGATCCCCATGGGTCGAAGTGTTGCTGGGATCCCCGGCCCTCATCCAAAGATAAGATAATAAGACCCCGATCTTGCCTGAAAGTAAACGACGATGAGGTCGACGATGGAGCATGCGGGTTTAGTAAATGCCTATTCACTTCGCTCTATTAAAGACATAATCTCACCTCACTAGAGAGTGTCCTATGTGCCGGTAATTATCGCTGGCTTTCTTTCCCTACAAAGAAAAACACGGCAATGAAAGCTGTTTGCGGCAGAAATAGATAAAATGGTGATACCACCATTAATCTCTAATATTATATTATTTTAAAACACGCAGCAAGAGTTCTGCAATTGTAGTTAACGATTGCATCGTGATATATACAGTACTAACATGCATTTTAAGACAATTCTCTACATATTCCTATATCCTATATGCGATCATTACATCGTTCACGGCACGTTCCAAAAGTTGCCGCTGTCTTTAACGTAAGGCTTAAGTTACTGGAGAAAAACTAATATACTAAAAGTAACTAAACGTAGTTAGTTAGTTAACTAACGTAGAAAACCGCCTATAAAACCAATCTTCCGTTGTTGAGACAAACAAACAAACAGCCATACGTGTCATACTTTTAACATCAAAATAAGTATGACACGTATGTCTGTTTGTTCGTTTATCTCAACAACGGAAGATTCGTTTTATGGGCGGTTTTCTTTAATTAATAGATAATTTAGTCGAGAGCGCATCGTTCTTAGCCATGTCTGATCATCAAATTTGAGCTATGGCACAGAAAGGGATAGCATGTATTTTAATGTAGTTTCGTGCAACTGACGGTTAGATGACTAACTTAGTCAGATGGGATGACTCATGGAAGTCATGGATGAAAAAATAGTCTCCCCCTAAATAGTCGCCCTAGGGGCGAGCGTTCCTTTCTTCATGGCATGACTTGTTCCATACACTACGGCGACGACGGCGTCGCACGCACCTAGCACTCCCGCGCACGGTGCGGGCTGGGGGAACGAGAACATTGCACAAATTAACGGTTCGCTTTGTCTGTTGCTAGTGCAATTATTGGCACGTATTGCAATTTATAAGATAAGACTACTATATTCTAACACATTCTACGCCTCCGTCGAATTACCTAGGTATTTATAATTCGACTGACTAATGCTTAAATGTACAAGATAGCCGTTTCGTCATTTAAGCATTGAGGCAACGAAATACGTATGTTCGAAAGAGGTCAGTGATTCTACCATCGAATTTACAATATAACGAACTCTTAATCAGCTTGACAAGAAGAAGAAAAGAAGAAACACACTTTACTGCCACAAAGCAATAAAATAGTACATATTTAGTTCACTCCATAATAGTATTGCCAACAGACAATTACAAATAAACTTTATTGCACACCCGGGACAAAAACAAAACATAACATAAAATGGTACAATACAATGTGCAGAAGGTGGTCTTATCGCTTAAAGCGATATCTTCCAGGCAATCTTCAGGTGATGGAAAAATCATATGGATACATAATGTACGGGTGCAAATGGCGTATGAAATAGATACTACCCTCAAATAAATAAATAACAATAAAAAAATTACGTAATAATAGTAATAAAAAATTTACGTAATAATCTATTATTACGTAAATACTATATTATATACAAAAATATAATACTTAATATATAATACTTAATATATAATACTTAATATATAATCGAAAAACCACAAATAAAAAGATAGATAAATAGAAACACTTTATTGTACACAAATACAGGAAAAGTAAAAACTACAGGAAAAGTAGCACGATATGTACAAAGGCGGCCTTATCGCTTAAAGCGAACTCTTCCAGGCAAGATTGGTATTGAATTAATAACCCATATATAATTGAGAAGAAAAGTATTTCTAGTAGGTTGTAAACTGCTAAGATTTATTATAATTTATAAGTGTAAAGTAGTTTGTGGTTTCGTTTTTGGGGATAGTCTGTATTGATTTATGTACCCGACAATATGAACATTACTGTCGAGAAATATGAACATTATTAACACGCAACTTTATTGACCGGTATCACCCTCTTACAAACACCCCTTGTTGGCTAGAGAGTCTAATTGTTTACGTTCTTTTTAATGCCAGAACGACCGGGGAAAGGGTGTTATAAGACTTATAAGTTTGACGCGTTTGTCTGTCTATATGTTTGTTTGTGGCATCATAACTAAACAACCGGTGATCCGATTTTCACCCGGTATTTTTGTTATTAAAGAGAGAATTTAACAATAAATTTTATCTTTTATCTGATAAAAATCAAACCAGTGGCTTCCAAGATCTTGGAGTATCTTAGATGTCAGATAGGATCTTTGGAACGATAAATCATACAACAATAATAAGATAAGTTTAAAAATCAAAATAACAATACGTAATAATTTTCGTAATAATATTTTGTAATTTGTAACTATTAATGCTTAGTGGGTAGTTATTTAAAAGATAGATACTACCCTTTATTGAATACCTTCTTTTTGGGAAAGCACTGGCTCCCAAGATACAGGTTCGCCTAGTTTGGGAGTAAGGGTACTGAAAAAAAAATGAAAATGAAAAAGTTTATTTACTTATACAGGGCACACAAAAAAGCACCTCCGACTTACAAACTAGGTCGAAAACCTGTATCTTGTAAGTCGGGATTCCGTCGCACTTTCTGTGCAAGCAAATTACAAATTATATTCTTAACCTAAAAGGAATTTGGAAAATTTAATCATAAAGGAACTGTTTGACTTACAAGCATTGTGGTGTTTTGAATAAAGATTTTTTTTATTATTTATGTATTTATAATAGCTATAGATGGTACGAATTTGAGCTCAAATGTTTTAGACCATGGTGGCCCTTCCCCGTCAGGAACCTTGAGTAGGTAGGTAGTTGAAGACCAGGAAAAAGTAAAGAGATTTGACATTGTATGTTATAATATAATTATATTTTGTGACGATTTATATCAAATGATTAGTTTCATTATTGAGGAGCTCGTAGCCTAGTTGCGAGCATGGTCCGAAAGTGATCGTGCAGGTTAAGCGACATTGGCGCGGTCGGTAGGTGACCGCTAGTGGCATATTTCATCTGAGGTCCTCCGTGCCTCGGAAAGCACGTTAAGCAGCCGGCCCTGGTTGTTGTCGTTCGACAGCAGTCGTTAAGCCATGTCAGATGCCTACGGGCGGCCTGAACAACTCTGACAAATAGGTTGGCCACTAACCATACGATAAGCAAGCAACCATATTATAAATTAAATTATAGAAATAATAATGTAGGTAATTTTACAAATTACAACCTAAATTAAATGCATTTATACATTGAGTATTACATAAGAAGCAATTAGGTAGACGAACGAATCTTGTTCTAATTTATCCAAAAAAAAAACGAAAAAACATCTTAATATTTTTCAGTGTTCGCAGTGTAAAAATGCAAAGTGAAAAGTGACTAGTCATAAATCAAAAGTGACTGCAAGTGAAGTGTATAAAGTGTTTGTGTATAAATTATGAGTTAGGGACTGTTGTAGCCATGTACAGGCCGAATTTCTACGAGAGCACGTGCTTTAGGTGCAATGAGATAGTGTACCAGGTGGATAGGGTTGGACCTTTGAAGGACTTCACGTTTTTTCATAGTGGGTGCTTCAAGTGTGCAGTATGTGGGACCAAGCTGACTTTGAAGGTAAGGAATTGTACGATAACCTTTATAATTTGTCAATTAGAGACGTACTCTCTTCTAAGTCGTGTTCCACATTGCTGAGGGTCGTGATCATTCTAAGGAATTAATCACATAGAACGACTCTCGTGGCAAATTTATTAAGGTGGTTTGCCATTGCCTTCCCCAATAGAGACGTACAGTCGACCGCAAGCTATAGTATACCATCTGTCAAAAACCTTCGATTAAATTTTCAACCTTATGCCTGCGCAAGATTCTCAAATTTTGACGTTTTGGGTAAGTTGACCTGTGGTCCACTGTACCTAACGTATTACAAAACTGGTATTAATTATCCGTCAAGGCTCATTGCCTGAATGCCCTTTATTTCCCTGAATTGCCTATTAATTAATTAATATTTTTTATTTATGATTTTAATTTGGAATTTAATTTAATTACATATTTGAATACGTGTAAGTAAATACGCCATAGGTGTAAGTAAATACGATAAATAAATGAATTTAAAGAAAAATTAACGTCCCCTGTATTGGGGCACAGGCTTCCCCTTGCACAAGGTAGGTGCTCGTACAGGCACCACCGAGCGGGCCCAATGCTGATTGGTTGATTTCACACGCTTTCTTCACGATGTTTTCCTTCACCGTTAGAGCAGTCGGTAAAAGTACATAAGTCTTCAAAAAAAATCCGAAAAACTCATTGGTACATGGCACGGTTTCGAACTCGGACCTCCCGCATGGGAGTCCGACGTCCTAGCCACGATGCCACCGACGCTCAACTCTCTACTCCTGACGTCTAGTCCTGACGTCTACTCCTTAGACAACAAAAAATAAAAACAAAAAGCTTCCATGTTAAGCCAGCACAGATTATAAACGTAGTCTTACCGATAAGAGCATGCTACAAGGTCGACCAAATGTCAACAGTCGTTATGGAAGGTCATGAAGATCATGGCAAGGTTGAACAGAAACCTAGAGGACAATCCTACTAATACCATGTAATTTCACTATACGAGAATTATAAGCGTATAGAGCGTCAGTGGCCTAGTGGCTAGGACGCCGGACTCCCACGTGGGAGGTCCGGGTTCGAAACCGTGCCATGTACCAATGAGTTTTTCGGATTTATTCGAAGACTTATGTACATTTACCGACTGCTCTAACGGTGAAGGAAAACATCGTGAGGAAACCTGCATGTCTGAGGAAATAAAAAAATTCCAAAGGCGTGTGAAATCCACCAATCAGCATTGGGCCCGCTCGGTGGATCATGGCCCATACCCCCTTGTGCAAGCGGAGGCCTGTGCTCCGACAATGTGGACATTAATAGGCTGATGATGTGTTAGGTTTGATTTAAATTGCGTATGAATTTCAATATTTATATTTAATGACAACTCTAATGGCCAAATTATCGAGAAGCGAAGCCTTAAATAAAAAAGAAAGAACGGGCTTGGCGGGATCTAGAGAAACAAAAAACTAATGTCACTCGGGACAGAGGCGTGATGTAGAGAAGTTGTATGCAAGGAAAAAGGGAAATATCATATAAATCATATGAAAAAGCTGTCTTTCATTACGTTACCATCCTGAAGGAGAATTACAACAGACGAGTATTATAATCTAAATTGCAGCGACTTGTCGTTTCTCGTATGCCACTCGTAAGTATAAGTAAAGTATGGTCACGAATTGATTAACGTTACGTTTCGGATATTGCTTCGGTCAAGTCAAGCCAACGATCGACCGGATACGCTCATAATTGTGTTAGCGTGGTGTAAGCTGAATACGATTTGTAGTTGAAGTTGGAACGATACGAAAACGTAATCGCTACTTAATTGGAAAAATACAACAAACGTAAAACAGTGGAATTGGGCTCCTATTGTGAGAATTTAGGAAATGATAATAATACCGATACATAACGATTCTTCTTCGATTTTCGTCATACTCCATACCCGTTATCTTAACTCCAGGTAACTCTAAGAAGTCACTCCCTGCCTCCCGCTTTCTCAAGCATCACCTCTCCTCCGACACGTTGTTCGAATGTAAACTAACTTTATGTGTGTATTTATTTAAATGAGTAATAATTCTGTTGAATAATTACAGAACAACAAATACAGGTGAATCAGACATGTGTAACAGTGGATCAGATGTTCGTAGAATGAGTCATTGTATGCCGCACGGTGGGACTTTCATTTAATAAATGAAACTCTAATTACATGCCATTATTATCTGCACAGTGTGCAAATGTGGCGAATAACGGTATTGAGAGGTCAGAGACAAAGTCGTGTAATCGGTCATTGTGTGAAAACTATCTGGCTGATCATAAAACCTGTATTTCACTAAACCTAGAAATAGTACAGTAGTGGCTAGGACGCCAGACTCCCATGCGGGGAGGTCTGTTTTTGAAACCATGCAATGTCATATACCAATCGAGTTTCTCGTTTTTACCGAATTACTTATCTTTTTTTTTACTACTAAACCCGCATTTGACCTCGATCTCGCCTGTTGGTAAGCGACGATGAGGTCGAGGATGGAGCATGCGGGTCCAGTAAATGCCTATTCACTCTGGCCTTGAAGATCCCAAGGTTGTAGGTTACGGGAAATACCGACGCCGGCAGGCTGTTCTATTCCTTAGCCGTTCGCATAATGAACGAAGAAGCAAATCGCTTCGTACGAGCAGATGGGATATCCACAACATAAGGATGGAACCCCTCCCCGCGCCTGGTAGTCCAAAGGCGGAATGGAGATGCTGGAATTAGGTCGTGCAATTCCGATGCGCACTCTCCGAAATGTATCCTATAAAATACCGATAGACAGGCAACCTTGCGCCGATGTTTCAGACTTTGCAGTTTTATCTACATTTTACCGACTGCTCTATGGTGAAACCTGCACACTGGGCTAACCAGTCTGTGAAAAGGGAAGACAAGTGGCAAACCATCCCATTAAATCTGCCAAGAAAGTCGTTCTATGTCATTATTTCCATAGTATGATCACGACCACAAACGACCCTCGGAGGAATACGACTCAGAAGTTCAATCTGTTGAACTTATAATTATACTACTGCGGAATACGTGGATGCATCTGCATTTGCATCTCTGCAGGTGGAGTTGGTTGCGATTGTTATTAGAAAGGATGTATGTAAGGTTTTTTCCCCCTTTAATGAATGGCCCCTGCTAGTGATTTACACTCTGCTATTTGACTAATGACCGTGTTAGAATCTTGAAAACGATTCGAACGTTTTGGAGTCTGATTTTTAAAAAAAAAACAGTTTACCAACGTCGAGATTACGGGAGAGTCGTGTGCACTAGGAATGCCCAGTGTCTTGCATTCCAAGTGCAGTTGGAGGTTAGGTTGCCGGATCCACACCATCGGTATTTCACTCCCATTTCACTGTCTTATATAACGTTCACTAAACACGGATGATTTTTAGGTAAAATACACTAATAAATTACTACTGTAAACCGTTTTTAAACATTAAGTTTTTATAAAATCTGCAAGAATAAAATCTGCCAAGTATAGAGAAAATATTGCTTTCTTTTTAAATAAAGTATCTAATAACATCCGGAATAACTTATTTATATTTTTAATAATTGTTTTTTTTTTAAGGCAAAGGGAACTGAGCCCATTACAGCCATGTCTGATGTAAACAACTCTTTCAAATCTTCATTAAAATGCTGGTGTGACACATTTCAATGCTATCTGGGAGAATCTTCCACGCTTCTGCGCCATCCGAACCAAATAAGAAGGCGTCCCGGACGCAGTGTGGCTCTTCAAAATCCAGCCAAGTACGGATCGGGCTGCAGCGTCTTATTTGACTCAACTTCACTGTCCCACACATTATTCACATCTTGTCGAAGTTTTTCGAGCAAGAAACACCATTCTTACTAGAAAAGCACTACTGTAAAACAATTTGCAAGACAAATCGAAACAAAGCTGACGTGGACGCCACAAAAGCGCGGGAAAAACTCCATATTTTTAATAAACCAGAACCGAGTCTAATTTTATAGTTGCCATATAAGTTTACAATTAATACAGGTATTGATCGTAAAACTTCACTTCACTTCACTCTATTATTTATGGCAACTACCGAATTGCGGTAATTCTGCCAGTGTCTATGTGTTCGAAGAGGCACAGATTTTCTTTCCCGAATTTTGAAGGATCGTAAAACAGTTTTTAACTGAATTTTGTCTATCCTATTGATACTCGTTAGTGCTGGACTAAACGCGTCTGGTTCGAGCGCTGCAGCCAATTACAAGCATTCCGCCCGCGCCCTCCCCGAACTGCAAAATAGCGCCTCGCGATGAGCTGCAGCGTACAGAACCGGCCCTGGAACCAGCGCATGTAGCAGCAGGCCTTTCTGTTGAAAACCGTGCATAAAAAGCGTTGGATACTATAACATCATAAAGTACAATTTCATTGTCACAAATTAACTGAGCATATCACAGTGACATTATTTCGTTAAATCTTTTGTATTGTGTTCAACGTAACCTGGTCTCTGAAATCGATGAAAATATTATATTTTAGATGAAATCCGAAAGGTCATTTTATGCTGGTAGTTCGATCTATTGTATTTTTATAGTATTGAATGAATGAATGATTCAACTGCCGATAATTGCATGAATGCGTACCTTAATTGAACGAATGGTTTGAATCGACAATAGATTTATTGAATTGTTCTTTCATAAAATAAAATGAAGGTCACACATTTGTTTATAGTTGCTAAATGCAGTAATTTGACACAGTCATTTGTTTTTATTTTATTTCTTTACAACATATTCATAATTACGACTTGTTGAGAATTTATCTTAACACTGTCATGCCACTAGGTAATTTTTGATAAAATTACGACATTAAATAACTTTTGAACCATAAAGAATTAGATGATTATATAGGGTTATATAGACTAGTAATGACCTCAGACATCGCTCTGTTTCGTTCTACACCAAGTGTAAACCAGCCTCTATAATAGATCCATACTTTCGGAGACACCATGTATCTATGTATCTAATAGGTTAAAAACTGATGATTCCAGCAGTTTTCTTCATGTCACCTTCACAATGATTTACATGTGCCCTCTTTCCAGACCTACTACAACAACCAGCACTGGACAGAGGACAAAGAGGTGTACTGCTCGAGCCACGTGCCCAAGATCGGGCCTGGTCACCTGGACAACTCCTCGGTGGGCATCCGCAGTGCTCTCAACGTGCCACGGAGCAACAACTACGTCAACGAACAGATACGGGGACTGGCAAGGAACAGTCATGACACTGAACGTGAGTATATAGGGTACTATTGTATTAGCGGCAAATATTTCTAGGGTGTCATCTATAGGTTATAACTTTATAAGTTACAACAATAACGATAGGGCAAAAAAAAAATTTTTGCTTATTAAAAGAAAAAGGGTTGCTTCCCTGATCGAGAAAATAGCAGTCCCAGCAGCATCCTGTTGACGTTTGCCGAGTCCCCTGACTCCCCGATCCTGAGGCACTGGATATACCTGCATGTCAATGCGAAGTAGTCGTCCAGTGCTTTGGGGTCGGTACCATGGGCTTGGTATTATTTCTATATTCTTTTTTTACTAACATAGCTTTAAGTAATATAATATAATATACTAACTTATATATTGTATGGACCATGTCTGACTTAAATAAATAATAATAATAATTAGTTTTTTTCGAAAAACGACATTATTTAAAATTCTACAAATGGATGTTTTTTTTTTTCTTTTTTCTGGCTGACTAATGCTGTTGGACCTATTGACCTTTACAGCTTCACCGGGGCTTTGGGGGCGAGCGCTAAGTGCGCTCCAGCCTGGAAGAGGAGTGAATTCCCAAAATTTTGTACATATTCAAGTCGCAAACCACTTCAAAGGTGGACGAGATAGATCTTTGGGGTACTGTTAAGGCCTAGGACTATAGCTGGAATTTCTAATTTCCACGTCATATCTTGAGACGTCAATGATATTCGAAAAAAGACATTGTGTGATCAAATCAACACACAATTATCCACTTGTAGTAATAAGAATAAGAATAGTTTATTTGTGCGGTAAGATTACAATGTAGTAGGAACTTAATCAGTATTTTGTTGTAGTAATCAGTATTTAGTAATCATTTTTTTCCAATTATTAGTAAAAATCTTTGTTATGCGAAATTTAAAAATCATTACCTTAACTTTTTATTTCGCCGTAGTTGGGTAATAAGTACTTAATTTTGTACGCGTCTCACACGTGACAAGTGAAACTTTAATGTTTATTTAAATAATTGTTAAAGGAATTGTTATTTTGCTTTAACTAATTTAATCTGTAGTGTTTTCTTTATCTATGATAAAATCAAATCATTTGCGAATTATTATTCAATTCGCTAATATTACGCATAAAGGGAGGTATTTGAAAAACCCGGTGGGTTTGATGTCCCGCACGTGACGCATCGTAAATATATCTGTAAATATTTTGTTACGCGGTAGTTTCTGATAAAAGGTATGTTACGTTAGGTCAATGTTAGACAATTACGAAATATCAAACTTATTCTGATTTATTTACTTGTTGAGGTGGTCATGTAAATTCAAAGTTCAAAAATGTGTACGAAGCCCGCACGTGACACTGGAATGCTCCTCAAGGATATTTTTTCCCTCGATGTATGTCAGCGTAAGATCGCGTAATCTAGTTTTTCTCGAAAACCGAGAGAAAAACTATCTCCGAGTTTTCACGATATTCCGTAATAATCCCGTACCACCATGACCGTACACTGTGGAGGCCCCATAATGTATGTTGGGAACTAACTAACTATTTAAGAAAACTGTGAAACTCGAAACGTAACCCCGTTAGTTACGAGTAACAAAATACCCATAACAGATCGCGGAACATAAATAAACAGCAAACCTGCAAGAATCCAGTCGTACTTCCGAAGAAGGCTTGGTCACGAAAGCTCTCGAACTTCGGCACACTTCGGCAACCTTCGGCTCATGGGAACGAGAGGTTTATGGGAGGGAGAAGGCTGGAGGACTTGTTGCAAAACAACCGGCCGCATTCCATTGGGCAGCCCAGTGACCTAAAGCTCTGTGGACCTGCAGATTAGGACCTGAGCTTATGAAAAGCTTAATTCTCAATTGTAGAACCTCTTTTGTTAGACTTCATTGCTGAAGAAAAATAGAGCATTGAACAAAATAATAATAATTTTGAGTTGAAAAAAAGTTTGAGTTGGAACAAAAAATCCACTTCCACTCTAAATTATAATTAGGTCGGTATTGGAGAATAAAAACAATTTTGGTTCATTATGGACAGGAATTGAACCTAACCACAAGCAAGGGGACTTTGTACTTATCGATAAATATATACTTTTGAAAAACGTAAAAAAGCTGTCGATTTTGAGTGATCATGTAAAAGGTCAAGAACATGTTTTTGTTACGCCCTTTTGAAACAAGCGTTTATACTAGAAGATAGTTTTTGTTATAATTTCTTGAAATTGTATGAATGTTTCAAATAATTAAAGAAAGGGTATGTGATACACCGTACAACGAATTTCTGATATTTTTCCTTCCCTCTCCGGCCTGCGACTTTTCCTGATTTGAAAATTCATTTTCCAAATATTTTGGCTAAACTTCTTGACATAATCAAAACTTAACGAGATTCTAACAAAATCCACGATCCATCTGATGCACTCATCGACAGAAAAACAACCTCATTTAATTGCAGGTCATCAATCAACTGTTTCTCAAATTAAGGAACTTGTTCGAGCAAAAAAGTTGTTATAAAACATCCAGTTACGAGATCTTTGCACAAGAGTTGGCGGTATCTCGTGCGTGTATTTACGTAACTGGGATTGAGTTGTGTATGAGGAATTTTATCATTGAATGATATTTTTCAAAGATAAAATTAGACGTTGAACGCTGATCAATCATTTATTGATTAAAAAACTACATAGGCTTCTGCATGAGAAATTTTATCATTCACATTATCAAAATTCAACGTGTAAAAAAATTTCATGGGCGTCTTTGAAGGCTGCTGACATTTTCACCATGGGCAGGGCAAGACAGTGAGAGAAATTCAATTTTGAAAAGAAGAATCAGGAAGAGTAAACAATCTCTCAGTCACAAACTCGAAGATCTAAATGTTCTTGTTCGTGTGGTTTTATAGAAACTTGAGTGTCATACTAGAAAAGAAAGATATAGAAAAACGTTTATTTGTTATCTGAAGCACACATGCAATTCCACTTATGGTAGGTATATGATATATTATACAATATATTCTTAAACAACTAAATTAATAATGGCCGGCGTACATGCTGCAGCACCAAATAGGCCTCAGCTCAGCAGAATGCCATACTCTGGAGTAGTCTAGAGCATGGCGCTGATATTCTGCTTTAGCCGGTCGAGGTCGGAGGCGGAAACCAAGCAACGATAATCTAGATGTAAAAATGTAAAGTTATGTGCTAAAATGGTAATGAAATGAGATTGTATAGACGAATAAGTAAATATATAATATGCTACATTTTATAGTCAACCAGTGAAAAGAATAGCTTGCTGATATTTTTCGCTCCGCTTATCTCAGCCCACACTTCTATATGGCTAATAATTTAGCTCACTCTCCAGTCTCGTATACCCGTATTTAGCGACAAATGCCGCAAATTGTGCCACGTGACTTTCGTAAGGTCTCGTTATTACCGTGTTTGGGTTAATGCGTATTTGTAACATTTGAGCAACACATGTTTTAACTCGACAAAAATTCTTGGGTGCGAGTGTGTCGAAATGAATCAGAATCAGTCAGACTAAATGTTCCCTTGGTTTTTGTACAATTCAAACCCTTACGACGAAGGTTAGGCCATTGAGGAAGAACTGACTCTTCTAAACATATTTTATTCTTCTCTTCCTGTCACCCTCTGCTGTGGTATAGGATCTTGTGCGGTCTCTTCGAGTTCCAGCCAGGAACATAAACATAGCCCTTAATAATTATGCTAAAGTCGGACGTGAAGATATTTGGCGATCGACTTTCTTATAGAAGGGTATCGCTCTCTATGCCGAACCTTGATCCAGCAATTCCAGCATAGTTGCTGGCGTTAGTCGCTTCCTACGACACCCAGTGTAATTTATCCCTATTACGTTGTAATCCACCAATCAGCACTGGGCCCGCTCGGTGGATCATGGCCCGTACAGTACAACAGTGGGGACATTAATATGCTGATGATGATGACGTTGTAAAACTACCTCTTTGGTGCATCTATGGCGGAGTGGCTAGGACGCCCACCACACACCCATCCGGAATCCCGGGATCCCCGGGTACGAAACCTGCCAGAAGTCAATTTAGGTTTTTTCGAAACCTTATACATACATTTGCTCTAACGGTGAAGGAGATCGTGAGGAAACCGCACACTGGAAAGGAAACTTGTCAAGGAACATTATTCTTCTCTCCTTTAGTTTTATTTTGTCATCACTGTATTATCTTTATTATATTATGATTATATTTTTATGTTAGTATATAGTATTTATTTATTTATTTGTATATTAATGTATTATATTATATTTATGTACGTATTTTCTATTTTGTATTATTAAGTAGGTATATTTATTTAGCATATAGGTGTACACTTCACCTGCCTTGATATGAATCAAATTGTCATTTTATGGGGTTTGCTGGAAGAGATCTCTCTTAGAGATAAGTCACGCCCTTTGTTCTTCACATATTTTTTGTATAAGTTTGTATTATAATGTTTGTGTACAATAAAGAGTTAATTAAACTGGAATAACCAATGAAAATGGAGAAAGAAATGGCAATCCATCCCATGACTGCCATGCCTAGATAATCGTTCTATTTGGTTAGAAACATCTAACTTCATCTCAAGATGCTACTTGAAGAAGATGAGAAATAACTGATCACTTCAGAGTAATATTCCCAATACTACAAAAACATTTATGACCACTCCCGTAAATCTCGCATCATCAACGCGTCCAAGATGCATATTATATAGTTGTTTCGCAATCCCAACTGTTTCCAACAAAAAGTCTTACTACTTACTTCGCGACGGTATGCGGTTAGTTTACGCAGTGAAGTAGTGTGTAACTTATGTTATGGCTATCGATGGGGTCATTGACACCATTCCACATGGCCTTAGGTGGCAGTAGAGTTTATTCTTTGTTTATGTATGTATAATAAAATGTAAATGTGTTGAGATTATTTTTAGAATCAAAAGATGAACGAAGTAAACCGATGAAAGTTTCTGACAGATTATAGAGATTTTGAGTCTGGTCAAATTGAATATATATTTTTTATATATATATAAATAGGCTACGACAAACAGGCAGACGGACCACCTGATGGTAAGTAGTCACCGTCGCCTAGAGACACGTGCAATACCAGGGGTATTACTTGTGTGTTGCCGGCCGTGGAGGGAGAGGACTTTTTTAACGTTCTTTTTTAAGCATCCCATGTAGTAGCGCTGCGGGAAAACGTATAATTATACTGTACCGAAATCAAATAAAAATAATTCATTACATCAAAAATTCGTTCAATTCATTACATACCCAATTCATTGTTCTAAAAATGCATCATTTATTAAAAACTACATACAAATCTAACTTGAAAAAAATTGATAATGAAAATAAAGTTAGTGAACGCTGAGGGTCAACACATGATTGGCTAAAGGAATATACCAATTTCGCTATAAGAGTTGGTAATTGATGAGTCTAAATCCGATAATGGTATGCACTTAATTAAACAAATGATCAATAAAATCAGGTGCCAATAGACGCGTGGGTAGCGTGTTAGGTGATTGTAAATTCTAAATCCAACCCGCAACCAGCCTGCCTTGAGCATAATTATATGATAATCCTGTAAGACCTATATATATTTATTTAAATGCATATAATCTGAAAACAACGCTAAATATTATTATTATTATTATTGTAAGATTGCAATCATTTAATTCGGATAGCTTTCCATAGCTTCAACTAGATAGTTAAAGGCCACAGCCAAGCTTTGCAGGGGCATTTCTTTCAAATCCCAGTCATAATAAATTGAAAAAAGGGAATACCTAGCAATTTCACCGGTCGCCTGTCCATGGCTTTGTGCTTTATTGTATAAGTACCTATATTTTAATTAAATAAAATATACCCTGATCAGGAACTAAAATACCATCGCTATATTACGGAATTAAGTGAAAAGTACCTACTAATATTTTCATAGCGAACTCCTAACACTTATAAAACTACCAATGGCGCTTTCTGGCAGGGTTTTTTAGTTTCTATTAGTCAGGGTATATTTAGGAATAGAATAGAATAAGAATAGTTTATTTGTGCGGTAAGATTACAATGGATTCATAGTCCATACACAAGTAGGAACTTAAGCATATGTTATATTAAACTAAATAAAATTAGTGTGCAACAAGTTAGTTTACAATAAACGCTGACTTCCGAACTAGGAAGTTCCTGTATCTCGGAGGACAGCTCTCTTCTGTGGACCAGTGCAAATGAACATGGGAAAATATAAAACTGACAAAACTTGGAAGAAAGAAAAAAAGAACAATAATAATGGTTAATATAAGGGGTGGTGGGAATGCGTTGTGTATGTGTGTGTGTGCGTGCGTGTGTGTGTGTGTGCGTGCGTGTGTGTGTGTGTGTGTGTGTGTGTGTGCGTGCGTTTGAGGGCGTGTGTGTGAGAGAGAGAGGATGAGTGGGTGTGTGTGAGAGAGGAAGGGTGGAATGTAAATAGTAACTTTCCAGAATAAACATATTTTAGGATGATTATAACTAAACGCTCGCCTAGCCAATAAAATAATATCTCCGAACGATGATACTGAATCTAAACGTTCCTTATATTTAACTACATACACCGTTTAATGTTATACAAGTGGAAACATTAAGTGGTTAACCAGATTAAATTATAGCTGATTATCAGTAGGTACATATACGACTGGATCCACATGGGTGGGTTGTGGACGATAGTAGTTCGATAATTACTTCAGTTTGCCGTTACTCTGAACCGAGTCATTGCGTTCAATAGATTCTATTAATGTAAGTAAAATTAAATCAATTAAATAGCGACATACAGACACTTGGTATAAAGCTAGCCACTTGTGGTAAAAAAAACACATTTTTACACTGAGTTCTCTCAGTGTAAAAATGTCATGTATTTTGTGCTTTTCTCGTTGAAACAAAATTATTTTTGTTGCTATAAACAAACGAATCATTGAAGCTAAAAGTCGATTTAGTTGTTAGAACAAGGTGAAACTTGTTAACGGATAAGTAGTTGAATGAAGACGACAAAACAACGCCAAGTCATTGGCCAAATTGCAGTGTGTACACTAGCAGGGGCCTTAATTAAAGAAAAAAAAAATTGTTGCGGCTAGGATTCAACTATGTACTTATTATTTAACTATTCGAACTACCCCTACATTCAAAAGTTCCCTTCCTAAATTCACCCTACTGGTCGACTGTCCGATGACGCAATTATTTTATATCTCTCGCAGTCTCCCCGACCCGTGCCACAAACGGAGGCAGCGTACACGCATCCCCTGCGCGGGAGCTCTCCCGCGACACGCCGGACTACCAGTACGGTCGCTTCGACGCAAGCGCACTGCACATAGCGCATGCGCTGAAACAGACCGAGCTACAGAAGGCGTACCACCGGCCTAAGGAGAAACCTATAGACGCATACTTGGTAAGTTTTATTATCATAATTACGTTACGGACTCCCGAACCAGAGTACCTATTAGACTGGATACTTATCTTAGGGAACAACTCAGCGGCACTTCGACCCTTGAGGATCTTTTGTGCCAACCCCAATTTACACACTGGTCATCTCAGTGTGCAGGTTTCCTCACGATGTTTTCCTTCACCGTTGAGCAGTCGGTAAATGTACGGTAAATGTAAGTCTTCCATAAACACGAGAAACTCATTGGTACATGGCACTGCATGGTTTCGAACCTGGACCGCCCGCATGGGAGTCCGGTGTCCGAGACTGGATAGACTGGATACTTGGATAGTACACAATAATTACCAATTTTAAATTAGCCATGTTTTGGGTAGGAATGTTTTGAGCTCACTGATATTTCGACGCAGTTACATGCGCCGTGGTTGCGGGTATACAATATACTCGTATACATGACATGGTAAGAATCATAACTACAATGTTGTCATTATTGACAACGGTATGTACATTTTGGTTAACCACAAAAGCTTAAAAATAATTATGAAACCAAAATGTTTTTATTGTAAGTAAGTACCTTATAGTACATTTTTACAACGTCATTTTTTTACTCTACCACCGCTTCGTAAGGTGCTATAGCTGAAAGGAAAGAAGCCGCTTGCACTGTGCAAGAAACTTTCAGCAGCACATCTTTTAATTATGAATACAATCATATATGTATGTACACAATGTGCAGAGCTGGAGCTGAATTTAGGACCAAGCCTCTTTATAATTTATTAGTATCATAAGACATAATTAAGTTATTTTTCGGAGATACATATATGTGCAAAAAAAACTTAATTATCTCCGATGATAATACCTATACCGTTAAGTGACTGTCAATCTATGACAGATATTTCTAAATAACGTACTGCATCTATAAAAGCAAACATTTCGATTTGGGCGGGGGATGTCAGATCCTAGCTGAGTCAATTGAGCTATATGTCGGATTCTGAAATTGTTTATTGCAGATTTAAGTTAATTTCGGGTTAAAGTCAATTTCTGAGTAGGTCAGATTCTTAGTAGAGGGATTATAGTATTACGCCGGATTAGCTAAAGGTTAAATTCGGAGAAATGCAGTACAGGCGAAGTCATAAATGGGCATTACAATCTCAATGCACTTCAACGATCTCTATGTATGCACTTACTTGCCACTTGAAAATACTGGCCACTAGAAAAACAAGATAAAACAATAGAACAGGTAATATTAATGTCAATGTCAAATTAAACTGCGTTGAATATAAGTGTTTACAATGGAAACGGAATTTAAATTAATAAAAACCGTTAAAAATCGACCAAGTATACTTTCAAAAGGCTATAAATACTGCTTCCAACTCGACAATAAATCGGGTACAAAAAATTTCTTCTTCAGATTTTGACCTAAAAGCTCAATTGACTCGGCTAGGATCTGACATCCCCCGCCCAAATCAACATTTCTGCCTCTCAATAGAGACATTATCTTAAACTATATACTTATTATCAATTTTAGAACAATGAACCTTAGTTAATTTAACCACACTAAATGAATTTTCCATAGATAAATAGTTCCACGTAATTTTCCAACTGTACCTTTTCCTATTAATAACTCAAGCAATAACATATAGGATTTATTAGAATCATAACATTATAATTCTCGTATAGTACTTACGATCATAGCAATATCTTAAGAAAGATATCGCTATGATCAAAGAAAATTAAGTACTACAAGATACGAGAGGAGTAAACATCATTAGTTTTATGGTCGGTCATGAGGTGGCATCACCGTTACGAGTATGTCTGCATTCTTACCGGATGAGTACGTATTAGAAATGATAATTTATTTGTGGAAAATAAACATAAATCAGATCTGTATAGAGCGTCGGTGGCCTAGTGGCTAGGAAGCCGGACTCCCATCGTGAGGAAAAGTTTCCGAAGGTGTGTGAAATCCACTAATCAGCACTGGGCCCGCTCTCGGATCATGGCCCGAGTACCCCCTTGACCAAAGGGAAGCCTAAGCCCCAACAGTGCGGGGTATCGCTGGTTTTCGTGGACTCGTAGTGTCAATTTTCAACAATAGGAGTCCATTGATGCTTATGAGGGGCTGCGTGGTTAGAAAGTGATCGTGCAAGTTAAGCCACGTTGAGCGAAAGGTAGATGACAGCTAATGTCATACTCCGTGCCTCGGAGAGCACGGTTAACAGTCGGTCCCGGTTGTTGTCGTTCGACAGCAGTCTGAGCGGCTTGAACGACTCTGGCAATATTTTTGTCCAATAACCATTCGATAAACAAACAACAAGCAATTATGATACCATTTTTCCGATTGCCCCAAAATCTAAAAGCCCATAGTACCCACAAAATGGGTCAAAATCTCGGTAAATTACCTGCGCAAGGTGACTGGCAGCGATTGCATGAGAAGCCAAGGACAGGACTCAATGGCGCGCTGAAACGCCTGTGATGTCCAGCAGAGGACTAGAGTAGGCTGTGGCTGATGGTGATCATGATGATAATTCTCATTAAAAACGGGTCCACTTTCGGAGGTCAATTAGACATGGTTTAAACTAAACCTTAAGCCCGTTTAATTTAACGGCACCAAACACCGGAAATGTAGTGAAACCCCGAGCTTCTGTCCGGGCACGAGGTTCGCCTCCAGGCCCGCACCCAGGGCTTCAGGGTTCGAGTGGACGACCCGTTTGAATGAACGTTGAATGAACCTAGGTTCTGTATATTCTGCAATGGACTGCAAAGGGGTGTGGACCGCAGCACAATATCAGAAGATCTAACTGGCATTCCTGCGTCTTGGACTAGAACCGATCGCGTGTGTACGAGGAATGCAACGCTGTGTGGTGCAAGGTGATCTAGAATCGCGTTAATATAAAATTAATACGTCGTTTCGTTGACGACAACGGTTTGTCGCTGTCTACGAGGATATCAAATAGACCATTTCTTTTCTTGGGTTAAAGATATTCTTGTTATCACTCTTCCATCGCACGTACGCGATGGAAGAGTGATTTCGTTCGATATAAAACACATAACCGTATACTTAACTCTAAATTAAAAACTTAAGAAACCCCCGAATTACCTTCAAGATCCCCTTACCTAATAACTTTCTGCTCATCATCAGATCCTCAAGGTTACATCAGATATATGATTTTGGGTACTTTTTAATGTAAAATTAAAAAGATGAAAGACGACCAAAGAAAAGATGGATAGACGAAATAAAAGAGGAAGCGGGATTAACGTGGAGTTAAAACAGAAAAAAGGAAGGTGTGGGTAAAATTGGGGGAGACCTTTGCCCAAAAAAGTGTATTCGATAATAACGTACATAAATAAGTGAAAGTTAAATAATATAATTAAATAATATTATGGAAAAATAAATATATATAGAATTTATAATTTAATAATTTAAAATCGCAAAATAAAGGCTATTTTTATTTTTATTGTTTTATTTTAATGTAAAATTATTTACTTTTGTTTCACTCGTAAGATACAAACCGTTCCAATTAAGCATCAATTTAACAGCCCTCGTTACATACTTAAACTTTTATTTGTATCTTTGTAACTTTGTCCCTCCCGGCACGAGGCTAGACTCGCAACACTTGGCCAGTTTTACGAAGGCATAAATAATAAATAAATGTATTTAACGACAACACTTTATGCAAATATGCAACGGAAAGGCACAGTAAAATGAATACTACAATAAAAATTAAATAAAAACATATTTTCTAATAACGAGCCTACGATTAGTACCCACGCTAGGTAATCCTGTGTCGTGGGCGCTGTGCTGGGGAGTGTGCATTCATGATTACTTTACTAAATACTAAGTTATTATTATGTACGAGTACAATATTCATCGCGTACGCTTGTATTTTGTGCCTGACCAAATAACTTTCTTAAATCAGGAGCCGTCAGTAAGTCGGCGAGAAATTGGCGCGGTTAGCTTAGCGATTACGAGATGATCCGTGATAAATGATAAAACTACATTCTTCGAGCATTCATCGTGAGATGGAAATAGATTAGGTTTTTGGTTTAGTTAAGGGAGGTGACTTGGACAAGGTAAAAATTTCGTTTTGTTTAAATAAATCTCTCTCAATTGACCATATAGCTCTACATACAAGACAGTCAGAAGACAAAAAGTTTGATTATAGTGTGTGTGTGTGTGTGTGTTTGTGTGTGTATTGAACCTTGAAGTGAAGTTGAAATTATTCTATTTACGAATGAAATCTCACATCGTAGTGACGATTTGGTCGAAGATGAAGCACACGGGCTTAGAATGTACTGAAGTACCTACATGATGATAATAAATAAAAAAAAATGGAATTTTACCTCAATATTATGTTTTCAAGAACAACCCAGTTCTGAAAAACTTTTGCTAAGCAGCTATTGGAAATCCTGAAAAATAATATGGGCTTTCTCCTCAAAATTCGCTGATCATCTGATCAATTTGTATGCTGAAAAAAAGATACTTTAAACAAGCTCTGTCTTGTTTCCATAAACTTACCATGCCGATTTGTTCGCTTGCTATGCTCGATGCTCTGCTAACCTTGAGGACTTAGAAGGGAGTGCCTCATGTGCCGGTAATTATGTTGACTCTCTTACCCTTCAAACCGAAACACAAGCATTGCTGCTCTGCAGAAATATGTAGGTAATAGTACAACCCTAAGCTGAGTGTACACAGAGCCATCCCCCTTCATAAATTGACTTCTTAAAAAGCAAACAAGAGCCGTTTCGCAAGACCGCCCTAAATGACGACAAGATGCCGGTTTCGTCATAAATTAAGTAATTATGACGAAAGACAAAAGTTTGCCTTACATTTTGCGCCAACAAGAACTAGACAATAATTAATTTGTTACGATTACGTCTTCATTAACCTAAGTACATTCACCGAGAAAAGAATCAATTTTTGTACAATCGTCCAAAAAAGTAACTGACCATTAACTTATTACGACGTACGTGTACAACTTAAAGATGATTTTGTTCTAAACATAACAATCTAAATTATTGCTTTCGATGACAATAATTTGATAAATAAATAATGATTATTTTGATTAATATTGCATGATTTTACAAGATTTTTGTTTAATAAACTTTAAATAACCACATAAGCCAAATATCAAAGCCAAACATACGTACCTTTCCACCAAATTCCTTCAGACTCGCGTTACGCTGTTTTAACATATTTTTTATGTCTGCTATTTTAAAATGGCCATATGATGCCATGATATCATCACAATTTTACTATAGTTATGAGAAATTAAATTAAATTAATCCAAATAACGAGAAATTTGTCAAATCTTCAAAAATGACGTTTCGTTTTGCTTTTCTGTTTACGGTGTGTGCTCGTGGCTCCATCTACGCAACGCTTTGCGTTGTATGTCCTAATAATTGCGATTGACAATTAAAGAAAGATGGCGCAAACAAAGAAACAGTAGCGCTTACAACCTTATTATCGCTTACCTAACAAAGTAGGTACCTATAATAAACTCAGTATCGAGAACTGAACAAGTTTTGCACCGATCATTTGAATATTCGACTCCTGAAACCTGAAATGGTCTTTAGATCCGAATTCGAATTTAAACCCTAGTTAGAGAGGTATATTTTTGGTGACTGTACTTAACTAATCGAAAGGCTTGACCTCGTGATTTGAACCAAGTTTAAATGAAATTGCAATTTCAGTAAGTATCAATAAGTATTATTAGTCAAGGCCTTTGAACAAATGTCTGATAGATTTTTCACAATCAAACTGGAATTTGAAGACTAAAAATACTTTCTATGTTTTCTATTAAAATTCTTTAAGTTAGACATAAATAACTACATTTTCTAAGCAAGCGATTGCAATGCACCTTATATTGTGATTATTACAGATTGATTTTAAAACCATAAAGGAACGAACGGGAGAAAGACTATTTTTTCTTCAATCAAAGATGGCGACCTTTTCTAAAATAGTATTTGCGGAAATTATAGACCTTATTAGTAATTTATGCAACTGTTACGTATTTACAGCCATTGTAACTTGAGTGTTAGAGAAAACACGAAAGCGAATGCCATTGAACATTTTTTTATTACAATTTTTTTTCTAGAACCGCCCCTGTTTTAACACGTCTAAGCCAGCACAGTGTGCACTGAATAATACATAAGTGACCCAGTATGTGCACAGTGGTGCATCGGTCCTATCTACAGTATAGGTAGTATAGGTCAGTTTCCTTTTGGCACTGTCAGCGGTGAAAACCGGATCTCCTATTGATAGGAAAGCTATATGGTCAGGAATGTTAGAAAATCAGTTTAGTAGATTCGACTCTACGAGTACTTTAAGATCTGAACTAAAAAGTATAAGGTTAAGTGAGGTAAGTATAAGTTCATTTTGATAAGAATAAGAATAAGTTTATTTGTGCGGTTAGATTACAAAGTATTCATAGTCCATACACCAGTAGGAACTTAAGCATAGGTTATATTAAACTAAATAAAATTAGTGAACAACAACTTAGTTATAATGAACGCTGATCTCTGAACTAGGAAGTTCCTGTATCTCGGAGGACAGATTTCTTCTGTGAATAGTGGAAATGAACATGTAACAGAACATGGGAAAATAAAAAACTGACAAAATTTGAAAGAAGGAAGAACAATAATAAGGGGTGGTGGGAATGCATTATATTGTAGTATGTGGGTGTGTGTGTGTGTTGATAAAAACAAAATAATTAAATATAATTATTATGTATACATGTATGTAAGCGAAATTCTCTCAAAACACAGGTTGACCAGTCTGGCTAATTTTTGGTATTTTCGGTGATTTTCATTTGTTTTTCTACATAAATTTTGTACAACGCGTTTTTCTATGGCTGCAGACGTCGTTGGATTTTATGAATTTGACAGAACTTTAGCTGACTGCATCTTCGGGACAATAGCTGTAACGTATCGCTATATCGCCTTTAGCACACTGCAGCGATTTTGAAACGGACCGGACCCAAAGAAATCAATTTTTCGGTTTTCTAGATTTCCATGGGTTCGGTCCAATTCAAAATCACTACAGTATAGTAAAGGTGCCAACGCTTCACGACGTTGCATTTGGAATTAGCATTGCAACATTGCTAAGACGCACCATGCAGCTAGGTGCAGTGCGTACGGTTATGAATGAAAACGCGTCGCAGGCGCAGGCGCAGCCTCGGCGGCCTTGCGCCCACGCACAGGGTAGAAATACGACGCGAAGGTGCGCTCGTGACATGACAACACACAGTGGGGTAATAAAATAACTGAGAGTTTGCATGCAGGTGTTAAACTGCGTGGTGAGGAAATATCTTCAACAATACAAAATACAAAGTTTATTGGCACATTAAACAGTACGGCAACATTATGGTAACACATATACTATTGACCTGTAGGTACTATTAGGTATAATATATACAATGTTTTCTGGCCCTAAAACTATGTCTGAACTGTATCTTGAGAGCCAACGATCGAGTGGCAGAAATTTAGAAATATTATAGCTGAAAAAAGGTAAAAAGGTATAGCCAGAAATTTTTGGAGTGTCCGAAGATGGGGGGTTTAATCTGTTTAATTAAGGGATTGTACAATCGATTATGCTAATCCCATCGTTATTAATTACATTTCCTTATCATATAATAGAGCATTATAGCTGCACCAGATAATGGATCAACTAAAATACTCTAAAATACACCAATATCCAATAAATTTAAATCATATTGTCTAACCTAACACACCCCCACCCATACTCACTCTTACCATTATCTTTACTAAATTCCTTTATGATTAAATTTTCCAAATTCCTTTTAGGTTAAGAATATAATTTGTAATTTGCTTGCACAGAAAGTGCGACGGAATCCCGACTTACAAGATACAGATTTTCGACCTAGTTTGTAAGTCGGAGGTCCTTTTTTTGTGTGCCCTGTAATAAGTAAATAAACTTTTCCATTATTATTATTATTTTCAATCAGCTGTTCTCTTTTTCCTGCGTAACTGACACACTCCAACAGAATATGATAAACATCGTCTCTGACTCCTCACACCTCGCAGTTTGGTGAGCTAGCTTTCTGCATTTAAAAGGCAAAAGATTGTGTTGGAAAATGTCCAGAAGGTTGGAATTAATTTGAAATTGGAATGATTATATTTAGTGAACCAAAATTTTTTATAAATACTCAAAACAAAAATAAAGATTCAGGTCCAAAATACGCCAAATTTTGTATGAGATGAGACCTAGTCTGCAGCGCAAGCGTCGCTGGTTCGAATTCTCCTTTGGACCATTGTGGTGGACCACTCCTAGCCACTGGAATTTTAGTCTAGTTGGAGTGATTAATGAAGGTCATGATGACATTATCATCATTAGCCATTTTTAAGTGGTACCACGTGAGAAGAGTCAGTAAAACAAGAAATAAGAAAATTTTTGTTTTCATCAACTTATCCCACTCCATATATTTATCTTAAAAAGTACAGTCTTGTGTAAAGAATTATTTTCTAGAAGATTGTTTTTCAAATAAGATAAAATAAATAAATTCACTAAGAATGTGGTGTCCACTGTTCATTTATAAATACAATTTATTTTGACAAATATGATCAGTTCTATACATGGTGCTCCTTTGGTTATGCATTAACTTCGATACTGTTTTCTTACGGTGATAAATAAAGACCCTTACTCATTGTGTAACTCAATTAAATTTAGTAAAATAAAATAGCAAGTATCTCGAAAACGAAGGAACACTTCCATTGTCAAATATATTATGTAAAAGACAGAAGTGAAGAGATGTAAAAGAAAACAGAAGTGTTTGGCGAAGTTAATACATATCCTCGGGAAGACCATGTATAGTACGCGACACCCCAGAATGGCGGTTTTTAATACCGGTGCCCGTACTAGAAACGGGCATTCCGGGGTGTCGCGTACTATAGTTGGTTTTAGAAGTAAGTATAACATCTAGAAGCTTACGGCATCTTGCGACCAGGAAATCCATAGATACCTTAAAACGTGGATTAAGTATACTTACTTAACAGTAGACTGATATACTCATATGAGATCATTATGATATAATCTCCCTAGCTTTAGATAACCATGACATGACGCGGCATCAATCTATTGATATCCCATAATACACATACCTACATACAAGTAGGTACATCACAGGCCATAGACCATTTTGCAATATTACCTAATAGAGCCTATTTACCTCTCTCTCACACCAGATTAACAACAAGATTGACAGAGCGAGATAGTGCATGTTATTGTGTACGGAAGACGTGACGTTATCAGAAGGAAGCACCAACAATGGTGAACTGACTCGATGTTGTATAACGCCATAGGTTCTTGTCAGTGGCTTTAACTATGGTTCTGATCTGGGTTTCTCATGGCATGTAATTATTATATTTTAAGTAGACTTTCACTAGGCTATGACAATGTTTGTTGAAGCTTCCTGGTGACTTCAAACATTCGAACTGCTTGTTTCGGTTATATCATCTTTTGATGACAGAGTTGAAGCGAAGTGAAGGTGGTGTGACTCAATGCATGGACCTGACATGACCCTGCAGGGTCAGTCTGAGGAGGTACCAGGAGGAGGAGGTTTCTTTCTTTATAGTGTTACAACACATACCATAACCGCTTCCCATCGGAATGACGAGCCGCCTTTTCTCTCCAGTTTTAATTGTTATCTATTTCATCTTTAGGTATTTATTTATTTATTTGTACTTTTATTATTTATACTTTTAATATATTTTTGTTTTCGTCCCTGACCTGCTGTTTCACCCGCGATGCCTTCGTCCTGGCACAGCTGAAAACCAGCGCTGCGGTTCTGCCGTACCGGTCGGACCGCAGCACATGTTGAGCATGTGTCCTTTTAATATTGCATTGTTTTTTTTTATTTCAAATATATTTTAAGTTTTATAATGTATGCAATGTTAAATAAATGTTTTTCTTTCTTTACCACCCTTTTTCCTAATTCTGCCGCGAAACGGCAATGTTTGCATGCTATGTTTCGGTTTGAAAAGTAGAGAGCCAGCATAATTACCGGCTCATAAACCCTCAATATAGTGAAGGAAGTGAGAATATTTACCATAATGTGATCTGTTTGCTCGTTTTCTTTCCTAAAAGTGGAAAGGCCCAGATAAGTCACTTAGTTGGTGCTAGTTCACTGTTAAATACAATACAATAGAGTTTACGTATTTATCTGTTTATAATTTGTAATTATATATTTATTTGTACATCATAATATATTAGTATTTATGTTTACATATTATGTACAATATACTTAATATTAGTATACATTTTTTTAAATTTATGTATATGTATTTTTAATATGTATTATGAATAGCTATTTATATATAATAACAACTTCCATTTTATATGCGCCTACCTAAACATTTCTGCATAGCCCCATGGTTAGCTGGTAGAAAATGCTGCAAGGCATTAAGCTCGCCTCATGTACACCTTTTTTGTGTACATTAAAGTGTAAATAAAAAAATAAAATAAAATAATAAGTCGTATAACCCCATAGGAAAATTCAGAGTCATATGACTTGGTTCCCAACTTAAAAAAATATATAAGTCAGTAATTGTATTTGTAAACTTGATTTTGGAATAAAATGCATTCATATTAGCGACCCGTTTTCTATGCTTCCGTTTTGTATTATTTATAATCAAATTTCATCATTATCTAATAAATGTATTTCCATGGTTTTGCTCACTTAGGTTATTACCTATGTATTATGATTGCATCATAAAACCATAAAACATAACCTGTGAACGAATTAACAACCAGGTGTGGTGAAAGTACTCATTAGAGATAGTAGTAAAAGTGATGAAAATCGACGTTATACTGCAGTGCGTGTGTTCATTTTCATATAACATGTCCATAACAGGGGGTATTATTTTTCAGGAAAGTGACAGAACCTGAAAAATTCTAATTAAGCGAACTATTATTTAAGTGAATTATTTAGTCTCAACCAAGATAGGAAATGTGGAAAGGCAGAGGAAGGCCATTAGCCGCGTTTTTTTTCCATAAAAAATTGGTCGCATCCATGTCCACATAGAAATTGTTTTACAGAATTTCAGAATTCAAACTTTACCTACCTTTTTTGTTTGTTCAAAGAAGCCGCTACAAAAAACCGTGCTCTATCTCTTCTTTAATCAATTAATTTCACGTCACCCAAGGTTGCCCGGAAGAGATCGCTCTGAGTAATAAGGCCGCGTTTGTGCACCTCAATTTTAAACTATTTTATCTTATCTAATCTACGTCTATAATATCATCATCATCAGCAGCCTACTCTAGTCCACTGCTGGACATAGGCCTCTCCCAGGGCGCGCCATTGAGCCCGATCTTCTGCTCTTCTCATCCAGTCGCTGCCAGCCACCTTGCGCAGATCGTCGCTCGCTACCGTGACCAGGTCTATAATATAGGTCATGTGTAATTACTCGTATACGTTCCCAAACATTGTCAATTCCTCTGTGAAAATAAAAACAATAAACAGAAATTAATAAATCATCATAATTAGAGAGTCTATTAACCGAAATATTAAAAAGTTAATTATAACCAGTGATACTGACCCAGTGATCTTATATTTGAAGGCTTCACCCGCAATGAGACTTCTCACGAGGTATCTCAACAGTACTGCAATGTAGTTTAAATATATTTTTTCGGGTTAAAGTTGTAACTTATTCACAGAGAGCGTTTTGAATTTATTTTGGTTTTTAGTTTGGGTATGTTCACACAGCTTTTTTAATTTACTTGGATGTACAGAATAAAGAAACCAATGAATATTAAAAGATGTGCTGCTGAATTTTTCTTCCGCAGTTTCTTTCAACACTTACGAAGTATAGTAGCTTAAGTGGACTGATTGACTAGCTTTTAAGTTTAAGTTTAAAAAACTTATCGAGTTGTACTTCGACAGGATAAGATTAATTATAACCTTGGTTGATTGTTGTTTTTTTTTAAGGCAAAGGGAACTGAGCCCATACAGCCATGTCTGATGTAAACAACTCTTGCAAGTCTTCATTAAAATGCTGGTGTGACACATTTCAATGCTATCTGGGAGAATCTTCCACGCTTCTGCACCATCCGAACCAAAGAAGAAGGCGTCCCGGACGCAGTATGGCTCTTCAAAATCCAGCCAAGTACGGATCGGGCTGCAGCGTCTTATTTGACTTTACTTCACTGTCCCACACATTAATCACATTTAGTAGACGTTCTTCGAATAAAAAACACCATTCTTACTTGAAAAGCACTACTGTAAAACAATTTGCAAAACAATGAAAAAAAGCTGGTGTCGACGCCACAAAAGCGCGGGAGAACCTCTAACCTTGGTTGAATTCTTGAAGTTATTGGCTTCGATTCCGGGGTGGCCGCCACACCTAAACCTACATGAAACTGTCACGCTCACTCACATAAGAGATTGTGTAGGAGTGAGAGTGACATTTCGTTACGCGATGATTACATTTAGCGACTGATATTGGACATTGTATTTCTTTGTATAGCTTGACTAGAATAGCCCTAATATTGCAGAATTAAAAGCAACTGGTTTTTTTTTTCATTTTGATCTCCATAACACCTTCATGGCAAGGTTTTTATTTTCCTGGCCATGATATAAATATTAAATAAACTATCTTCGAATTCTCAAGTTACACTCACTGAAGAAACCAATCTAAATAAACCTCTACTCATATGCAAACGCACCTGGGAAGTTCTAAGCCTAGATCAGTAACAAATCAACTTTAGTTGTCCCGACATTGTATCCATAAAGTGAAAAATACACTCACCAACACATGTTTCAACCTTCACTCTAACTTAGCCCTTATGTAAACTATACAATGTTTATATTAGGACAGTAAGTAAGTAAGCGGTTGTGTGGAAGGTTGTACAATGCAATGTGAATGCACCGGAGCATCGTCGTGGGAATAGCGGTGTATAACCGTTTATGGTAGTTTTCGCACCGGGTTCTGGCATAAATCATGGTTATCTTCATTGAGTACCCCCAGAGCGAAGTTTTATTAAAGAAAGAAGTAGAAGATAAACTTACAGTTTCTCTCGTGATGACTGCTGTCATCACAATGTCACAATCAATGAAGAATGTCCTCAAAAATAACCTAAGACCAAGTAAGAACAATTATTGTAAATGTTTCTGGATTTGGTTATCGATGGGGATCCGAATGTGAGTCGGGGTCCTTCTGACCCCAATAATGATATCTTCTTATGTTATGCCCCTATCATAATGGAATAGGAGAATAACGCAGGGAATAACGCCAGCGACACTTTGACCCTTGAGGATCTTTTGTGCCTACCCCAATAACTTTAATAATTTGGATTTTCGCAAAGTAACGCCATTGTAATTAAATTTTATTTAATGTTTTTAATTTGTATTGTATTAGAAGACATTATTGATCATTTATTGTATCTATAATGCTTCTGGAAAATAAATATTTCAGTTCATTTCATAATTCCATTATTTTAACGATCGGATAAACCTACATTTGTTTAACCGACTTTCCATTTAGTACCTTCTTTAGGTTCGTTTGGTTCTTAACTTAAACAATATTAGCAAAATAAACAATATTAGCAAAATCAAATATTTTGATGTTTAATTTTGCTAATATTGTTTAAGTTTTATTGGCAATTCTAGCATTTCGTATTCAAATTAAGCAATTACTATGCCGTAACCTACGAGATTCCAATGTTCAATGAAAACCGGCCACAGCTTTGTAGGTGCTTGCTTTGGGACGGGAGCTCGATCGCGTATGTCAAAATGTGTGAAACTGAAATAAACCATAGGTTTTTTGCTCACATAACGCTGAGATTTAATACATGAAAGAGATGTGATATACTTCAGCTACTGGTGGACTGTACCAACACTAAAACTTCATACCCGGTCCAAAACCCCGGCCTAGGATCTTACTCTTGATATTAATAAATAAGTTACTACCCGACTCTTTGGCTTATTCTACATTGCCGCGGAATGGAATGGAAGCGAATTTACGCAATGTAATTGTACACAGCATAATGAACTTTGAAACAAAATAATGAAAAAGGTTATTTACTTATACAGGGCACAAAAAAAGGACAAACTAGACTTACAAACTAGGTCGAAAACCTGTATCTTGGAAGTCGGGATTCCGTCGCACTTTCTGTGCAAGCAAATTACAAATTATATTCTTAACCTAAAAGGAATTTGGAAAATTTAATCATAAAGGAATTATGATTATTACTTTATGTCAATTGTGTAACATACAAACTAAATGCGAGCCAAAAAAGAGGTCGCGTGTCTTCCGCGGAATCCTCGTGCATTCTCGAGAATTCCCCTAGCGGTAAAGCCTATTTAGTTTGTATGTTACACAATTGACATAAAGTTCATTATGCTATGTACAATTACGTTGCGAAAATTCGCTTCCATTCCATTCCACGGTAATGTAAAATGAGCCTAACATTATAAACATACCTACGCTCATAGGTCCTGATTATCACGTTAAATTCATACCTAATCGAACTCCCGATCCACAATACTTATAACAAACTAAGTACTTATATTAAGCTTTTCGACGTCATTTACGATTCTCAACTTATTATGCTGTGTGTGGGAACTCCGTAGGTGGACTTAGAATAAGGCAATTCACAGCAACCACGGTTGACAAAAAAATAAGACTTGATATTTTGTAACTACACTTGTCTTTTACAATAACAATACAATACAAAACCATTTATTGCACACAGATACATATTACAGGTACATATCTTGCCTTACAATGTTGTGCATAAACTAATTTGTGGCAACAGGGAGCGTGTTCAGCTCATGCTATGGACGGAGTCCACAGCGCTGATTTTGAAACACGTCCCTTTGTCACTTGGAAGACACAATAATAATATTACGAATACATGCAAAATAGAATTTAAAAGAGTGAAAGGTAAGGTAAGGTTTTTGCAAAGGTAATGTAACTTTAGTAACGTTTTTTCTACCATTTTGCCAGAGTTTTTTATTTAAATTATTCCTACTCTTTTTTTTATTCTATAAGGAGAGCAGACGAGCAAACGGGCCTGATGGTCACCGTCGCCCATCTCACCTCAGTGTGAAGTAATTAGAGGGTTTTCATTTCAATACACTGCTAACCACAGATGGAGTGCCATCACGTAGCAATGCAAGTATTGCTGCTTTGCGGCAGAAATAAACAAAAGAGTGGTACCTCCCCAGACTGATTCTGCACAGAGTCATGCCACCTTCGAATCGAATTTCAAATCTTACATTAAAATAAAGTTACGACTTAACTAGCCAGGTACCTACTTCATTAACTGCGACCTAAAATAGATTTTTGCTACTAAAGTTCTAACAATAGAAGTCTAATTTTGACTTGATTTGCTTCAATTAATACCTACTCTATGACCTGTATATTCGTTCACCATAGACATACGAGTAACTCCATGACGAAGAAAAAGCCTATGATCTATTAAGTGCGCAGTAGAGGCACAATAACGTATGCGCATACGCTGCTTTTAATTGACTAATGTTATAGGAAAAGCCAACGAGCCGCGACGGAACCGTTGCAAGCGCACGGTTCATATTGTGGTTGCAGAAAACATAGTTTTTCTCTGCATATAGGGCTGTTTTTAGTAGGTAATAAAACCCAAGTGAGACATTTTAAATCATGAGTAATTAATACGTTTATTTCACACACAGCAATGACCGAAACAGTTATAATTATAATAAAATAATTATGTAGTCAAAGGTAAACATATTGAAATCATGTCTGATGGTCTGCTGTTGTTGTGAAAAGGGCCTCAACTCAGCTTATTGCTGCTGCAGACAAGAATGCCTGCAGCGCTGGTATTCTGTTGGACCATGACCGATGGCTGGCCAAAACCTGTCCAAGAGGACAAAGATACTCACAACACAAATAAATTTAATTGTAGATACGTAGTATTATTAGTTAAAAATATATACCTACATTTACCATGACACATAAATGATAAAAATATAGTAAATAAATAAATATATATACCTACACACAAATATATACATATATTATATATATAACTATACTAAAGGGTAGGGTAAAAGTACAGTGCTGTATGTTCAAAGTTCAATCATGCTGTGCTTACATTTTAAGTTTTCCCTTAATTTTTAATACCTAATCAAAATAATAATAAAGATAAGTACTTGTATGATGAATTGATGATCTTGGACGAAGAAAAAAACCGTTCTTTACCTACTCGAATGACCGATCTTCTTATCGTATGGTTAGTTGCCAACTTATCACAATTGTTCAGGCTGCCCGTAGACCTCTGACATGGCCCAAACTACTGTCGGATGATAGCAGCCTGGACCGACAGCTTAACGTGCCCTCCGAAGTACGGAGGGGCTCAGATTATGACCGCGGTCAATGTTGCTTAACTTACGCAATCACTTTTGGGCCATGCTCGACACTAGGTTACCTATATCGATCGATTATTTAAACGGTTATTGTTTCATTGTTTGTTCTTTATACTCTCGTGTCAAAAATTTCGCGTACCGTGTCTAAAAGGTGGTCGAAGGGCAAAAAGGTGTCGTATTCCGTTTCGAGCTGACGTCATCTCACTAAATTAGGATATAAACAAACAACAAACATTAGGAAATACCGCTTTGGCCCGCAAACAATAGTGAAAACGTCTCTAGTAAAGTCAATAGACTATTTATTTATTATAACATCATCATCAGCCTATTAATGTCCCCACTGTTGGGGCATAGGCCTCGCCTTGCACAAAGTACGGACCATGATCCACTTTTCATTCTCTCAGACATGCAGGTTTCCTCACGATGTTTTCCTTCACCGTTAAATCAAAGCAGTCGGTAAATGTACGTAAGTCTTCGAAAAAATCCGAAAACTCATTGGTACATGACATTCAGCATTGCATGGTTTCGAACGCGGACCTCCCGCATGGGAGCACGGCGTCCTAGCCACCGACGCTCTTCGTATGAATGTGCCGAATATTCGTATGAATCTGTCAAATAAAGTAAAGCGACAAAGTATTAAAGACTGATGTGTTGTCATTGTACCGCCTCTGTAAACAATCCCAATATTAAAACAAAAACCAAAACAATTAATCAAAACCAACCAATCAAAGTTGCATACTTACTTACTAAATGTAAGTAACTGGAATGGGCTCTTCATAGATACAAAGCGACCCCCTTCAAAACCCTGTTAAAAAAAAGAGAAGCGAGATAGACTGGAGTAGATATCCCGTCTCTTTCACATCCGTTACAAGGTCACTGTATTAAAAAGAGACGGTATACCTACTCCCTTAGATTACCTATACCTAATCTTAGCCTACTCCAGTCTATCTCGCTTCTCTTTTTAGTAAACAGGGTTTCGAAAGGGGCCAATTTGTATCTTTGCAGATACAAATTGGCATTGACCGTGTAGTGCCATGTACCAATGAGTTTTTCGTATTTTTCGAAGACTTACGTACATTTACCGACTGCTCTAACGGTGAAGGAAAACATCGTGAGGAAACCTTGCACACTGAAATGACCAGTGTGTAAAATGGGGTAGGCACAAAATATCCTCAAGGGTCGAAGTGCCGCTGGGGTTATTCCCGGCCCCCTATCTTAAGATAAGATCTATGAAGATCCCATTCCAGTTACTTTAGTAAGTATGCAACTTTATTGATCAAAACACGTTCGCAAACTTTTTTTACGTCTTTCCAATCGCAAGGCACTGATGCTGCAGCCAGTCAGCCTACCGCGTCGTTCGTCGACTCGTTGTCTCGATATTGAGAGAAAGTTTGTAATTAAGAGCGCGGGTGATTGGCTGGTCTGGATTGTGTAACCGAACGCAACAGATCAAGCATGTGGCTGAACAGGGAAATACCTTTGCCATGGGCGAGAGCGCGTTCCAATTCGATTTTCAAATAAAAACTAGACTATTGGTCAATTGGTATTTGTTAGGTGGTTAGTGGTTGGACTGTTCTGGTCTTAGGCAAGACTAGAAAACCTGGATGTTAAGTAACTTAGGGTCTATAGCGTAGGTGGCACAGTGGCTGGGGCACCGGACTCCCATGCGGGAGGTCCGGATTCGAAACCGTGCAGTGCCATGTACCAAAGGGGTTTTTCGTATACTTCGAAGACTTACGTCCATTTACCGACTGCTCTAACGGTGAAGGAAAACATCATGAGGAAACCTGCACACTGAGATGACCAGTGTGTAAAATGGGGTAACCACAAAAGATCTTCAAGGGTCGAAGTGCCGCTGGGTTATTCCCGGGCCCCTGTCATAAGATAAGATAATTTCAGCTTAGGGCCTAAGTTACTTAACATCTTACGCGAAAATGTAACCCTAGGTTAACTCGCGAATTATCTATGCTCTTCATACAAAATTGACATCGGATTAGAGTTAACACGAGAGTTAGCGGTTCGTGTAAGACGGCCTTAGTGGCTAGAAATTAGATTAGATCTAGGTTAAAACAGGAATTACCTACATAGAATACAGTATAAAGCATTAAGCCCTATCATATGATAAAATAAGATAAGATTGTCTATTCCAGGTTTTGCACAGACGTGTTGCTGTATTCATCATAAAAATTGCTGCAATAGTGCAAATGCAGTTCACATAAATATCAATCAGGCCCGGTATGAATTGCTGCATTCCGCGACCTACTCCGCCAAATAAAGTGTGATGAATGGTGCAATGTGATACTTGGTCTATGTAACTGGGTACAGGAACGTTTGAAGGTTAAGGAATAGGGCTTCTGATCCATATCAGCATGTGAGTGCACGAGTTGATCAGCCAACAAATAGTGTTCTCTTCTTCAAAGTCGTATATCGAATTTTAATCATATAGAATGACTATCTTGGCAGATTTAATGGGGTGGTTTTCCATTGCCTTCCCCATTTCACACAGTGGTTATCTCAGTGTGCAGGTTTCCTCACGATGTTATCCTTCACCGTTAGAGCAGTCGGGAAATGTATGTACGTCTTTCGAAAAAAACTTAAAACTCATTGATACATGGCAGTGCATGGTTTCGAGCCCGGACCTCCGCATGGAAGTCCGACGTCCTAACCACTAAGCCACCGATGCTCTCAATAAATAGTATTAACCAACAGAAAGTTTTACACTACAAAATACTTCCGAAAAAATCGAGTATAATGTCTTACAATTACGACTATGAAATTAAAAAAAAAATTGCTGCTTCTCGAAACATTCAAAGAAATCTGTATCTGTCTTCACTAGTACTATTGATGGTACTAGCGACACAACATTATTCAGGATCAGTAGTACCAATCCTAAATTAGTGTCCCTAGTACCATTGATGGTACTAAAGATACAAAGTTGTGTTACTTGTACCATCAATGGTACTAGTCAATGGTACTACTGATCTAACGGCTTCTTTTTACGTACCTACCTACCTATATACAAATTCTATAACAACCCTATATCGCTGAAATCAACAGTTTATATTACTTGTATATGTAAATAAATGAACACTCTTAGCGATAAGGCCGCTTTACTTTAAGTACTAATGACTATTTAGTGTTACTAGGAAATGAAATAAGAATAAAAAATAATTAAAATATAAATTTATTCATGCAGACAGTATCTTTCACATTTTCTCAGATTTCCCTGGCTCCCACACTAGGATATCCTGTGTTGCGGGGGACAGTCTCTTCCGATAAATATAAATTACGAAGACAATAAGGTTATGCAAACAATTTAATAGTTTAATGTGCGTGTATGTGTGTGAAGGGGGGGGGGGGGGGGGGGGGGGTTTTTGTGCGTGAGAGGGTGAGGGGGGTGAGCGTGAGATGGTGTGTGTGTGAGATGGTGTGATGTGTGTATGTGGTGTGTGTGAGGGGGGAAACTCGAAGCGTATGTTGATTTTTGACCTTGCAAAATACGAATGGGGCCTCATAATACCCTGACGCCAGTCCTGGCTACGTAAATTACAACTTGTTGCAACTACATAAATTTTATTGGCCATCTTAATAGCGGCGTATTATGTTACAGAATGGTTTAGAAACTATAGTGTCCGCAGATTATTGCAAATTATTGTTAGACTCTGAGTATGCCGTATATCATTGACTTGAGAATTTGAGCCTCAATTTTAAAATGAGTAAGTATAGGTAGGTAAGAATTCAAATGTAGTGTTTAATTTCTTTTTCATGGTAACAAGAGCATGATTCATCATCATCATCATCAGCCTATATTAATGTTCCCACTGTTAGGGCACAGGTCTTCCCTTGCACAAGGGGGAACGGGCCATGATCCACCGAGCGAGCCCAGTGCTGTTTGGTGGATTTCACACACCTTTGGAAACTTTTAATTTCCTCAGACATGCAGATTTCCTCACGATGTTTTCTTTCACCGTTAGAGCAGTCGGTATATGTACGTAAGTCTTCGAAAAAATCCGAAAAACTAATTGGTACATGGCATTGCATGGTTTCGAACCCGGACCTCCCGCATGGGAGTCCGGCGGCCTAACTAGATCACCGACGCTCTATAGACGCTCTATAGAGTATGATTGCACAGAAACGCTGTGCCGCAAACTTTATGTGTGAAAACATCTCGCTAACATATCTAGTCATTGAGATATAAGACCTCGAAGTATCGCGGGCATACCGAAAAAATGGCTAACCTTTGACCTCCTTCCTCTTCTATCTCTTCTGATTATTTTACTCCAAAATGAGCTTTGTCTATCGATGTTTTTAACGATACTATTTGTTGCTGTTGCTTTTGAAACAAGACATAAAAGTCAAAAGACTCGATGCCCGAACCGGCTCCCATACTTCACGAGTTAAAGATGTTTTCACCTCAAAATGCCTCTCAATATCTATATATAAAATGAATAAATAAAAAAATATTTTATTAAGGCACTTACAAAGTCACTTCATAAACAAGAAGTTATATAATTAATGATATTACCTATAATCTATCAGTGAAATAATTCATATGATATAATTAACTGCAAATAAAAAAATTCAAATATATTATTATCATTTACAATTACTGTTAAGCTTTCTGTATCCAAATGGACAATAGCTGCAAAAGATTTGTGATAACTGTAAGTTGCAGTTGACAGGGAAGTTTCTATAGCTACAGTGGCTCGAATTTTTATATGGGAGCTGGGATTTCGAGGATAGAGGCCAGATACGACTCTGGTATCGATTCAATTAAAAATAATGTTACAACCTCGAAGCGTCCCATCTAGTTCCAAGCAGAGTTGGACGCCCCATCCAGTTCCAAGCAGAGTTGGACGTTCCTAAAAGCCGCATGCCGCGATGCCGAAAGTCGAGTTATGCGTAGGGCGAAGCCTGAAGCGTCACGGTGCCTCAACCACCAATATCCTCTCGTATAATTTTTGCGAGTCCGCAGACGCGAAGCCCGAAGCGTCCCCAAGCTTTCGATCAGGGCCTAAAAAGCTAATCATTGCTCTATACAACTCCTACTCTAATCAGCCCATTAACGTCCCCCTATTAGGTATAGGCCTCCCATTGCACAAGGTGGATACGGGCCATGATCCACCAAGCGACCAGTGCTGATTGGTGGAGTTCACATGGCTTCGGAAACTTTGTTCCACAGACATGCAGGTTTCCTCAAGACGTTTTCCTTCACCGGTCAGCCGATAAATATACATAAGTTTCCGAAAAAAACCGAAAAACTCATTTGTTTCGAACTCGGACCTCCCGCATGGAAGTCCGGCGGCCTAGCCACCGCCACGCCACCGACGCCCATTTTACTCCACCACAAAGTATTTTCCAAACATAGTATGATTCCCAGAATCTGCCAGAAGCATCTGGTCATCCGATATCCAAACGCGGCCGCAGCAGACGTCCGCGCAATCGGCATATAGATCGGCAATTAACTCTCTTAATAGCCAGTTCGCCATCAGGGTTTCTTGAGAGGAATGCCAGGCAGAAAAAACCAGCGCACGCGGCGTAGCGGCTGGAAAGCGTAAAATGGTACCGCGCACGCGTGTTCGGAGATCATGTTATTGATTGTCTTTTGTTTGTTTAGATATGTGATTGATGATGACTAAATAGGCTGGCTATACAGTTTTTCGGTTTTTTTTAATTGTGGAGATGGAGAGCAGATGAGCAAACGGGCCACCTAATGGTTTTCGATGCGCTGCTAACCTTGAGAATATAGATGCATTACCTCATGTGTCGGTAATTATTACGCTGGCTCTGTTACTCTTCAAGCCGAAAACACACACTGCTTCTTTGCGGCAAAAATAGGTATAAGTGTGATACTACCCCAGGCTGACTGCACAGAGTCATACCACCTACCTTGACCTACATTACAGTCTAAAAGTTGTTCTGATATCGATAAGTCAATATTAAAGTTATACTTAATCCTTTTGTTCTGTTAAACTTGACCTCCCGATTCTATTGCGCAGACGCCGCCGGTCAACGAAACTGATTTACATAATACTAGTAGATCAAAACAACGGGCTCGCTTTTTTGCCACACCATTGTTCCAATTTTTTTTCGACTAGTGAAACAGGATTTAGTCAAAATAGGTCGTAACTCGTAGTTATTTGCTTAGTAACTGTGTTACAGAGGCGACGCGACTGTATAAGGTTAAAGTTGTCCTACAATAATAAAACATAAATATATAACTAGAAACAATATATTCAGTAGTTTCTAAAATATTACAATACCTAGGCAAAACTACATAATATAATTTCAGTCAAATAGAAGTGCCACCCGCGAAGTGCCCCCTGGCACTAAAATCTTCGTGGCGTTCCCTCGCTGAATGGCGAGGGAAATGCACTGCTGTAAAAATTGGCCGGTCCGCGGATCACCTCTCTCCTTTATTCGTCTCCCCACTGCGCGAATCAGATCCTTGGCCTCGGAGCCCCATAGTCCAGCGGTTTCAACTGCCAAAGGCTCGAAGTCGTACATCGATTCCAGGTTGGAGTACTTTAGGTGTTTCCTCTGAGCCGCGGCATCGGCAGCTGCACCTGCTGTCTGCCGAGTGCCGGCGAGATGGCAGGGCGCGAAAGTGCTAACGCATAATAAAACTTACATGAACAAGATTTACGACCAGTGATGAACCCTGGCCACATTGCCCGCATAAATAAAAACCGATAGACGAGAAGAGTCCTTGAATGGAGACCATGGGGGAACACAAGACCGCTGGGACGTCCACCTAGAGTCGACCATAGCAAGAGTCTAACCCGTCTCATTGTAGGGGCGTTCACAGGCCATTTTGGCACTAAGAGCCCCCTACACAAGATGAGACTGGCAGACAATCCCACCTGCAGAACCTGTGGTGACACCGTTGAATCAATGGAACACTTGCTGTGCGAATGTGACTCGCTAGCTGGAGGGCGTATGAGTCTTCTGGGGGTAGCCTACCCGAAACCAGAAGACTATAGGCTCCTTCCTGTAAACTGTACAGCGTCCTTGATGCAAAGCATCTTTAAGGAACAGGAAGGAGACTAAGGTAAGGGGTGAGCACAAAAGATCTCTGAGGGTCGAAGTGCCGCTGGGGTTGTTGTCCCTGGCCCCCTGTCATAAGATAAGATAGTTCGACGATGTCGTCTCTTACGGTCGCGGATCGCGGACCTCCGGACCTGGAAAGAAATGGAGGACGCCTATATCCAGAAATGGATTACATACATAAAGGCCGGAATGTATGTATCAGACATACCAGTCATATGTAAAATAACGAATCAATCTCCACCAAATCGTTAACTTTAAGGTAATTTGATAAAGTTCATTCGAATTGAAACAAAAATAAGATAGGTAGATAATTAACTAGGTAATAAATGTGTGAAAACTTACAGCGGAGTGTTTTAGTATTCTCTGACTAAAGTTAAATATTTTTATAAACGAAACTTGAAACCGCAATGTTATTTTAACAATCTACTCACATAGTAGATTTTAGTAAGCTTGCGCGAAAGTGCCGGTTAAAGGTACTTAACCCGGGTTAGTTAAACCTGGTTTAACTCACGGATTGTCTACGGTTTTCATTCAAAATGTTACTGGGTTTGCGTTGTTTCAAGACGTTTTTGTGATTTAACCCGGGTTAGGCACTAACTTTTGGGTTAATTCGACTTCCGCGCAAGCCAGCCTTAGAATAATTTTGACTAAAACTTGACTAGAATTTAAAAATAGACTATATAAATTGCTCTTAGAAACATGCTATTACAAGTTGACCGACTTCCTTAATGGTAATCTGTGACAACAAAAATTTGATATTTTTGTTTTGTTACCTTTATTATTATTTTGCTAATTTATTATGATTGATTGATTTATTATTGGAACAAAAATGTGTACGCTTTCGGGCAGAATATGGCGATACTGAAACACAATGTAACATCTGCATTAGCCATATTTACAAATAAATTATATTTCTATTGATAATAACCATATTAATAGATATAATACTCGCTAATAAATTAAAAAGGTGGGCATGAAAGATATACTCACGATGATTTATTCACTATCATTTACGTAAAAGGTACCACTCGTACACACCTACACTTTGTAAAATAATTGTGTAATAAACGAAATTGTCGATAAAGAAACAGCTGTAACAACAGTCTTCTTCGCCAAAACGTTTTATTTCAAAGCTCCTATTGAAAATGAGGTAACATTATTCACATTATTATTCAAGGTATAAACCACAGAGGTACATAGAGATTTATATAACAAAATACATTCAGCGATTACGTTTTCGTTGAATCAAATTCACTCGGCAACACACACCACAAGTTCACAGATAAGATAAAAACTAAAAAAACAAATCTTGTTCAATAGTATCACCTATTTTATGATACTGATTATTTCGTCACATGAAGTCTTCTCATATATTGCTCACTTCACATTCTGAAAATACCGAATTTACTGCTCTTGAACGGCGCATTCAATGCTGCAGATAAACTTAATCCTATAACTCTTCTTGTATCTTTAGGTGCAACTATACCATCGTCCCATAATCTTGCAGTACTGTAATAAGGTCTACCTTCTTTCTCAAACAGAGCCTCTATAGGACCTCTTACTTTCTTCTCGTCTTCATCAGTCCATTGCTTACCATCTCTTTGTGATTTTTCTTTGGCTACCAAACTTAAAACGGTCGCAGCTTGAGGTCCACCCATGACTGATATCCTAGCATTTGGCCACATGTAGAGAAAACTAGGAGAATACGCCCGACCACACATTCCATAGTTACCAGCTCCAAAACTACCTCCAACTATCACTGTTATTTTAGGACCTTTGAAACAACTGACTGCAGTCACCATTTTAGCTCCATTCTTGGCTATACCACCAGCTTCAGCCTCTCTTCCGACCATGAAACCAGTGATATTTTGAAGGAATAGTAAAGGTATATGTCTAGCTGCACATAGTTGGATGAAATGAGATCCTTTTAGTGCAGATTCTGAATGCAATACGCCATTGTTTCCGATCACACCGACGGGGTGGCCATAAAGGCTTGCAAATCCACACACCAAAGTGTCACCATATAGTTGTTTAAATTCGTGGAACCTACTTCCATCTACTATCCTTGCAATAACTTCTCTGATGTCAAAAGGTCTTTGGATATTCGCTCCAACAATTCCGTGTAAATCGTCAATATCGTAAAGTGGTTCATCTACTTTTGGAGAATAAATTCTCGTTCTCTGGTCATTGTTCCAGTTCAAATTGGCAACTACGTTCCTAGCTAAATGTAACGCATGCTCATCATCTTGAGCGTAATGGTCCGTGACTCCTGATTGGCGACAATGCAAATCTGCTCCACCTAAATCTTCTGCAGACACTGACTCTCCTGTTGCTGCCTTCACCAAAGGAGGACCAGCTAAAAAGATCGTGCCTTGATTCTTGATTATAATACTCTCGTCTGACATGCTAGGGATATATGCTCCACCAGCAGTACATGAGCCCATGACGACCGATATCTGTGGTATTCCTTCAGAAGACATGTTAGCTTGATTATAAAAGATCCTTCCGAAATGTTCTCTATCAGGGAAAACATCAGCTTGGTCAGGTAAATGGGCGCCGCCAGAATCTACTAAATAAATGCAAGGGAGTCGACATTCTTGAGCAATAGTTTGCGCTCGCAAATGTTTTTTGACTGTGACGGGAAAGTAAGTGCCCCCTTTAACAGTAGCGTCGTTAGCTACAATCATGCAGTCGCGGCCGTGAACTTTGCCAATAGCTGTTACAATGCCGGCGCTCGGCACTTGGCCCTTGTACATATCTGTGGCGGCTAAAGTGCTCAGTTCCAAAACGTCGCTGCCTTCGTCCACCAACCGGTTAATCCTGTTCCGGACCAGCAGTTTTCCTCTCGCCGTGTGCCTCTTCACAGCTTCATCTGGGCCGCCTTTGATAGCGTCACCTGTTTTATGGCGGAGTTCTTCGACTAATTCGTCCATTTTGGTCTTATTCTCTTGGTAATAAGGGTCACTACGTGTCGGTTCGCTGCCTATCACGGTCGCGTGGCTGTTATGCCGGCACTGGGCGTTCAAGCGCCGTATTCCTCTGACTAGTTTGAGCATTTTGTTCGTGTGTATTTACAGATATAAAAACACGACCGGACGGCGAGTCGCTGCCGCGCTACTGACGATAGCGCATACCGTTATCTATAATAAATCGTACAAAAACAGAATTCTTCATATGGGTTCGACAACAGCGTTGATAAAACTACGCATAATGTATGAAATTATAATGTGTTTGCATTGTCACGATTGTTACCGACTGATGTCACTTTTACGTGAATTAATTTATCAGATATTCGTATTCTCGGCACATTGCGTTTTGCGTAATCCGACAAAACAAATGACAGTAAACACATTGGGGGCACGATTCTAAGCTATAATACGCTTTGAATGGATATTCAATCATTCTGACGTGACTTGGCCTACTTAAATTGGCAATGAGGTCCATGTAAGTGCGCGTAGCGTGAGCTAAAGGAACCTTGAATGGACCATTTGGGTTTATTTACTGAGATGACACACTAAAACTTCTGTATCACCGCTGTACTACAGAAAACATCATCTATCTCTTTTTTTCGTAACTCACAGTCACAACTAGGGTACAACACAGTATCAAACCTTCAATCAATTCACCCACTTTACATGTGTATTTATATACTATACACCGTAATTAGGACGATCTAAAAGAGATGGCGCTAAAGGGAATAATTCATATTCATATTCGTATATTCCAAAACAATTTATATTGTGTTGTGTAGGAAACGTTGGCATTAAACCATACAATGCTTATACAAACAAACATTGAAAATTAAGTTTATAAACTATTTAAATAGAATAAATAAAGATCAAATAAAAATAATATATATTAAAAATACTGATAAACAATTAAAAATCAACATAATTAGGTACATAAAACAAATAAGAGTCAACAGTAAATACAACGATATAACTAGTAACCATTATGAGTCGTAATGACTTTCTCGAGCAGTCATAATTTATGACTCATAAAACTCATAAATTATGACTGCTCGAGAAACTCATTACACTTATCAACCGAATAGAAGCATTTTTTCAATAAGAAAGCTTGCAAACGGTTTTTAAATATTTTGTGATTTCGTATAATCTTTAGATCCGTGGGAAGGCCATTAAGCATTTTTACAGCTTGATGACGAACACTGTGATGAGTAATTCGCAATTTGGACTGGAATACAACGTTTATGTCCTTTCTACGAGTATATTTCTAGACCTAGTTCTAGCTCAGTAAGTAGATCGCAAATTCGTGCAATAGTCTATACCTACCTAACTATACACAAGGCGGTCTCCACCTCATCTAATCATAATCACAATTGGCGAGGGGCCGCGTATGCGCACGCGCAGGTGAACGACACCACGTTTCACTTTCGTCCGACCCCGCGAGGTGGCGACACTTTCCTTCCTAAGAGTGACAGGTGTTACAGAACCGATCGTCTACTGCTAAGCTTTTGTCTCATTAGTTTTATTGAGTCGTTATGCTGATGCCGGCTTCCTGGTCATAACCTAATGGTTTTAGAGAATCGACTGTCATAAACGGATTCTTAGGTAGGTACAATGAGGAGAGAAATCTACGTGTAATATTGTCAAGTCATAGTATATAGTTTTTATTGAGAGATCGAGAAAATTTTAATAACCGATCACGATCATACAATATAGGCATTAGGTAATTATTTATTATTGTGTTAGGAGGCAGACAGCTATGTTGGATAACTTGTATCTTCATGTTTCGCAAGTGACTGTTCAATCTATTCTTGAATTGGTTTATAAGTATTCCAGCCACTTTCAGCATTATAACTTTCTCAGCTCAGGAAGAAATTTGGCCTCAATAGGCTCTAAAATGGGAGTCTCAATATTATTTTGAGTCGCCCTTATCTGATAATATGAAACACTGTTTACTAAGTTGGCGCTCAAAGTGAGGGCTGACTCTAATAATACTTGAACTTCCCTTCCCTTTTCTTAGTGACCCTAACGAAGCTGACATGGTCAATTTCTCGTGTACCAAAGCCACTAAAATGAGATATTTTTTTAAAAACACTCAGCTCAGATAGGTCGTTCCACGGGAAGACTAACTGGTTGAATAGGAGGTGTGTGTATAATTGCTGGATATCGTCGTTTTAACTCCAAAATTACAAGCCAGAATCAAATTCTAACCCTAATATACTTTTAGCTTTGTCCAAATCCAAAAACGAATATACGGGTAGGTACTTGTGACAATCCCCCGAGTGTGCCTCCCGACACAGTTATAAACATTTTTTTGTCTTCTCTGTAACTATCTATATGTAGAGTAGGTAGCTAGCACTGCCACTTTAAACACCACTATATGCCTATTATAACAGTAATCTAACCATGCCATCTCGTTCCCACCTATAACCAGTTAAGTCCAAAACAAACGAAAGCCGAGGTGAGTAACACCGGCCCGCAATAACCCAGTAAGGTAAGGCAAAATGTGGCACACGTGAACCACCACGTCAAATACATGAATGACCAAATGACCGCCAAATAATGACCTAATGCCACCAAGGAATGCGGATACTAACGAGCGGTACAACGCTCAATTATTACTGTAATTTAACTGCGGATTATTTAATATCAATTTTGCAATTCGTACAAAAATTTCACAGTCCAGATAGCGAGTTATTTTTATCTTTTGCTTTATATGAATGGTATCTTCTACTTAGTTGTATCATTGATCGTTTCGTTCTATGGAATTCTTCTTGTTGTGTGATTAGTGGCCAATGCCGTTCAGGCCACCCGTAGGCGTCTGTCATGGCCAACCGACTACTGTCACACGAGAGCAGTAAGGACCGACAGCTTAACGTGCTCTCCGAGGCACGGAGGGACTTAGATGAAAATGACCCACTAGCGGTCACAGGTCACCCATCCGATTCTGATCACGCCAAATGTTTCTTAACCTAGACGTGATCGTCGAAATGATTTTCGATCAACGATCTCGATCGATCGAACAACCTAGACGAGCCTCTCAACGGAATTAACGGCATAGAACGACTTTCTAGCATATTTGATAGGGTGGTTTGTCATTGCCTTCCCCATTTCACACACTAGTTATCTCATTGTTTCCTTATGATGTTTTCATTCCCATTTAGAGTGGTCGGTATTGAATTGAAGCTAAAAATGTTGATCAAAATGGTGCGAATAGATATTTATCCGAATATACAAAGTACAAAACTGGATCTGAAATAGTTGGTACTTTCAAATAACTGCGTAAAATTAATTACGTTTGTACATATCTGTATTCAATGGAAGCTAAAAAAAGTTGATCAAAATGGAGAGAATAGATATTTATTAGATAACGATACTATCCGAATATACAAAGAACAAAACTGGATCTGAAATAGTTGGTACTTTCAAATAACTGCGTAAAATTAATTACGTTTGTACATATCTGTATTCAATTGAAGCTAAAAAAGTTGATCAAAATGGAGAGAATAGATATTTATTAGATAACGATACTATCCGAATATACAAAGTACAAAACTGGATCTGAAATATAGTTGGTATTTTCAAAGAACTGCGTAAAATTTAAATCCCCACACATCCACTAAGCGCTCAGCGTAATGTCCCTTACGAACGCCTACTATGTAGATCCAATCAATATTTGCATACTTGCTTTTGTCGGCACTTGCCTCGCTCAATTAATATGCAAATCAAGTACACAGCCTGTTTACAGGTAAGTAGGCAATTTAGAAGGTTCGTGTTTGGTTTGTGGTTATATTATTGACTGCTAATGAACAAAATAATTACCTACCACAAATAGATAATATCTAGACATAGAATCTATACTTAGATAAAGATAGGTAGATCTATGAGGAAGTAAGCGTGCTGAAAAACGTCGGGTGACTTGAACTTGGTAGTGAAATTGCGCCGGCTACGGTTAAGCCGGAGGTGTGGGTTGAAATCCCACCAGTGGTGTCTTTGTATCGCTTTTTTAATGCACCACAGATAGGAAATCATCGTCGTGAAGGCAACGATTTTATTCCCAAACATAAAGGTTTCCTTCGCCATTCGAGATATAGAATATCTCGAAAGAATAATGGGGCATTTTACCATACATAGGTTAGATTATCTCATGATATACTCGTACGAGTAGGTCATTGATTTAGGGCAGCCCGCAAAACGTAAATGCTACTACGTACTTAGAGAAAATTCCGGAAAACTCATTGACACGTTGTGCCTAGGGCTCGAATTAGCGTATATGTATTGAGTGTCAGGCAGGCATCCCAGTCTCTACCACAGAATATATAATAATACTAAAGCCATCTATATACGTTAACTTACTCGTATCTATGAAATTTTCTACATTGTATAGAATTCTGTTTTGGAAGACGTGCCTTTCAGGAGTTTCATTAGGGCATCAAAGCTATTAGTATTACCGTGAGTTGCTAGAAACACCCCTTAATGTTAAGGCTTGCTTAAGTCTCGTTTCATCTCTATGATGATATGATGTAGAAAAGGATAGCATTTTAATTAAGACTTTCGTGCAACTGATGGTTAGTGACTATAGCATGACTTTTAGACACACCATAGACCGAAATTAAAAAATAAATGAAATTAATGTAATTTGTCTGTTTGTTCACAGGATCGAGATGAGCAGACCAAACTGGAGATGAAACACCGACAAGAGGAAGACGACTTGTACAGAAAGTTCTCGAAACACCGAGAGGAAGAAAACAGACGAATACGAGAAGAAATACAGGTAAAGACAACAAAAATTATGAATACAGTAACATCTAGGTCAGGAATCAAAGTGGTAACCCAAGGTAGTACCAAAACCACTTAGGTACATCTATGAAAGAAAGATAGCGCTCAAGTGTATTATCCTGGCTGCTATCGCCTGACAGCAGTGAGGCCACATAGGTTGTCCCCTAATCATACTACAAGAAGAAATCTAAGTATTGGTTCGTAGAAAAATAGCATCATCGGGAAAAATAGAAAGCAAGAAGGATCAATTGCTAGCATTATTAAAAGCTTTAACCAAAACGTGTAAAACCCAACAGGATGAATGGGAGCGCGAGCTGGAAAGGCTGACGAACCGGTTCCAGCAGGAAATGCAGGTAAAGAAGCGACGGCCGGACGCAGAGTTAGGAGCCCTCACCCTGCGACACCAGCAGGAGAGAGCCGACCTGGAGAAGAACATGACTCTACGAAGAGATAAGAAGAAGGAGAGCTTGACGCGGAAGATGTTGGAGCACGAAAGGTGGGTTTAATTCTAGGGATTGATAGGACTGGAGAATAAACAGCAATGGTATACTGGTTAGAATGATAGCAAAACTATTCCAATCGATCTTGTAGTTTCGAAATTAGTCAATAATTTTGTATTCATACATATTTTTTTTATTAGGTATGGTATGATTTTACAGATCACTAAATAAGCTAAAGCCTGATATTAGTAAGAGTGGTTTACCACAGTGATTCAGAGGTGGTAGTGATAAAGAAACGGCGGCGAAATTTTTGTGCTAAGAATAGCAGAGGACCCATGATGTCACCCTGTGGTAATCCAAAGATTTTAAGCTTTGCCGTAGTATCGTAAGGTCTTATGTAACTTATTAAACATGCATATATAAAATTACGAATCGCAACATTTTAATCAGGTTAAAAAGTATTAGATAACATAACTTTTACGAGGCTTAAGTAGGTATGTCAGAAATAAAATAAATTAAAGCTAGTGGGAAACTTGTTTCATGTTCTTCCACATTCACGAAACTACACAATAAACCGGATCTTCTGTATTATACAGTTACAGATGCATCTGTACATCTAGATGTCACAAAATATTTAAATAAAATATAAATAATTGATATGAACATGTGCCTTGCCACTTCCAAAAATAACTGTAAATAAAAAAAATAGGAAACCCCGACCTTCCAATATTGAGATCCACTTACTCATAATCAGATCATAATAAGATCCTTAAGGTACAGATGTTGGAAAAGCATGATGGTCTCTCAAACTCGACCCTTGTCGGTCGCTCGAATTTATTATCTTTTTCACTATTACCGTTCTACCGCTGATTTACATGCAGTACTTACATCCGAAGAAATCCATCAGGAATTCACATTCTTATTTCTCGCTTTATTGACTTTTCCAGGGCAGCAACTGCAGCGTTAGTCGAGAAGCAAAGTCACGAGATGATGGAGCTGATCCAAGAACGCCGGTCGGAATACATGGCAGGATCCTCGCTGTATGTGGACGGGGAGCAGGAGGCGCCCCCGTATCCTGCTCGGGCGCCGCCCCCGCAACCTCCGCTCGTTTCCAAGTTCCACATATACACTGATCCGATGGAGTTCGCTGATGTTGATAAAATTGCTATTTCGGTGAGTAGCGTTGGAGCGTTCAACAGCTAGTTTATCGCAAGTATTCGCAAGGTCTTCGCTTCGCCAGAGATTTAGAATTTAGTTTGCTTTTAGAACTTTAGATCCCATTTTCCGAAACGGCGAAGACTTTGTGCAAGTTCAACGAAGATTGATGGATTAAAATAATTGATTACCAATATAAATACTTAGTCATAGATCTGTTACGTCTATTTCAGATTATTTAACAATAAATATATTGACCTAGATTATATAGAGGCACAAAGGTTTCCTCGTTTCATTCCTCGCGATGATTTCCATCACTTACTGATCTTATCTTATCTTATGGCAGGGGGCCAGGGATAACCCCAGCGGCACTTCGACCCTCAGGGATCTTTTGTGCTTACCCCTAACCTTAGTCTCCTTCCTGTTCCTTAAAGATGCTTTGCATCAAGGGCGCTATACAGCTTACAGAAAGGAGCCTATAGTCCTCTGGTTTCGGGTAGGCTACCCCCAGAAGACTCATACGGTTTCCAGCCAACGAGTCACATTTCACTTACTGATAATAATATATATTCTATGAGGCCCCTATTAAAAAAAAAGAATAGTCTAGATATCAGAAAGTAGTTAACAACTGACGTATTGGAAATAATTGGACCCTGATGTCTTATCGAATACGCAACCGATACTCTTTCACTTCGGCTACACAGGTCCAAAATCTGGATTTTCTACTCATGCTTTACTGTCTTCTTTCCAGGTAGCGCAAGAAGACCAAAAGACTTTCACGGACTTAGTCCGGCAGCTAGTCGGCAGATGTGCGACAGACGTGGAGAAGGCGCGAACTATTTTCCGTTGGATCACCGTGAAGAACCTCAACAACATACAGTTCGATGACAACTTGAGGGGAGACTCGCCTCTTGGGCTGTTGAGAGGCATCAAACACGGCACTGAAAGTTACCATGTACTGTTTAAGAGATTGTGCAGGTATGTCAAGCTTATAAACACCAGTAATATCGGAAACGAAGTTTAATTCTTTGCCATCATTCCGCTTGCCAGTGGTTTTCTTCCGTTAATATTTTTGATAATAGGGTACATGACTAACTTTAATTTATTGCACAATCAACTGGTTAAAGATAGTAGTGGGGGGATGCTTCGTCCCTTTCTAGCAAAACAGTCTCTATTATGTAACCAAGGTCCTGCTTGTATGGCACTACTATGGAGTGACGTCACTCCATAGTAGCGCCATCTCTTTCTACCATCTGATTTTTGCTTGCGTGTAATTATTTCATTATTCAACGAATTTAAATTCTGTTTTCACATTTGACCATCAATTTATGTCTATTTTTTAAGTTTTATGAATAATATTTGATACTTGGTACCCTATTGACCTATTGATTTCCTTGTTTGAAACTCACATGTAGGCGTTACCGTGTAGACATGGATCAGAGTTTTCCTACGCTCACTGGGTAAGCTTGATTGGTAGTGCCGGGGGTCCTTCAGAGTCCGCCTGGCTAGTGCACTCACTAGCTCACTCACTAGTCGAAGCAAAGACTTGGCGGCACATTTAATTTGAAGAGTCACTATCAAAACTCTTTAAAATCCTTTAAATTAAATGTGCCGCCAAGTATTTGCTTCGACATAGCAATGTGTACCATCAGGATAGTAGAACCATTCCTTTCTAAACATATCACATCTTCGACCTTATCATCACATGTCAGGTGAGATTGGAGGCAAACACTGATTTACCTACTTTCGAATACAAGTCCTCGATTTCATATTACATCGTCACCATTTCTCTATATTCCAGAATTGGCGAGTAGAAAGTAAGAAAGCAAGTGTTATTTTCTATCCTATTTTTTCACCCTCGTAAATGTTCTCAACAGCTACGCCGGCCTGCACTGCGTGGTCATCAAAGGCTACAGCAAATCCGCGGGCTACCAGCCAGGCGTTCGCTTCGAGGACAACCGCTTCAGAAACTCCTGGAACGCGGTGTACGTAGCCGGGGCTTGGAGATTCGTCCAGTGCAACTGGGGAGCCAGACATCTGGTCAACGCTAAAGATGCACCCAAGCCCGGTAACAGAGGGAAGAGCGATAGTTTGAGGTGAGAATTACTGCTCAATAAATTTAATGAATGGTCATCAAAGTGAAACCACTTGATTGAGATCTTGGACAGACGCATAGAGGCATCGAAGAAGGGTAGGTATATATAACTAGGTACCTATACACAATAGATTTGTGGCCTGCTGGTTATCCAAATTATCTTTCGAGGCACTGATGTTGAGGTTCAATTTGCATTACTTTCAATATGTAAGTAATGTAATGTAATCTGGCCTCAAATTGTTGACTTTCCGAGTAGTTTCTTTCTCGGCATTCCCAACCACAATGTTATTATTATTGTACTCTCGAAAGCAGATATCCCGTTATTTAATACCATTGACCTATACTTAAGGATTTTCTTTCTTTTTATCTTTTTATTTTTTCTATCTTGTTGACCCCTTGACATCTTAGTAAATCCTACTCAATGTTCCATTAATCTATTTTCAGATACGAATACGACGACCACTACTTCCTGACAGACCCTCGGGAGTTCATTTACGAGTTCTTCCCTCTCCAGCCTGACTGGCAACTCCTCAAGACGCCCATAACGCTGCATGACTTCGAGGAGCTGCCCTTCGTCCGGTCGCTGTTCTTCAGATACGGGTTATACTTCAGCGATCCGAACACTAAGGCTGTTATGTTTACTGACTCCACAGGTGAGTTTGATGAAAAGTGATTCCAACCTATAGCGAAAATTAAAATGTCCTACAACTCATCCTGATTGCATCTAAAGGCCACATTATTTATTTTATAATAAGGGGCTGGGGATATATCCCCAGCCGCACTTCAACCCATGGTGATTGTGCCTTTATGCTTTTCCCATTTTACACACTGGTTATCACAATATGTATGTTTCCTCACGATGTTTTCAATCATCGAATAGTCGGTAACTGTACGCGAGTGTGAATGGGAATGAATGAATGAGAGTTCAGCGTCTTAACCACTACCACTACGCCACCGACGCTCGAAGCCTCATTATTTACTAATTACTAAAGACATGTGCGCGCGCGCAGGTGCGGCGACTATGCGCATAGCCATGCCGGCACACATGCAGAGCTCGCTCATCTTCCACTACAATCTCAAGTTCTACGACACCGAGGGCGACGGCTTCGACGGCGTCAGCCTCAAGAGATTCGTCATGCAGGTTCGTAGTATTATTATTTTCGCCTTCAGTTATAACCAACTCCAAAATTTTTGAAACGTGTTAATGTTTACCTATCGTACTTACCATCGATTTAAACAACAGCCCATAACTTTTTCACTAAAAACTTACAGTTTCCAAGTATGAAACATTAAATGCATTTCTTAAACATTAAGAAATAGTCATAAACTGATGGTCAAATGTGAATAAAGAATTAAAATTCGTTGAAAAATAAAATAGCTACCTACAGGCAATAAAAAATCAGAACGGTAGAAAGAAACGGCAATAAGTATTGCAGTGTGTAATGTTTTATTAAAAAGGGACAGAGCATATCTCCAATTTATTAACCATTAAGATCTCAGATGAGATATCGAAAAACTGATTTCAGATCTTTTTTCATGATTTACCAAGGGATGTACATGTAAGTTGATCGATGCAATGAAAAAAAATAGGTTAATACCGAATTAATTAATTAATTAATTTTCGCCGACCAAAAAGTGCAACAGATCTGAGGTACTATTGTAATAAAATATCTTTGGTCTTTATTATAAAAGAGACCAGAGACCAATTTTTTACTCGTACGAGTGAATTTTGATCTAACCACGTCTTCTATCTTCAAATCCAAAGAAAGGAGGCATTGGTTCCAGAAGTCCTCAGTTCAAGATCTTACTCAAGATTTTGGAACAAAAATTTTTGCAATCCTCTCTTTTCAAACATCAAAATTTGGGAATCTCTAGCCCCTTTCCTATCATTCATCAATTCCACCCACCGTAACCGGAAAACTTCTCTTTCTGTTTCTGGCTGCTGAAATAAAAACTACGTTCCGAAATCACACATCACAATAGTTCTGTTACTTCACCCGTTTGTTCCAGTCGGTGGTAGGCAACGTGGTGTCGTTCCGGGTCCACGCGCCATGCAGCGGTGCCTTCCTTCTCGACATCTTTGCCAACGCCGTCACTCCGAGGGAATACCTCACTGGAGAACCCATGAAGTTCAAGAGCGTGTGCAAGTTCAAGGTAAACCAACGAGCAAAACGTCTTCAGAGTCTGTGAATACTAGGGCTCAATGCGTGGATTTCCTTCAGAACTTCTATGCCAATAACCGTGCATGACGTCAATACCTTTCACCAGAAAGCAGATGAAGTAAGTTATGATGCTTGGACACATTCAGGGCAATCAGCATGCCTCTAAACATTTCCTCCAAAATTAACCCACGTCTTTAAGGAGGAGAGTGTCAACGGAAGTTTCTAAGTGCTCACGGGCTGTACATACTTATTTTCAGATCTGCTGTGCGGAACTGCAGACAGTAATGGTGCCGCTCCCCGACTGCGCAAGCGGCGAATGGGGACCTACTAAAGCAACCAGGCTATTTGGCCTCGTACCTATTACTCACCAGGTAATAAGTTCTCGTAAAAAGTGTGTGCCTCTGATCAAACTTACAAGCTTGGTACCTACGCCGCACATTTGTTGACGGCAGTCATAATTGTCAGATTATCTACGTCCTCACCGTTTTATGGTGCCTCACGCAAAGGGGTGTGGTCCATGGTCTTTCGAACGTACGAATTCAATGTTGATTCGATAATATTTTTCTTAGAAATGCATTTCTTCGTACACTATCAGAACATTCGGTAAACATAAGTCTTGGACATTTGGTCTGAAGTTTCATCAATGAAGATGGGGAGGCTTTGAATCCCACCAACCCACTACCAGATTCATAACCAGTTTCGAAAATGGAGACAATCGTCCATTTTAGGAACTGGTTACGGAAATAGTTACGAAAGTGGACTAAACGAAGTTTACTCTACTCCAATCCTATTTCTTCTTTCGCAGGAGGCTCTAGTATTCGCGGGCCGGGAACTAGAGATCCAGTTCCGCATGTCGCGACCTCTGGCAGACTTTATGGCGACGCTTCACAAGAACGGAGTCGACGAGAAGCGTCTCTCCAAATACGTTCAGCAAAACGTGTCTGATGACATCGTATCTTTCTACATCACGTTCCCTGAAGAAGGTATAGGCAACAAGTCTTTTTACCCAAATATTGTTTTAAAGATATCGCTTTATGAACTATTAATATATAAGGGCCAAGTGGCCAAACTAATCAGAGTTGTTCAGGCCGCTCGTAGGCAAAGGCTGTCGTACGATAGCAGTCGGAATCGACAGTTTAAAGTGCTCTCCGAGGCACAAGTTCTGTAAAATACGGTATCTTTTATCCTATTCTATCTTCTATACCTACCTCAATGAATGAGTTATCTATAATTATAAGAATATTTTTACTGTTTTGTAATATGATAATCAGTTATATTAGTTCATATAAATATAGGTACTGTAACTGTTTTAATTATCAACAAATAATCTAGTTTATTAATGCTCAGAATTTCTTCTTAGTTCTATGGATTTCACATCAATCTCCGGTCCTATAACTACCCTATTTGCAGGTCAATACGGACTGGATATCTACACGCGGGAACGTGGCGGTCCCACTGCCATCCACCAGAATGGATCAACGGAGAAAGAAAAGCATCTTCTCACGCATTGCTGCAAATACCTCATCAACAGCAGCAAGAGGAACTGAGCTTTGTATTTTAGATTGTCCGAACCTTATGGTTACCTCCCGAGGGGAGAAGTGGGAAAATATTTCTACTTCTACTTTATCTTTCTATGTGTTGAGTCGTTAAAGTGGCCTTAAGAATCTTATCAAGGGAGGATAAATAATCCTCCCTTGATAAGATTCTTGATTCTTGAGAAGAAAATGTCACATAATCTCAGCCAGATTTTCTTGGACACTTGATCTTGTGATGTTTCTTAAGATCACCACCATTGAAATCTCACGATTGATAAGAATTCTTCGTTTTAAAACTTAATAAGGTACTAAATTAAGTTTTTTACATTGTTATATTAAAATTAATACCTTATTAATTTTATTTTCACGACTCTAAATATTAATAGGCCAATTAAGGTTTTGGAACGATTTTATCCAGATAAAGGCGTTTTCAGAGTCGTGCGGATTTCATCACGCACGCGGGTTTGCCCCGCATGTCAATGTCATTCTAATGTCCACGCACCCGGCATGGATTTCACGCAAAATACTAAAATGTATGAAACAATGTGATGCGTGGGGCACGCATGCGGAGCTAACCCGCGTGTGTGACGAAATACGCATGACTCTGAAAACGAACTATAGGATTTTCTCGTCATTGAATTCTTCTAGTAGGAATTTCAGCATAGATATTGATATTGAACTACGATAAAGATTGAGTTCTGATATGAATCCAGTTGACTTTGGAATATTCCATTTTTATACCGTTTTAAAAAGTAATGTTGTAGTGTAGTTCATAGATCGATGTGGCAAATGCTTCACGGAGTGGCTTCATTGTGTTTTTACACATGCTAAATCTATATAGTTTTTATATAAAGAGTTATACCCAAATGTAGATATAATTTAAAAAAATATACTCTAGAGTTAATGAAATCCGTCCATTGAAAAATAATCATTTATTTAATACGAGGTTACATTTTTTACAGTTCCATCAAATTGTAAATGTTGAAATTGGAGTATTTTGAATTTATAAATTAAATGTAAGTAGAAAGGTTGTGCTGAAGCAATGTAATTGCTGTATTTTTAGAATCTAAAGAAATATATTCGTTATATTTTGTATATTATTAAAAAAAACTAGATTTAATATTCATAGCTTTAAGTGGCAGTCGAACTTACAATTCACAGAAATATAATTCAACTAATGTATCTGTAATATCCAGTGTTCATAGAAAAATATCTTTTACTTTAACAGAAAAGTTACTTACGCTTACTCAATAAAAAAAAACAAATAGATTGCTCTATTTTATTATCATTTATACTTATTCACGCACAGAAATGAAATAAAGCAATTTATTATTATTATGAAGAATAATTAACTGTAGGGTAGAACTAAGACAATAGACATAATGTATTTTTTTTTATTTAATACACACGGCAATATGTAAATTTTATAAAATATATGGCATGTTACTTTTCTAAATGTACCTTATTTTTATTTATTCAGATCTTATTAAAAGTCTTATAGTCAAAATGAGCACCTAATAAAGTCGGACGGCAGTACTTTTCCTTAAAATTATCTTAATAATAAAAGAAAATCTCACAAAAGTACAAACAAAATACACATAAAATAGAAAGTTGAGTATAAAAAGTTACTCAGTCAAGCTTAGGAATATGAAAAGTTACTCATCCAAGCTTAGGAATATGAAAAGTTACTCATCCAAGCTTAGGAATATGAAAAGTTACTCATCCAAGCTTAGGAATATGAAAAGTTACTCATCCAAGCTTAGGAATATGAAAAGTTACTCATCCAAGCTTAGGAATATGAAAAGTTACTCATCCAAGCTTCGGAATATGAAAAGTTACTCATCCTAGCTTCGGAATATGAAAAGTTACTCATCCTAGCTTAGGAATATGAAAAGTTACTCATCCAAGCTTAGGAATATGAAAAGTTACTCATCCAAGCTTGGTAATATGAAAAGTTACTCATCCAAGCTTAGGAATATGAAAACTTACTCATCCAAGCTTAGGAATATGAAAAGTTACTCATCCAAGCTTAGGAATATGAAAAGAAAGTTTCAACAAAGCAATGTAGAAGGAAAACAAAACATATTCTATTTCATTTTATAGGATACAGATTGTGAACATTGTCAATTTTCACGTCGCACTACTAAAGATGGGTAACTCATGGCATATTGACGTCTGAGTCTTCGGATCTGGATCCCGAATCCGTTCCGTCGAACCTGTTGGGTCCGCCTGGGACAGAACGTAGGTACCGCACGATGCACAAGGCTTATAAATCCGTCCGACCGAACTCGTGTCCCTTTCCAACTCATACGCATCGATACAACTCCGAAATTATCCATGTTCGGACCTGGATCGATATTTTTCACGCCGGATACGATTCCATAAACCCGTATCCATCCGGAGTTACCCATCTTTACACCAGACGTGCTCGGTTCCTCGACGCAGAACGTATTGTATTAGCTACACTGGTCTCAATTCCTGCATGGCAGCTAAACTTAAATTAAAATGCTGTCCACCTGTTTCTCTAGTTTTTTTTTCTTTTTGAATGTGATTTACACTCAGCAATTTGGCCAATGACCGTGTTAGAATCTTGAAAATAACTCGAACGTTTTGGCGTCTGTTTTGAAAAAAAAAGTTTACCAACGTCGAGATTAAGGGAGAGTCGTGTGCACTAGGAATGTCTAGTGTCTGGTATGCAAGGCACTATACAATTGAAGGTTAGGTTGCCGGATCCACACCATCTTTAGTATATCACTCCCATTTCACACATAACCGTTTCTTTAGTTATCGGTAAGAAAAGGACAGAAGGTATCAGTTTAGGTTTAGAGCTGTCAAATTAATCGACGCCCAACAATTTTAGACGGCATGTATTTGTATCATATCTAAATTTTTATGGAACTGTCTTAATTTGACAGGTCTAAACCTAAGGCCTGGACTACATGCGCCAGTTCCAGCGCCGGTTCGATTCGCTGCAGCCAATCACAAGCGTACCGCCCTCCCCCCACTGGAAGTCGGCGTACCGAGGCTGGAACCGGCGCATATAAAATCTAGCGCATATAAGGTCTAAAATGATACTATCTTCTTTTATCCTTTTCTTACCGATAACGTAAAAGACAGACAGATTGAACTTATATTTAAGTTTAGCGGCCATGCAGGAATTGAGACCACTAACCATTTACTACTACATCCGTACCTCGAGCCTCCAATGAGGAAAGGACTTCGTGATGAAGTTAGACCAGCCCTTTAGTAGCGTTGAGGGTAGCCCTCTGCTCAACGCCGCGTATTAGAGAGCCTAGCAGGCCTTCCATCTCGTTCGCAGTCTCGCGCAGTTGCGAGTTGTCGAAGCACGAGTCTGTGACATAATTAAAATCACAGTTGTTATATGTAATTTCGTATCTTCTTCTATGGGAATCTCGCGAAGTGCAACTCCGAAACGTAGGTCAGATATAAATAATTCAATTCATTTTTTTACACAAGTGTGTGTAAATAAAATGAATGCCTAATAAAATGATCGCAGAACCTATACCACACTCACACTCACACTCACACTCACAGCAAGCAACGCGACAGACAATAAAATTCCACTGGGATATTTATGCAAATATATTAATATTTATAATATTAAACTGTGATTGTTTGTATGTGGGTATTGTTTATATATAAATATTTATTATATGTATAAGTTCTCTAACTGTGCCCCTGTTCAATATTGTTTCGTACGTCCATATGTACCTATGTCCGTTTTATGTTTGTTGTAGATGGAGTTTCCGGACAGTCTTGTCAAAAAGTGCAAAATTCTAAATTACGATAAACCATGTCATAACCGGTCACTTTCACGATGTGTCTCCCTTACAACGTGAATTGGCAGAATTATTGTGCCTTCAAACAGAATACGAAAGGCCATTACTTAAAAAAACAAATCCACTGGGATCTTCTATTTTTTAAACCTTTCCTCGGTTTAAAAAATATTAGAATAGGTCGGACTTCATAATTGGCTGTATATGTTTGTGATATATGTGTAGTTTTAAGTATAAAGCTGTCAAGTTCGCGAAAATAGATAAAATAAAAAGTATGAAATCTGGCATTCAAAATTTGGGTCCAAAATCAAATTTAGGGGACTAAAGACTAAGATATTAAGACTAAGACTTATGTATGAAAACATAGCTTTTTCATTATTTACTTCAAGTTAACATTCAGTTTGGTGACTGAAGGTAAGAAAAGTACTTACCAGCTCATAAGTGTCTATGGATAGGTAAAAATTTCAACATTATACTGTACTGTACTGTACAGTAGAAGCTATTTAACAAACTCACCGAGAGGAGTCGAGGAGGGGAAGATGTTCTAACATCTTCCCCTCCTCGACTCCGAATTCTTCCGGATCTATCCGGAACAGATCACAGCTGCTTTTAGGGGTAGTTTCAAGTATGCGGCATCTAAGATTTGGAATACCTTGCCACCTCTTATTAGAGACGCGCAGGACACCTACAGGAGAAAACTTAAAATCTATACAATTGATCTACAAAAATCGAACACTGCTCCGTACATTCTTTAGGTGCCCTGTAACTACTGTCCTTCACAATCTGGAAGTGCTCGGTAATATTATGCCTCTACTGTGAACTACCATTCACACACATAATACCATGTAAATACACCCGCACCATGCCATCACCCTCCCACACACTCAGTACCTAACATACACACTAATATCCTCATTCATACAAACAAATACATTCATACATCACAACACGCACACACTTGCTTTCTTCCTCCGTGCAGTCACTGAGGGCCAGCTGAAAGTCAGCGCTGTGGCTTGCCTCAGCATTATGCTGAGCTGGTGTACCCTTTTTGGCACTGTACCACATCAGATGTTCTGTGCTGCATGTATTAAACTTTGTATACTTCTGTATTCTGTATTCTGGTGTTTACAGCGCTAAATAAACGATTTCAATTTCAATTTTATTCCCTACTCACCGTCCATAGCGAAGTTATTGGTCAGTATCTCCTGCAGCCTATCCAGTACGGCGTCGAGGTCAGCGTTCAGTTCCTTAACCTTGTCGTTACTGGTCGCCACCGAGCGGATATCGGCCGCGAACTGCTGCTCTGTCGCCGATAGGGACTGCGACATTCGCTCGGAAGTAGTTTTAGAGTTGGTGGACTGTCGAGTGCGTTTGTCGGGAGCTAGGGAGTCCGTTTCTGAAATGTTTTAAGGTTCTTTTTACGGCCATAACTCCCACAATAACAGAGTCGTGAGCTTATGGAACAAGATAGATAGATAGATAGAAACACTTTATTGGAACAAGCTCTCGCAAAAAGTAGTGGATACATATCTATTAATAATTTCAAAAATAGACTAGACATGTTTTTAAATAGTGCATACTGGTGCTTTTAATTGACTATTAACTCAATGACTATTTGCTATAAGTGAATGAACTAGTCTATAATACACAAGCTTAGATATCCGCCAATTGCTTTCTGTTCTTTAATTAATAATAATAAACACATTGGTATCGATTCCGGGGTGCTTTAGCGATGATCGCTAAAAGAAACGTACCGTTTACTCGTACAGTCAACCACAAGTTATAGTATACTATCTGTCAAAATCCTTCGATTAAATCTCAACCATGCCTGCGCATTATGATGATACATTTCAGATTCTCAAATTTTGATGTTTTGGGTAGATTGACCTGTGGTCGACTGTATTCAATCTCGTATATATGAGTGAGTGTTACAGTTTCATTTAGGTTTAGCTTTAGATTTGGCGGCCACCCCGGACTCGAAGCCAATATACCCCGAACATTTCGACAGAAATAGATAAAAGGATAGTAGGTACCACCCCAGGCTGACTCTGGACAATCCATCTTTATATACAGTATATGATATATAATACAAACTTACCATTATACCAGTTACTGATATCATTCATAGACACAGTAGATATACTGTCCGAGGTGGCATGCACCACTACAGGCTTCAAAGCATCCCCGGACACTGTCAGCAAATTATGACTCTCCGCTTGTTTCGATATCACTGAAAAATTTCCAGAGTCCAAACTCAAAACCCGGGGCTGATTCTTAAAACTCTCTGTTACTTTTGTCTGCTTGTCCTCGATGGGTATTGGACTGAATAGGTCGAAGGCTTGTGGACGGTCTGTCTTGTCTGGTATTGCAGAATTGGCGCCAGCCGTTTGTGGGTTTTGGGCTAGGTTTTCCTGAAATGGATGGTGTAATAATAAAGTTGTAAGATCAAAATTAATGACAAAACTTACGTTACGAAATATACAAACTCCGCCCAGAAAGAACGCCCGGGACGCCTTCTTCATTGTCACACCAGCATTTTAATGACGAATTGAAGAGTTGTTTACGTCAGGCATGGCTGTATGGGATCAGTTCCCTTTGCCTTAAAAAAACAAACAATTATAAATATGACTTACCTTCACCACTTTGAGCCTGCTGATCTGTGTGGATATTTGACAGTGATGGGCGTCCACCTTCGCTTTCAGTCCATCATCAGACTCCTTGGCTACACTCTCTAGTTGCGTCGACAGTTCTTTTAGCGCTCTGAAAATTACGTGCAATAATAATTAACAAAATAACCTACTTTATAAAATCGGCTACTTCCCAGTAGTTCCGACCGAACTAATGGGATTTTTTTTCTCACTAGTTCGTGACATTGATTATAATTTGATTTTTTTTAAATATTGGCAAACCGGTCGCCTGCCGAATGGGCGGCCAAACAAAGGTACTATAAATGAGCCAACTGCAATAGAGCCAGTTTTAAAAAAAATAAGCTACTAACTTATTCTGCATCTCCAGCTGCGCTATAATATCCTGCAGCATAGTAGCGGGGCAACTAGCAGCATGTCCTGACGCTTTTCCAACAGTCGACGTGAAAATAGCAGGCTTCCCGTCCTTCCGTTTTACTGTCCCATGGGATTCCTTGTCTGTGACCTTTTTAGAGGCCTTCTTGGATACCTTGGATACCTTCTTCTTCTTAGTCTTTGTGCAGAAGAAGAATCGTCTCATGTTTCGCATGAAGCTTAGGCATTCTGAGGGATGTGGCTGGAAAGATGGAGTTTTGACTTTTACTTTGCTTAGTAATGGTGCAGTGTCGTGCCGATCACAATGAATAGCACAACCCCAACTCTACCCGTCGCACTAGGCAACTAAGGATCTTAGTGGATACTATTCTACAGCTAGTAAACGACGATAGTCTCATATCAAATAGCAGCTCTCATAGCAAAAAGTGGGAAACCTATGATGAAGATTGTTCCTCTGTCTACCCCCTCAGGGATTATGGAAGCGAGAGTTATGTATTAGTAAAGGGGTGATAGAGAAGCAATGCAGATATTGAAACAACAATCAATAATTACGATTTGATTTACGTTATGACTACAATTTCTAATTGGCTCAGTGCTGTATGTAATTGTAATGAATTTTAAATAAATAATAATAATAATAATAATGGACTTCGCGAAGCGTCACACGTTATTTTTGGAGTTTTTTTTAAATATATAATACATTAGTCACCCATCCTGTTTCTGACCTCGCCCAATGTTGCACTTGCACGATCACTTTACGGCCATGTTCGTAGCTAGTCCACGAGCTGCCTAATTTTTTATTTTTTGCGTTACTGAAGAAGTACTTACCTCTCCATCAATGATTTCATGAACCAGATGAGACTTCTTGTGTCCTCGGACCCTCGTCAAGTCTTTGTCATACAAGTAGCACTTCTCACAGAAATACACTTCATTGCACTTGGCGCATTTGAATTTCAGCACCTAGAAACCAAAAAATACTGATTAAGGAAACATAAACTTAAAATAAACCAAGTTTTTAGATCTCTACAGCGCGACTTATAAATCTGTGCCGCGCTTCTTGATAAATCAGTCGAACAGTTTTTATAAACGAGACGAAATCCGCGTTTGACCTCAAAACTAAGTGAGCGTGGGCGCCGACGTCTTTTACGCCAAAAAGACATATGTACCTCGCGAATAGACTCAGTCAGTCAATACGCATGCAGCTATATAAATTGTAACCAACGATGAGGATAAAAATGGAGCATGCAGATTTAGAAAAGAACAGGCACACATTTTAAAAGCCTCGTACGCAATTATTGTGTACATTAGAACGTCGGTGGCACAATGGCTAGGACACAGGACTCCCATGCGGGAGGTCCGTGTTCGAAACCATGCAGTGCCATGTACCAAAGAGTTTTTCGTATTTTTCGAAGACTTACGTACATTTACCGACTACTCTAACGGTGAAGGAAAACATCGTAAGGAAACCTGCACATTGAGATGACCAGTGTGTAAATGGGGTAGGCACAAAAGATCCTCAAGGGTCGAAGTGCTGCTGGGTTTATTCCCGGCCCCCTAACATAAGATAAGATGGTGTATATTATTCGTTGCTCGTACGGCAACATACCGATATAAGGGGCTCCAAGCACTTAGCGTAGCTAGAGCTGACGTTAGCGCAGGAAGCCAATTCTCGCAGAGTTCGACATACAAAAGTCGAGCGCTACGAAGGTCTTGTCACGCTGTCATGTAATGTGAGCGAATGAGATAGGACTAATGTCGAATTCGACATTCCACCTGCGAGAATCGCCTTCCTGTTTCCGTCGCGAATTGTACCACGCCAGCTTCTGAGCGCTCCATTCTGTCACAGACTCCAAATATGCCTGTACCCTGGAATAAGGATTACCTGTATAAGTGGCTGCAGGCACGCCCCGCAGTTAGAGCTGGCGTTAGCGCAGTTTCTGCTGGCGACTACGCGTTGGACCACGCCCAGCCAGTGAGTGCTGGAACAGTTCTGAGCGCCCCATTCTGCCACGTTCCGGGCGTTGACGCCGAGCATGCCTGCACTCTGGAATAATATCATTCGGATTTATTAGATTGGGTAGAAACCTTATTTACAAGAGCAGTTGTAGCGAGGAGGGGCAGGTCTCCCAGGATAGTTAATTACCGTTATGAAAACGATGAAATGATATGTGATGGCGTGCTAAACGGGAACAGCGCTACACTAACGCGATAGCAGTGTCTCTGTTCAGCATGCCATACCAAACCCCATGACATCATAAAATCGTTTTGAGAACAGTAATGGCTAACCTGGTTTGGTTGACCTATCCAATCTATCCAAAATAGATATTCATTCATTCTTCTTTTCTTGGGACTACAAAAGTGATAATGACTCATAGGTTAGGGCACTAGGCATTTTAGTCGATTTGGAGAGTGTTCCATAACATAATTCACGTTGACAGCTGTTAACTGCTAAAAATTAATCAAACTTATATTTGACACAAGCAATGGAACATACAAATGTGTGTGTGTGTGTGTGTGTCAGTGTGTGTGTTTGTGTGTATGTTTGTGTGTGTGTTTGTGTGTGTGTATTGTGTGTGTGTGTGTGTGTGTGTGTGTGTGTGTTGGATGTGTGTAGTGTGTGTGTGTATTGTGTGTGTGTGACTGTTTCGGTCATTGCTGTGTGTGAAATAAACGTATTACTTACTTACTTACTTTTTTTTGTAAATAAAACATTACCAATTTTTTTTAAATCCCTTATATATTTTCTTGGCAGACACATTTAAGTCATTATAACATGGTAGTGCAACAAACAAGTACCTTGTCGAAACAAGTGAAGTGAGGTCTAACAATAGTCTGGAGGTGGCTCAAGATGGAAATGAGCGACGTCATCTACTTCCATCGATGCCAATCTACTTCAGGTCACTGAGTCAATTGGATAAATAATTACTAACTAGAATACATTACCTTGTCGAAGCAGGAGTCCACATCAGCTTCCAGCTGATCACACTGACTGCCCAAACACACGGGTAATGCTGTCACATGGGTCAGAAGCGCAGTCAGGCGCCTCGGCGACACGCAGCCATTGTGGTCGGCACAGCAGTTTGCTAATGCAGCCCATTTGTCTGCCAGGGATTCCTCGCTCAGTATTATTAGAAGAGTTTTTGTGGCTAATACCCTGACTGGTGCTTTCCTTTCTCTGGAATGGAGTAAATTGAAAATTACTAATTACAAAAAAGTTCTTCTACACTACACCATAAGTTTCCCTTTATTATTCTGACAAAATTCAATGATCTGATCTTATCAAAAAATACCACATACTTACTTTGAAATTATTTAATAAAGTTTTACACATACAAATGTACACACCTCTTTCACCCTTTCACTCTCTTCTACACAAACACACTTACACACATTTCCAATAAACACATCCATATACACATACACCAAAACTTATTTCTCCCTATAGGCGTTGTTTTAAAATCGGAAATCTTTAATTGGCAGTATGTTTTTTTTTAATGGACTTTTTTGTTTTTAAATTTAAGTGCTGTAGATTTTGTAATAAATAAAAAATAATTTTCTTTTGAGTAAGCGTGAATTTTGAGCGTGGCGTCTTGACCCTAGGGTGTAGAAGGACGCGGGATTTCTATGCAGAAGGTCTGGGTTTGAAACCGTGAAATGTCATGTACCAATGAGGTTTTCAGTGTTTTCGAAGGACTTTCATACATTTAAGAACTGCTCTAATGGTGAGGAAACCTGCACACTGTAATAACCAGTGTGTGAAAAGGAGAAGGCAATGGCAAAACACCCCATTAAAATCTGCTAAGAAAGTCGTTCCATGTAATTATTTCCATAGAATGATCACAACCCTCATCAACGAGGAATACGACTTAGAATAATAAATACATTTAAGTTCGCAGGAAAGACAAAATTTTCTTTCAAAAACTATTAAAAGACAAGTAACAAATATTAGAGGATTCTTTGCCTTCCTGCTTCCGACTGACACTAATTCAGGCAGAGACTAAAGAGTTCTAGCAGCCTGTCATCCATCATAAGCATAACACATATTTCTTCCATCTTATCTGACATTCCTCAGCTTACATTCAGCATCGTAAAGCTGCTTTCCTCAGACCACTGTTCTTAAACTAAAGATTGTAAACTAAACATACTTATCATAAACATTGAGCAGCAAATTGATGAGCAGATCCACTGCCACATCAACATCTCCAGTGAAGAGACCCTCTTTCTCGGCAGCAAAGTAAATGTCAGCCAAGACCGCTTCCAGCTCTGCTGTGTCCAATGACAAGCTGCTCTCGGAGAGGCTTAGCTGATGTCTGGCGAATACGCCCGAGCTTATACGGAGAGGTGGCACTGTGAGTAAGATATGTTGCCTTTGCTAGTTTAGAAAATCCAGCAGGACTATTACAGCTCTAAAAACCATCAAATGATATCATCAATGAAGTGGAATAACGCTATGCCAGCGCTATCGCGTTGAAATAGCGCTGTCTCTATTTAGCACACGCCATACCATGCCATGAAAGAACCATATTATGCACTCTGGTAAATGAGGTTAAGGGCGCAAAAAAAGTTAAAATTGTCACAAAAAGGTTAAAGCTTCGAATCCGACATGAGAAGCAATGGACTCACGAGGATGCTAAACACTAGACAAGTGGAGAAAACTGACTAGGAAAGCGGACCCTGGGCTTAGGCCGGGACTAAAACGGAGTGACCTCCTCTCTGCCCGAGACATTGCTAGGCGAAACCAAAGTTACGTTTATCTAAATAGAGAAGGTTACTTACCTCGAAGCTGCCTTTGTAGGGCAAATATTTTAAAAGCAATGCGGTACGCACTGTATTTGATCCCATTGAATTCCTCAAGACATTCCATAATTCTCTTAAATTCGGGATGATCATTTTGTTGTTCTCCTGTGGCTTCACTGCAAAAAATAATAATAGTGTGGAAACTGAACAAAAACTTGAAAGTAGGCTAATACATATAAAGTAGCCACACTTACTCAACGTAAGATGGGTATCCCGCTTCGTTTTCTACTTTCTTCCAGTTATTTGATGCCATATTTCTAAACTATTTCTCACATTTCATTGTCATTTAAGATTTTAGGAAGCTCTCTACAAAAATAATAAATAAAACTAAGAGGACATAATTATACTCTAATCTGTGAAATGTGAACTAAGAAAGCAACCGCCATAAAATTATTCAAAATATTTTTTTGTTCTCTCTCTCTTTCAAATTCTTTCTTTTCTTTTCTTACCTTACTTTGAAATCGTAATACCATCCAATCAAATTACTATAAGGTTCAAACAACCAATCAGGAATTCAAGACCCAATATTCAACAAACGGTTTGTGATGGCTGAATTTTATTTTAAGCCTACACTACACGCGTCCGGTTTCAGCCCAACGTTCGGTCCACAGCGACTATAAATGTCAAAATGGCTGCTGCAACCAATCAAATGCGTTCCACCGTCACCCACTTTTGAAATCAGCGTTTCGTGATTGATGGAGCGAACCAAAGATCCGGGACTAGAAAGAGAGCGTGTAGTCTGAGGTTAAATCCACTACCATTGCCGACTTGGCAGCTATAATAAGCGGCTTACACATGCCCTACGTGCAGTGCCTGCTGCAGGGAGTTATGCTACAAATTACCCTGCAAATCATTTCACATATGTGAATGGTAAGACTTGAGATTGGAGATTCAAAATGGCTCCATTTTAATCAAAACATTAAAAAATAATACCTGGCGTCGACTAGTCTGGGTTGCATAAATTATAAAAACAAGAAAAAAAGAGAGATTGGTGTAAACAGTAACTCCTATTGATTGGAAAGTTTAGCCACACAAACTATATGGCGGCCGAAATCGGATTGCGCTACACACTGCTTGCAGTATTGATATTGGGGAGACGACTTGTCGGCTCGCAGAACGATACAGATTAAGAATATTGGTCCTGAAAGTCTACACAATATATCAATTTTACCTAAAAATAAAATTGTTATTAAGCATATTTACCACATTCCAGACTTAAAGTTGAGAGTTAGCGACATCTATCCTTCGAATTTGGCGCGAATTTAACTGCTACAGCAGCGCCACCTACTCATTTAACCCATGCAGCGAGGAGTGGGAGGCAGCGAAGCAACGCGGCGAGCACCCACCATGTTGGCTTCATTGGCGTATCGTTTTTCGAACGCCGCGGACGTTTAACAAAAATACGGAAATATTCGTTACCTGTTTAAATTTTTTGTCAAATTTATGATCATACCATAGATCGTTTGACCTAGTTTTGATTAGTTTTTCAAAAATCATTCCAATTCGTGGATGATATTATTCCTAAGATCTACAGTGCCTGACTTATTAGTGAAATCGTTGGGCGTAGTCGTGGTGTGTTCCTGAGTCGTCGAGACTGTCGCGAGTAAAGGAAGGAGTCATCATGAAGATGGATCATCCAAGGCTGAGTAGTTTCGGATAATTTTTTGCGTTTATTTTTCTATAAAAAATGCGAGGTATGTTACTTTATGTTTTCTTTTTTCGTAATGTGAGTAACTTTACTGGTTTTATTAGATTGTGATTTGATTACTATGACTCTTTTATTGGGACATTTGAGTACTTGCTTCGGCAGTACATATACTAAAATTGAAACTATACAGAGAAGATTTGCATGGCCCCCTGCGAAAGGATGACACGCAAAATTGTGAAGCGTTCCACATTTTTTTTGCAATTTGTACATAATTCGTTTTATTGTGAAATATTTCATCTACCCTCATTTGAGCGTATATTGGTGATTTCACAGCCTGTACGCAAGTTCATTCGTACGATCGAGTCACACTAAAGGGTAATTAAATTACATACCTAATTTATTTAGAAAAATGGTTTTCTAAAAACTAATAGTATCCGAATTTAATTCTAATTTGTTTTTCATTGGACCATCATAATACGGTACCGTAATTGTCGGTTATAATGTTTCAATTTAATTCATAATGGTTTTTTCATTTGACTACCGTCATAGTTTTGCTTTATGCAGAAACGAACGAAACGTAAAATATTCTTTCTACATGAAAGACGTTTTTTTGTCCTGCAAGCCTACATAATATCCAATTTGGCAGTAGCCTGCAAGGACAATACAAGGCTCTGCAGGCGGCTTTGTGCATGCCGCGTTATAAAAACGGAACCCTGTCGCAATACGTTTTTGTTATTTATGATTCCTTGACATTCGTATGAATTTGTCTAATCAGTTGAAACTACAAAGTACGAAAGCCTGATCTGGTGTCCACTGTACGGTAGCGATGCTGCCCCTTACCCCTGCTTTGATATTTGCAGGGTCCTGCTAAATCGGAACATCAGGCAACGGAATAAAACTAAATAAAACTGTCTCGGTCACTCATATGCCAGATTATGTAAGTGTGAGAGTGACGGACATCGCTGATGTGTCATAAAAATCCTAATGGAGTGAGTCGACAACGTAAAACGGAACGCAAGTACTGCCGAAGTTGGTTTTCGTTGCACAAATTGATAGTCGCGTAAAAAGTGACCAATCACAATCGAGCCTGAGTTGTTTACATGTTTTAACGTCCAATCATGGAACGGTATGTGAATTTAATTATTGCTGCCATTTCCTCTTTGTAAAAGAGACGCCATTTTGCAAGCGTCACTTGGCGGCGTGTCGGGTTTCCGCGTTTTCACCACTAGTACGTTAACGCAAAACTTATTATTGTTTTGGTTCGTGTAATATGTCGTATCAGTCTAGTGTAGCGCAGGATTCATTAGCTGCAGCACAATTGGAAATGGCCGGTAACCCCAACTCCTTGGCTCTGCGTCGGCCATTCGACCCAGTAGCTCACGATTTAGAAGCTAGTTTTCGCCTGACACGATTTGCTGATCTCAAAGGAAGGAGCTGCAAAGTACCTCAAGATGTATTGGGTAAACTCGTGGAGTCGCTGCAGCAGGACTACTCCCAGCAAGACGACCAGTTCATGCATGTGGCTATCCCGCGCATCGGCATTGGTTTGGACTGCTCGGTGACGCCGCTTAGGCACGGTGGGCTTTGTTTGGTGCAAACAACTGACTTTTTCTACCCTCTAGTCGACGATCCCTACATGATGGGCAAGATCGCTTGTGCGAACGTCCTGAGCGACTTGTACGCCATGGGCGTAACGGAATGTGACAATATGCTGATGTTACTCGGCGTCTCTACTAAAATGACTGAGAAGGAGCGCGATGTAGTTATTCCACTTATTATGAGAGGTTTCAAGGACTCCGCCCTAGAAGCTGGCACTTCTGTCACTGGTGGACAAACTGTTATTAATCCTTGGTGCACCATAGGAGGGGTTGCCACTACTATCTGCCAGCCCAATGAGTACATTGTACCAGATAACGCTGTCATGGGCGACGTCCTCGTGCTTACGAAACCTCTTGGTACTCAAGTTGCTGTAAACGCTCACCAATGGCTCGACCAGCCTGAACGCTGGAACCGCATTAAGTTAGTGGTGTCTGAAGAGGATGTTCGCAAGGCATACCATCGTGCAATGGATTCTATGAGCAGACTGAACCGTATCGCTGCTCGTTTGATGCATAAGTACAATGCTCATGGCTCCACAGATGTGACTGGATTTGGTCTGCTTGGACATGCACAGAATCTGGCATCCCATCAAAAGAATGAAGTTTCATTTGTGATCCATAATCTGCCTGTGATTGCAAAAATGGCAGCTGTGGCCAAGGCATGTGGTAACATGTTCCAGTTGCTGCAAGGCCATGCCCCTGAGACATCTGGAGGGCTTCTCATCTGCTTGCCTCGTGAACAGGCCGCTGCATACTGCAAGGATATTGAGAAACAGGAAGGCTATCAAGCCTGGATCATTGGCATTGTGGAGAAAGGAAACCGCACTGCCCGTATCATCGACAAACCCCGAGTCATTGAAGTGCCCGCTAAAGATTAAACATAACAATGTTTGAAGACATTTAAAACTAAATTCTAATATTTTTAATTGACACTGATATGGGCTGATATAAACCTTAAATTTTATTTTAAAACAATTTATGTTATCTGACCCTTGGTTTTCTATGTTGAAGTTTCTTTACACTCTTTTTTGCTGTTTTTGTAAGAAAACAAACCGCTAGACAGTTTTATTGTAAAATCAGTGTAAGAAAGCTTCTACGTAACATGATCTAGTGACTTGGTGTTGATAATTAGTTAAGATATCAATTTTAAAATTAAGAGAACAATTCCATTAGGTATCATTTAAAACCTAACAATGGTTTGCAACATGTTTTAAGCAAAACTTTTCTGCAAATTGTGAGATACATAAGTATAATAATTATTAGAATAAAGTTATTTTTCAGTCAACCATTTGTTTTATTTAATCTGAGCACCACCATCCTAGATAGATAATGCTATTCTACTGGTAGTGGTGAAATCAAACATTACATAAATCTTTACAATCTTTTTTATTTATTCAATAGGTGAATACAATGCATGATACAGAATTTACAGATAAAATTTAAGGAAAATAAGTGTCTAGATAAAATGCTCATTTTATTGCTTTACAATAAAAATAATTAACTATATAATGGGAATTATGGATTTTAAAATAAACTTATTGTTCAAGTTTGTTAACCATAACCTAATTTTGTATTGAATTAAATTACTGAACACATACCTATTAAAAATAATTTATACATAATATCCACAGTCGGCATCAGAAGTAGATGAGCAATTCAAGTATGTCCAAATACTTGTAATCATTCAATGTTACCATTAACACCTTCACAGCAAATTATTGTGAGCACCTATGTGTCAATAATAACTAAAAACACAAAATGTAAATTATTTCTATACAAGCCAAACTTCAGAATTATATCTCATGATAATGTTAAGTAGATACCTATATACTGCCATATCCCTAGGGAATAAAGTAGGTACATATTGAAGCATTACTATGATTATGGTCCTGAAGGGATTTATCTGCCAACATAATAATGGACACCCTGGTTGCTTACATAATATCAGAAACTTTGGATGTACACAACTCTGAACACTTGCTATGCAAATGTTATGGTAACATTTTAAAAAAAAGCTGTAAGCTGAAGCTGAATGCTTACAATTATTTGGACACCTGTACTGCTCATCTACTTCTGATGCTTACTGTAATAGTTAAGTGGTGAGAATCCACATGAATAGTTTACATAACCAATATAGGGAGGCACTTGGAAGTGAAGTCCATATTCAGCATTGTTTGAAATTGCTGTTCTGTTCATATCTAGGAATCTTTCAAGTCCTTGATTTTGTTAGTGCACTTGTATTGTGATTGATTACACCTATAATAGTTTATCATCTCAACGTGAAATTACCTCAAGTTTATTGCAATACAAAACTTAAATATTAACACATGGAATGAATATAATTCATACTTCGATTTCAATTACATACAACTGAAACATAACTAGTTAAAATACGCCATTCATTTCGATACTTGGCATTGAGGGCCTATGCATGTACATAACTACTAAACCAACTAAAATAACTTGCATGCAATTATTAATACTTTACCTACTTTAAGGCCATAATACTTTACACAAATGCTTAGACGCAGCACAACCATAATTATTAATTAAAGTGAAAGCAGTGTGATGTGATGATATTATGTACAGTACGTGAGTTTTTAAAAAAGGCTTCGGGTCTTGATAGCGATACGCGAATGTACTAAGACTGATTTTACCCAATACCCGAATCTCCTAAGAGCACACAGACTGTATCTGTATTATTACAAGGTTTTGTTAGGACTATATATTTTAGTAAAATTTGTGTAATTTGCATAGGCCCTGAATACTACCATAGAATTTTCCCATAAATTCAGTTAGAAGAAATGGCACTTCTATTGATTTCTCATAATGCTAGTTTTCGAGAATCAATGTATATTTTGACCTAAAAATGTGGTAAGTATGTAAAGGGTTATACAAAAATGTCGTACACTTTTAAGTCCGCAACTCAAACACAAAGTAAGCAATGTTCTCAGTTGAGTGGTGGGGTTGTCACACACGGTCTCTTGCGCGGTCGTGTGTCATCACCATTCTGCTCGATGTGGCTCTGGTCTCGCTTCTTGGGAGAATTGTTGTTCTGGAAACATAAAGGATGTTATCTGTATTTGTAATTGAGTAAAGTATAACCTTACCAGGAATATAGAAACCCTCGCCATTTTACGGAATTAAACTATTTTTTCATAGTAAACTCCATAACACAGATTTGGCACCCTCTTGATAGGGTTTTGTCAAGGTATCCCCACATGAACTTGTTAAAATTATAAAAAAATAATAATTATATAACTAGTGGAATGTGGTCTTTGCAACTAGACACTATTCTCAAAAAAATTTATCAATTACATGTTCCTCTTACAGTTTAGGTAGATTTAATCAAGCAGGCCCAGTGCTGATTGGTGGATTTCACACACCTTCGGAAACTTTTAATTTCCTCAGACATGCAGGTTTCCTGGCGATGTTTTCCATCACCGTTAGAGCAGTCGGTAAATGTACGTAAGTCTCCGAAAAATCTGAAATCTCATTGATACAAGGCATTGCATGGTTTCGAACCCAGACCTCCCGCATGGGAGTCCGGCATCCTAGCCACTAGACCACCGACACTCCATCCATCCATATATATTTATTTATCAAAGTGTATAGCCAATGACACAGGAAATGTGTGCAAAGTGTGGGCGAGTCAATATCAACATACAGTGCTGGTCATTGTGTTCACATTGCTGACATTTTAACTTATTAACCAGCAATGGATATTGACCCGCCATGTACACACATACCTCCACATACCAACACTGAGGGTTGGTATGTGGAGTAGTAGAAATAAAAACACACTGAAATTACCTTTTTCTCCCACTGTTGATGTAGATATCTTAAGAGAATATTTGTCTTTTCTGTTACAATTACTGAAAAAGAAACAAAAATAAATTGAATACACAGAGTTAAAGGTAGAGCCATCACAGGTGTTTCTAACTTAAAATGGGGGGGTACTCCTACTTAGATCAATTGGTAAACAGTGTGCTTTTCAAATTAGAACCTGCTAACATATACACAGAAACAGGACAGTGTTAAAAATGAAACATTTTATCAGTGCTAAGAAACAATAAATATCATGTCGTTAGAAATCATTAGGGGTCAGTTACGGAATGTACTTACTCTGTTCTGAAGGTATGTCCTTAGTTGGTAGGTATATTGAAGGTCTTTTTGAACAATTTCTAATTCCATTGTCAGTGTTGAATAATGTGAAGTTATGCTCGTCGTACGACGGTAGGTCCTTTAGAAATTCCATCACCGACTGTGGAAAACCAATGAATATCATCATGAACTACGAAAGGCATCCATCAAGGACCAAACCAAAAGCATGGTGCGCCACACACTCACATTTACATCTAAATATTGACAAATGAAGGTCCTTACCATTTTTATCCTCTAATGATATGATCTGGACGTGTGTTTATACAATCAATAATTTGCTAAAGCAAACAATAAAGGCAAAAATCAAAAATAAAGTTCTCAACGATGCCTGGCGCAACCAGATGAGTGACAATCTGACAATTGGGGGTTAGTATTGCCAATATCAATTTAAAATTACCATGGTAGTTTTTGGATAACACAGGAGACCAAACATAGGTAGATATGTAGTTAAATTTTTCTTTACAAACCGAATTATTACTTTTTAATATTTATATTAGTTAATAAAATTGTAGATTATGTATACTAGCACGCATTTAGTATCCAAGAGTACAAAAAATGCAATATTATTTTTGAAAATAGTAGACACTCATTATATATCATGGCCACTAACCATACGATAAGCAAGCAAGCATGGCAACTTTAAAGAAGGCGGGAATACCAAAAAGACGAAACCGAAATTCGAAACTTTTGCCAACTTTTTCAATCCAAGTGCTCGTTATGAAAATATATTTTCCAAAATGTACAGTTTAGTAAATTCTAACTTCAACAGAACTTACAATCCAAGCGGGAGACCGAACGCTTTATCTGATATAAAAAGATTACTTACATCTCGGGATACGGAAGCCCAAAATAAGGCATGCGGGTACTTGATAGAAGTAATAAGCCGTTACAGCAAGAATTCGACCGAAGGCTCTCGACTGGTGGAATATTTGTTGGACAATGATATTACCGTGTTTCTTTGTGAAGCAACATCCAATTTGGACTTTTTACTGTTTAGGTTCGTATATCTTTAAGCGATAAGGCTGCCTTTGTACATATCGTGTTATTAATGCTGTAGTTTTTACTTTTCCTGTTTTTGTGTACAATAAAGTGTTTCTATCTATCTATCTTTTTATTTAAATATGTATTAATGTTAATTCTTGCTATTTACTGCCTCGAAGCCGATACACACAAAATCTGTTTCCGGCATTACCATTATTTACATTTTCATATCGTTCCAACTACTACAAATAGGAATCTAACACAATGCTAATACATATCAACGTACCGAACGCTGGTTAGCTTGACCAAAATGTAACTTTAGGTAATCGAACGGTCGTGATTGGCATGCGATTAACGTCAAATTTATAAACGTTGTATATTCGTAGAATCGGGTATCTGGTACGTTGGTGCTTTAATATTCCAGTTTCTCTGTTGACGCAGGTACACATAGAGATCGATAGAGCAAAAAATTCTGAGTTCAATCTGATGGTTCAATGGTATATCAGTGTACTTACGACAAAATTTCCCTAACGACATTTGAAATTGTTACTGTCTACTTCGTCGCAGGTCAGTCCTAGCCTGCGTGCGTCTGCTATGGCGCGAGCGACGGTTCTTCGCGGAGGAGCACGCGGCCCACGCCATGACGGCCGTACTGCGAGCCCTGGCACATTATTCCGGCAGCGGCGCCAATGCTGCTGTGGACGCCTGCTTGCATTTCCTATGTGATCTGCTCACTGGGTGAGTTACTCCACTATTTTTTAATGCTTAGTTTACAGCAAGCCATCGTTTTTGATACTGGTAGAATGCTGACAGCTGATAAGCTGTCGGAGAAAAAGAGTACCTACGCTACTCGACTTGCAATAAATTCGCTTAAAAGCCCAAAAAATTAAAAGGCAATTCAGTGCAACCGCCTGCGTCTTCAGCCCCGGTAGCTTCTATGACAGACCAGCCCGTGATGATCTACTGCTAGTCTAGAAAATATGATCTATCTTTTGGCTGTGCTATAGAGTAACACTGGTAACATCATGATAACCTAAAAATAGATGCACTCTTCGAATAGGTTCTTTGCAATGGAGTTTTTGGTTAGATTCCTGACTGGGGTGGAGCTTGTATTTTGCCAAAGTAACGTGTTGACACAATATTCAGCTCAGGGTGTAATAAATGCAATAACATGTAGGTATTCGTGTGTTGTCTTGTCTTTGACTGTACCCCATCAAGATGCGAGGGATTCTAATATCCTTCACAAAGTTCTACAAGCTGGGGCTCATCCATTAGCCCTACCAACAAGATATTTTTCCCCACAAACCTCGTACACTGACAGCTCTTTTCCATTACATTACAGCATCAGCACTTACCAAACCACGCCACCACTTTCCCACCAAAGCGCTTATAGCGCTGTCCAACTCCTAGCGTGTCTAAACGCGCTCGCACCCCGAATCAACACTAACACCAGCTCCATACTATCCAGCGCTTTAGTGCTACACGGTCTGATATCCTACCAGCCAGAAACTCTAACCATCACGGGTGGTACGGCAGCAGCATTGCTTGAAGTGCTGAACCAGTGGTTCGTTTTGCTCGAAAGTGCGTTGAACCATTCAATTCTGGTGGGAAATGAGGGTTCTGGCATGTTTTTGGTGGTGTCTTGTCAGCTTGGGATTGATGTCTTGAGGTAAGTGTTTTTATAACGATCTATCAGAGATTCGTGGCGTTCTTATCTCTCTGCCTTACTCCAAACTCTAAGAGAGAAGTGAAGTGACATTCTTTGATCATAAGCAGATTTTTTTTATTGGTATTACTAAATACGATCGACCGTCATAGATAGACGACCTATGAATACGGCAATGATTGTCTATCATAAGTAAGATTTCATGAGAAATTTGTACACCCTTTTTACGTAATACGTTTTATTCTAAAGAAATAGGTAGAAAATTAGACATTACCTATCTAGCTATGTTAATAAATAATAACATATTTTCTCCAGACTCATAAAACTATTACAAAACGGTAAACAGAAAGTTGATTTCGTTCAGACAATCTTGGCTGACGACCAGGAGACCAGCACTTTGAAGCAATGTGCTTCTGAAATGAGGAACTCAATCCAACGAGTCATGTCTGAACTCATCGTATTTACAAAGGTACAGTTTTAAAACTAATTTTGGTACTGATCCGGCTCGAAGGACTAAAACTAACCTCGCAATTTCTTCAGGAAAATCAAAATCAGATTACCACAGAAGAATACGGTGTTTTCTTGAAGTTTTTACTCAAGTTCCTATATGAAAGTGGAAAATCGGAAGTACTGATGCATTTCTGCGACGTTTTATTTTCAAAAGGGTATTTGATTATGCTGCCGCAAGTACAGATGATAAGGTAAGATTTCAGGCCCAGGTATAACTCAACTTTTCGGATGAATGGACCATGAGATAATCCCAGATTAGGAAGAAAGGGCAGTAGGTACCACGAGAAAACCCTAGCGCACAGAAATCGAATATATAGCGCCACCTACGAATTTCAAAATCCGTGTCCTCGCGTTTTGGAATCTTTATTATTTTAACAGGGAACCAAAAGAGTCCTTTTTCCTCACTCTCCCCCTTGGATACAAAGACTTGGATACAAATAAAAAAAGAAAATAGCCTCCCGCGGGCGTTTAGTTGTTTGTAATATCTTTATTGTACTAATAAAAAATACACAGAAATAATAAACATATTAAAACATGTACATAGGCGGGCTTATCCCATAGGGTTCTGTTCCAGCCATCCTTTCGTTCGTTATTTCATTTTACTTAATGTCCTATTTATCAAAGTAAAATTCATACTACACTCGCAATACCTTATTTTTGTGACTTCTTTTTACATTTAAACCCAGAAATAGAAATTGCTTATTTCAGAAATGACTTAACAGTTCGCAAAGTAAGCACGTTGGTGCTTGGTGAAATGCTGAAAGTGTTAGCTGAAAAATATCTAAACGTAAATATGGAACCTAATGATGGAACCTGCGCTAGAGATATTCATGTATGTATACGTATTACCTACATCTACAAATTAAAAAAATCTACAAAATACTACCTAAATAAAATAGGTAGGTATACTATGCTTAGGGTTCGTATGTTCCAGTCTATTGCCTTCCGCTGTACATCTGATTACCGAGGGATTTAGAAAAAGGTCACTGGCCTTATAGATAACGCTCAGTCAACACTTGGCATAGATGTGGTACGTGGCTTTGCTTTAAGCATTCTTGCCGGCAGAATCGTAGGTAGAAATAGGTAGGCTCTTGATTTTCTTCTTCTCCGCCCGAAGCAGGGCGCGGCGAGAGAAAGAGGAGAATCCTGGAAGGATGAAGGCAGCATTAGCAGATGCCCATAATCCTGATGTGCCATATCAGCTGTAACGGTTTTTCTATACCAGTGATCTGACGTAATTTTATAAAAATAGTTTGACAGGCACAAGCAGAACGCACAAAAGAAAAAAATACATTATCTATCAGGATTTTTTTTTCTTCATTGTTAATCACGGTTATGTACAAAGAAAAACACTTCCTTATTCTTATCCTGATGGTAACTACAAGGATTTTTTTCTTCTTCGATGAATTATGAGAGTTGATGCAATTTCTCAATTGATAAAATTTTCAACCGACTTTTTATCAAGATTGGTTATCTACGCAATTTTATTACAGATTTGTTCTGTTCTAACTTTATAACGAATTGTGCGTAATATAAGCAAAATTAATTTTTCATTTTATTTAAGGAATTTACCTAAGTGTTAAAATTAATTTTTACTTGTGAATATTTTGGTCAGTAAAAATTTTAAGTTTACTAAATCTGAACGTGAATATTTGATGAAGAAAACATATTTTCAGATGGGACTGGTGGAATTACAGTACGGAATAGAAAAGCCACAGACTATAGGCATGCAGCTGCAGAAGAGCAAACCCTATAGCCTTCTTATTTACATATATTTCTATTGCCAATCGTCGGAGAAGTATAACTTTTCTTTTTTCATCTTTCAATCATCCTCTTTCTCATATATTGCCTAGAGGTATTCAGCATCAGTATCAGTAAAATTCTGAAAACCGTCAACAGTCTGACCATGTTAAAACCAGAGCTTTATGACTATGTAGGAATCCGCGAAACAGTCAGTTGCATAGATGAAAAAAAGTCCCCTAGGGGCAGGCGTTCTTTCCTTCATGGTCAGTTGCGACTTACTATTGGAATTGTAAAGATGGCGTTTAGATGAAAGAAATAATAGTCTCCCTCCGTTCGTTCCTTCATGGGATGGCGCAATACAAATAAACAAAAATGTTGGATGCACCTCTCGCTTCTTTTTATCGCGCCTGCGCCATCTCTCTTTAATTGACAATAGGACATAAAACGCAAAGCGTTGCGTAGATGGAGCCACGAGCACACTCCGTAAACAGAAAAGCAAAACGAAACGTTATTTTTGAAGATATCACAAATTTCTCGTTATTTGGGTACATTTTATTTTATTTCTAAAGCTATATAGTAAAATTGTATCATATGGCCATTTCAAAATAGCAGACCTAAAAAACCTGCGAGTCTAAAGGGTAAAAAAAGATTTGGTGGAAAGGAGCGTATCTACATATTGATTCGCTACGCACCATTGTGCTAGTGGCGCCTCTAGTGGCATAACATTGCAAGATTATCTCCTATTGCTCACAGATCCAAACTACTAATCTTCTCCAACTTGGAGGAAAGAACTTGCTTGGCAGCCGGAATACATTCTTTCCAAGTTATCTATAAGCACTTTGTTTTCAATGTGTTAAGATTCAATTTCAAATGTTCATATTTCAGTCCCGAAGAAGCCACCGCCCCACTGCTTCCATACTTAGTGGAACATATCCTGCAGCTTCCTAAAGCTTTTATCCCGCCGCCTTACATCATAAAAGCTCTATGGCTGGTTTTTGCTGTAATTAATATTTTTTAATAGAACTAAGTAATAGATAATAAATAATTAATAATATAGAACTTGGCTGTTAATTCGAAGAGCTTTGTCAGAGCCCATTTGATATATATATATATATATATATATATATACCACTTGAGACGGTCCTTATACTAATATTATCTACCGACAATACTATCTTATCTTATGATAGGGGGCCGGGAATAATCCCAGCGGCACTTCGACCCTTGATGATCTTTTGTGCCTACCCCATTTTACAAATAATTAATACGAAAACCTCATTGGTACATGAGTACCGACAATACTAATAAGTCATCAAGATTTTACACTTGTTCACCTCAAAAACCAAAACACCATTTTCTCTCTTAGATGTCAACAATATCAAACGGATCCCTAGAATCTCTAGAAGAAAGGGTGTATTTGGAGAAAGCCACCGACCGCTTGATAAAAATGTTGCACCCGGAACCCTCCGTCTACTACACGCACAACCCCGCCATTTTGTTATGGGCCTTCACTTCACAGAGGATCCCTAATCATGTCAGATTGCATGTGGTAAAAAAAAACTATATATATCAATAGATTTTATAGGAATGGTGGACCGAAATGGGCCAAATATTGATCCTTGGTTCACACCAACGTAATATTGTTGTGAAGTTCTCGGTATCTATATAATATTAGACCAGCCATACCTTAGGTGGTAATTCGCCATTAAAATTTGCCAGTCGGTTTAAAAAAAAGTAAAAACATGTCACTAGCGGTCACCCATCCTGGTTCTGACCGCTCCCAACGTTGCTAAACCTGCAAGATCACTTAGACCATGCTCGCAACTGTATAGACAACGAGCCCCTCAACAACCCTTGACTTCCAGCTATCACAATGGCTGACAACCGAAGACTCCATACCAGAAGACCTGACAACCGAACCGCTAGTCTGGGAGCTCCTCCTAAACATTCTGGTGCAATACAAGGACCCTCAGATCATGTCAAACTGTGTGGAAGTTCTACACTTGTGTTTGGGAAGTGGAGATGAGGATACGAAGCAGGACTTCGCTTTGTTAGTGTGGTCAATGTTGCCTGGAGTGCTGTCGAAGGCTCTGATTGACTGTGATTGTGAAATTGGTATGCATTTAAAAAAAAAATATCGCTAATGTTTTAAACATTACCAATTCAACTAGGGCAAAATTATAGTCCTAGGAGTGGTCCAAAGGTGGATTCGATCTGGCGACGCTTGCGCAGCAGTCTCGTGTCTTTGAGTTATTGTCCCTTGAAATAGGGATAAAGATGATAGAAAGGCATAGGTTATATTTCATATTCTAATCACAGAAATCGGACTAGTATAGTATAATAGTGGTAGATCCTAATGTGAAGGATCGCCTGGGGTAGTACCACCCTCTTATCTATTTCTGCCGTGAAGCTTCTGTGTTTCGGTTTGAAGGGTAAGAGAGCCAGCATAATTTCCGGCACATGAGGCAATCCATCTTAGTCCTCAAGGTTAGCAGCGTATAAAAAAACCCTCTAGTATTAATACAGAGAGGTGAGATGTATATGGGCGACGGTGACCACTTAACATCAGGTGGCCCGTTTGCTCGTCTGCTCTCCTTATTTAATAAAAAAAAGTATCGCCATAAAGAATTTCAAAATTTTTGTTATTTTTTTATTTATTTTTATTTTTTATACAGTATAATATATAATAGTGTCTTAATTATATACCGCCAAACGTTTATCGATGGACATGTTGCTCCCTTATTTTATTATAAATAACCATTATATTTAATAGTTATTGCGCCTTTTTATACTTACTTACATAATAGATGGTCACATAACCTACATCACAAATAAAAACACCTTATTACCTACCGTCAAACTACAAACTACAAAGTTACTGCGTCTCGTAAATTAGGTACCATGGCAAAAACACATTAAAATCCCTAATATTACTTTAATAGGTACCTTACCTATAAAGGTGCTTATGACATGATAAAATTCAAATCAAGTTTTTTCACATCTCTCTTATCAACTACCATTAAAAAGCTTAAAAGTAAGTAGCGCGCGTTGATGTCTTTTGTTTGAAACTTATGAAAATCTTAGATAATTCTCACAAAATTAAAAAAAATTGACGGTAACTCGATAGAGATTCATGATTCATGATTTCGGACCACTACCACATATTTTACTCGTACTTATTGGATAAACCATTCGATAACATCAAAGATTTAGAAATTTCACCCTATAGAGAGAGGGCGCTGCTATTCCGATTTCTGTGGATAAAATATTTATAAGGGGACCTCTATCTATATGGAAAGGAGGAGGGGAGTACTTTGCCCAGCAGTGGGACAGTCTATAGGCTATTTAAAAAGGGGGGGTCTTCATGTAATAAGCTATTTGTAGAATAGAATGTGCAATCACTAATAATTTTTTTGTAATAAATTGTTTTTAATTAAATTTTATACTTATAAATTTATTATAATTATTAATTATTATTGTTTTATTGTCAATCTTTAAAATGCCATTTTGCATGTATTCGTAACATTATTATTGTGTCTTCCAAGTGACAAAGGGACGTGTTGAAAATCAGCGCTGTGGACTTCGTCCATAGCATGAGCTGAACACGCTCCCTGTTGCCACAAATTAGTTTATGTACAACATTGTAAGGCAAGATATGTACGTGTAATATGTATCTGTGTGCAATAAATGGTTTTGTATTGTATTGTATTGTATAATATCCACTAATTTTCATATAAATGAGGATCTGCATATTTTCCAGACAAAAACATTTGCTACATACTAGACATAGCAACAACGCTGCTACCCATAACAGTAGACGAGACAGTGTATCTCAAGATAGCAGTGCTGTTATCGACCATATTCACCAAGAGTGCAAAGCATTCGGCAGAGGATTCCATGGACTCGAGATACCACTATGAACGAGTGTGCTTGAAGCTGAGTCTATGCTTGTTGGGGCTGGCTGGTAACCAGAGTGATAATAGGGGTGAGTTATAAGGGTTGAAACCTTGGAGGGTTTAATGTCGCCGGTTCGACCGTCTGGGCGGCCACAGCATACGGCCACCGTCTATATGTGAATCACCAGTCGTGGACAGCATTTGGCGAACGTCAATATGTCACTTATCATCAAGCGAATGACGTTGGACGACTTCGACCAACGACCAAGTGTAAACAACGACGGTCGGTGACCGTATATCGTCCACCGCAGGTCAGTCGCCGAAGCGGTCAACGACTATAGTAACAGCGCGTTTTTAGCGTCTTTAAGTCTAAACTTGATAGCTACATCAAAACCATACACTGATGGTAATTTCGGGGAACCGTATTTTCCCGCAACTCTGTCCTTTTTTTTCGCTCAAAAACGTCGTTAACTGAAGCGAGAAAGATTGCTTCCAAACGTCCGCACTCTTCGAAATTGGTGGGTCGATACCATATCAATTTTTATTTCATTCAAGATAATTCACTTCGCCCAGGTGTGGGACTGGGTTGTGGCAAGCTTCACCCGGGTGTGGATAGTCCACTCCAGTCCGTTTAACTCTCTTATTTTCAGTGCTCCTAACATACATAAACCGCGCTGGATTTCTACCCAGCGTCCTTCGAGCAACAAACAGCTTGGACGATAGAGTCGCTTGTGACGCCTTGTTGCTTCTCTCATATGTTATCCACTACTTCACTAAGAACAACTACCAGGTACGTCTTCAAACCTTTACCATAAAACAATCTAACCTTAGATACATCAGTCGTGATGGATTCCTACCCAGTGCTTCGGGAAACAAATAGTTTGAACGATAGAGTTGCTTGCAATGCCTTGTTGCTGCTCTCCTATGATGTGCACTACTTCTCTAAGAACAACTAAAATGTGAGACGTCAAACCTTCACCATAGATCAATGTAAGTATGAGTATATCGGTTGTAATGGATTCCTAACCTAGCGTCCTCAGGGAAACAATAGCTTGGACGATAGAGTCGCTTGCGAAGCCTTGCTACTGCCCTCCTATGCTGCCCATTTCACTAGGAACAACATCAGGTAAGACTTCGACCGTCCATCATGAAAAAGAAATTCCACCTAACCATAGATACATCAACTATTTAGTTAGTATCTATTTCATACGCCATTTGCACCCGTACATTATGTATCATGATTTTTCCATCACCTGAAGGTTGCCTGGAAGATATCGCTTAATCGATATCGATAAGGCCGCCTTCTGCTTCTTGTATTGTACTTCTCTTTATGTTGTATGTTTTGTTTTTGTCCTGGGTGTGCAATGACGTATATTTGTATTGTATTGTATCAACCATAGATTCAGCCAAGCGTCGTCCGGGCTAAAAACGACTTGGACGAAAAAGTCGCTCGTGGTTTTGGCCTTACTGCTACTCTCCTATGTTCTACCTACTTCTCTAAGAACAACTACCTACAACTCACCAACTGCCTGCGCCTTACTCACATTTTTCAGGTCATTTTCTTAAAAAATGCCACAACAAACTATATAAAAGCCACTTTTATTCCAGCCACAGTCAGTCCTCCAAATCCAGACACCCCAAATAGTAAGATCCTTCCGCCGCGACAGCTCGAGCGAGCGCGGAGCATCCTTGCTCCAACTGGTATACATGGTGCTCAACTCGGGCCCGAGGGCTCCCTTGGCCTTATCCTATGATGAAGGGTCTTCACAGACGCAGTGTAACGCTTTGAGGGCGCTCATGTTCAGAGTACAGCTGATGCTGTGTTGTAGGGTTAGTTATTCATTTATACTTCAAACAATTATTGCTTTCATTTCATGGTACAGTCGACAATACATCAGGGCCTAGGCCTTTAGTATTTTGTTGCTTTATCTTATTCGGCACATTCACACGTAAAGGAATCTTATCAAAAACTTAATGCGACAATGTTCCATAGAGTATAACGTGATGTGTCTTCTACTGTAATATAAAAACCTTGTCAAGAGGACGCCATTGGAAGTTTTATACTCTGTATACCATTTGATATTTTTTTAGTTTTTATATACCTACTTCCCTGTAGGGCTTTGCAGTGTCATTATCTTTTTACAGTCCCATCCCCGCCGATAACGCCTTTAGTATACTGCAGCGTTTATGAAACGGATTCGGATCAAACCCTTATGAAAGCTGAAAAAAATTCAATGGATTCCGCCCGATTGCATGTCAAAATCGCTGCAGTATGCTAAAGGTGTAATGTCATTCTCTAGAATAATTTAAGGTACAACGTTACGACTCAGTTTCCATATCAATTATTTTACACAATCGTGGGTACCTAAGGAATATTTTACTGGAATATTGTTACTATTACCTCAGTCATAATGTTCGCCAATTTAAAAAAAGGTTTATTTATGCCCTTGTAAATGTATGTTCCCCCAGGAATCAAAAAACCAGTCCCTAGCCGGCTGGAAAACCTTAAGCGCAATCTTCAAACATGCGATCGTGTCAAAAAACGATCCCAAATTGATAACGACCCTCACTTCCCAACCTTGGACTCACACTCTCATACAATTCCAACTGACACAGAACATCACAGAAGAATTCTTGACATTCACTCACAGCTGGCTATCGTTACTCAAGATAACCATGCAGAAGAATCAAGAAGAGAAGAGAGTTCAGATGTCGAAACAGAGTTTGGTAATAAAGACGTTGGTTTTGATGAGGAAGTATTTGGTGGCAGATGAGAGTGACTTTAAAGAAGTAAAAGAGAAGATTCTTCTTATTGTCAGAGACATTTTGGAGTTTTCTAATATTAGAATGAATTGAGAAAAACATTCACAAAAAAATACTTCCATCTTTCATTCATACCTATAATGTAACTAAGTACCTTACATATAATTGAAAATGTGAATTTAATATTTTGTTGACAGTACTTACAAAAAATAAAATATCAAAATTTAATTTGTTCAGAGTTTAATTATTATTATTATAATAATCTTTATTACACACATAGACAAAATACAAACAAAATAATTAATAAACGAAAAAATGAAATATGTATAAATGGTGTAGCATAACTCGTTTCGAGTTTTCTCCCTGCTAACCATCGGGATAGAGAAAGGTGATAGATTCGAGCAGGCAGAGTATGTGTACATGTGAATAAACATATATATAAATATATATACATAAAATACATAAAATATACTAAATATAATACATAATAATACTAATACACAGTATATATAGTTACATACAATACATATACCCACTTGCTACATAATATACATACATATATACCAATACATAAAATAATAAATAAAGTATAGAATTCATAAGGATAGATAATGCTCCTTTACTCTACTCTTGAACACTTCCAAGGACGGACTTGCACGTATAGCATGTGGGAGTGAATTCCACAACCTTACTGCATGGACAGTGAACGAGCCATCGTAGCGACTGGAGACGTGGGTAGGCATTTTGAGGAGAAGAGAAGTGACAGACCGGCAGGGCTTACCTCTAGGGACCATATACTCGAAACGCTCACGGAGATATGCAGGATAAACGGTATTGTTCAATATATTGAACAGATAGGAAAGTACGTGACTATCACGCCTACGTCGAATTGGGAGCCATTTCAGTTGTGATCGAAATTGAGAAACATGGTCAAATTTGCGTAAGCATTATTATATTTTATCTGTCATTTAGATATCCAAAACAGCTTCATTGTCCGCGAAAATTTAAATTTTATACGAAAAATATCACCCCGAAGAATAACATACCTAGTTAACTTTCGATTTCCATTGCCCAAAATATTCCGGAACTACGAGTACTTTCAATCGCGTACTTTCCAAAGGACGAGAGAAATTATAGTGCTGGGCCCCATATGCGCATGGGCAACTTGCAGTGCATAGAAATGAGCGTGGAAAGCAAACAATAGATATTAATTTATTTATCGACGATTGCGGCTACGTATTTGTATGCGAGATTGAATGTAAATGACATTTTAAAATTTCCATGAGTTTAATTAATAGACAGACTTTTTATCTTCCTAGATTATTCTAACCTAAGTAATAATAAGTCTTTAATGTACACAAATAAAAAATAAATGTAACTTATAAAATTTCTTAGATTAGGCCCGTGTGGTAGGGTACCGATGATGCTGGCGGCGTTGCCCCGCTGGATCGCTATGCTGATCCTTTGGGCGAGATAGCCGCCAGCCCTTGGGTCCCTCGTCGCATCAAATAAACGCTTGGTCAGCTCTCGGAACAGTAAGTAATTAGATAACTATTTAGCTAAAGTACCCAGAAAAACATCGTCAAAAACCTGCACAGGGTTAGGCATGTCAAATTAATGTATTATTTATAAGTTTAAATGTTGTCAAACGTCACTTTATAGATAGTTTTGAGTGAAATGTTGATAAATTATACAATACGAGAGAAGGGTCAATAAATGTCCGGTCGTGATAACTCATCAGTCATCACTAAATATTTCTTCCGGATTTAAGAAAACGTTGAAATCGTAAATATTTTGCACCATCATACCTATGTCAGAGAATTGGTACCTAAAGTTAGATGTTTGCGGGCTGATCGCATATGAATAAATTAATTGACATAAAGTTATTCGATATATCCTCTATTAGATAAGATAAGATTTATTGTGTAAAAGTTTAGGTAAGAATTACAAGTATTGCAGATATAGTTGCATAAACATGTCACACTAAACATTACCTTTACAGGCATATACACCGAATTCACAAGTTAATAATGTTTATACAGATTTTGAGAACAGAACAGAAAAGAAAAAGAGAATGTCATTAAAAATTTTACAATGTCAATTATATTAAATTTACAAAATGTCCACTAATTAATGCTGTGTGAATAATATTCATACAATCATTTAGTTAATAATAATCCAATCCAAATAGTTGGAAAAGTCAAATAGTTGGAAAAGCCTTTAAGAGGACATCCTGAAACAGTTAAAAGCAGCGGTTAAATCGTTACCCTACTTATTAATTAAGATCAAATTGTAACTAAATGTAATGTCTAACAGAAAACTTGTAGCTTCTCCACTGGCTATCGAAGACTTAAACATTATATAATGATAATATTTTTGAAATCAGGTAATCAATTCATAAGTTATTTATTATATAATGAATATATCTACGAGTATATGATAAAATCAACAACTCTAACAAAATTTTAACATCAAATAAAACTGGTCAATAAACTTGCTCTTAAGCGCTTAACAACTAATTAATTCATCAAAATGCATTTAGTAGGTATGTACTGTTATACTTTTAGCAAATTTAATGACCGGAATATAACACGAATAAGTTGATGCTAAAACTTTGTTAGAGTCGCAGACTAACAAGCCTGGTGCATGAATCCTTTGTAATCTTACCGCACAAATAAACTTATTCTTATTTATAGTATATTACTATTCTTATTCTTATAAGTCTGTCTAATTAGTCGACTAGACGTTGACTAAGTCGACAGAATTATAAAACATTACTTCCAGAAACTTATTCCAAGGTAAGAACTAATTTTCCTACTCCAACATAAAGTCATACGAATCACTTACCACCATATTTTCGGAGGCGCCTTTCCCGACTCTGTGGCGCAGACCAGTCGAGCGCACTAAGCTGCGCAGACGCCGCTTTCCTCCGCAACTCTAGCGCACTTACGATACGTACTAGTGAACTATTGAATTATAACTTTGAGTGGTGTGCCGTGATGATCAGTGTTTATAATTAAGTGAATGATAATGTTTGTGAGGAGTTTTGGCGGTTTCAAAATGAACGGTGAGTATCGTGAGCTAATTTACTTAATTAGGTTTTTAATTTATATTTAACATCAAAGATGATTTTGCTAAATATTGTATTGTTAAATACTAGGTAAATTTACCTAGTATTTAACAATACTTTTCATTATAAGGATCCTTTTAAACAGTAATTACCTATTATCAGGGTAATATCATGAAATACTTATTTGTAAATGCATAATTATTATGGCTTATAGGATGATTTATATCGTATCGGTATATACCTACGGTATACCTGTATCATCTTGTAATTCTTATAAACATTTGGGTTGGTCAATTATCGACTGAGTTACGTAAGAACAGATATATTGTTACACGCTGTATAAATTATAATAATTAAAGTAACAATATCTTACTTTTGATTAATGAGACGGATCTCTTAACAGAGATCTTGTTATTAATACCTACATCTATACCTATAGCTCTTTTCAAACTCAACAGAAATTCTTCATACTTTGCAGAATTAATCCTTAGAGTAAATACTCGTAATTGTTGATTTATGTATCTTATTGAATAAAATTATAGAGAACGTAGGGAAAAAAATCCTTAGTGTCAAATACAGTTCAAGTTAGTACTCCAGCTAGATCGGAAAAAACGTAACCCACGACTAAGGCTTCGACTACATGCAACCAATCACGAGGCGTTGACTTTGAAGCCACTTGAATGTGGAAAACTTGTGATTGGCTGCAGCGAACCAAACCGGCGCTAGAACCGGACGCGTATATTCCAGCACTAAAAGGCGCGGACTACACGACGACGGTTCCAGCGACGGTTTGGTTCAGGTACCGCAGAATTCATTCAAACTCATGTGTTGCGCTCAAGCCCCGCCCACTCAGTTCAGGAACCGAGCAGGCCGGTTCCAAGTGGAACCGTTGTACGTGTACTCGACAGCGCATTTTTTGAGTTTATATGAAGCACCGATTCCATGGAACCGGCCTAGGAACCGTCGTCGTGTAGTCCGAGCCTAAAAGTCGTGGACGCGGTCTAACATCTAGTCATGAAGTGGTCATCTTAAGAAATGGAGGCCGACCGTCAAAACGTATCTGTACACTAGGCAGAAACACGTCCTAGTTTACCCTTCTTCTAAAACCTGTTAGCATAATCATGGTACAATTATAACTACATCATAGAATAGAGACGTACCTATAACGCGACTAGGATACGCATGATATATTTCGATGAAGGTGCCCCGTTAGTGCTTAATAGTGCGTTCCGCGAACAACTTGCGGCAAGATCGACTCGATAGCGTACTTATCGAGAAAAGTAGGCTTGTTTTTGCGGCAGGATCCGTGTCCGTGATGCCTGGTACATACACTATATGGTACCTAATCAGTCTAGAAGCTTCGAGACGTGGAAGTTTCTAAACTTAACTTTGAAACTTTCCGAGATATATTTATTTAGACCTACATTCTTGATTCATGGTACAATGATAACTAGTATATAGGCAACAAAACAGCTACCTACGTAACTGTTTCTAATATTCAAAATCAGTGATACTGATAGGTACATTGTTTAAAAAAGTTTTTTTTCTCTCTACTTATAGATTAATTAAAAGTTTTGAATAATGATTTTGAAATTCATCCTATGACGAGATCTATGGTATTTATATTGTATTGTTCTGAGCGTATTGCTGACACGTAAAACGATTATACTTCATCATAATTATCAGCAGCATTTCACTTTCCAATAATTGGAATACTAAATCAATTGACATACAAAAAGATATCGAATTACGAATACTTATTTATTTAAGAAAACCTTATAGTATTTGCACATTTTTGTCATGTTTTTTTACAAAAAATAGAAAGCAAAACGTGATCGATTACCCAGTTTCACTTTTATTATTCTGTGGACTGCACAGCGATCCAATTTTCACGCATTGCTTGTAGGTAGGAACTATAACTTTGGACCATAAAAATTTAAACAATGACCGAAGAAAAAAGCTTTTGTGGTCCAGCTGACTCTTGGTATGACCTAGAATAGAGGTCGCAGAATCAAAAGCTCATAATAAATAATTTTTAACTAATTAAATGTCATCATGTTTTACTTAATTAATTTTTGGTCCTATTTCTAGCACCAATAACTACATGTATACAATAATAAAAACCTGGCTTAATTATCTATCTTGTCACTAGTGATAAAAAGGGTGACTCGCTCTATATCACCCTTATTATCAGTCTTATCACCAAGTCTTGCAAATAGAAAGAAAAATATCAATCAATCAATCATGGATTCGTGAACATAGGTAATAATAAGTAAGTATACAGTTTAATGAGTTGGTATCACTATGCTCCGTCGTTTGACATACAAATATTTTCAATAAATTGTTAAATGTAAATATTGTGACATGTACCGAATCGCCCTTTTTTATCACTAGTGGCAAGGCGCAGAATAGAGTCACTGATGATAATTTCTAGGAATAAACATAATTTGTATCAACTAATATTTTTCCCAGATTTCAATGGGGTAGTTTGCCATTAATTTATCTCTAGGTTTCCACACGATCTTTTTCGTCACCGTTTTATAGCAGTCGGCGACTGGTGTAACCCATTTCAGAACCCGGATTTACCGTAATGGCTGTTCAGCGTCTTTGCCACTACGCCACCGACGAATCCGACGATCTAATGGTTACAAAATCTATCTAATAGCTATCGTAACAAGTTCCACAAAGTAACCGTATCGAACATAACTCAGGGAAACGTAACCTATTGAATTGAAATCGATCGAACAGAAATAGGTTACATGACCAATCGATCGGCTCCGTTATTTATTACGGAGTTTCCTTATATCATTCGAGTACCTACTCAAAATAAATTAATATGCTAAGCAATAAAGACAGTGTTATTCAGAACTCAGTATATCTAGTGAATAATTAGACTTATCTTATGATAGGGGGCCGGGAATAACCCCAGCGGCACTTCGACCCTTGAGGATCTTTTGTGCCTACCCCATTTTACACACTGGTCATCTCAGTGTGCAGGTTTTCTCACGATGTTTTCCTTCACCGTTAGAGCTGTCGGTAAATGTACGTAAGTCTTCGAAAAATACGAAAAACTCATTGGTACATGGCACTGCACGGTTTCGAACCCGGACCTCCCGCATGGGAGTCCGGTGTTCTAGCCACTGTGCCACCAACGACGGCACTAGGTATGACGAGTAGACTTTGGATTTTTAGATTCTTTGGAGTGGAGGTTTCATAATAATCAGGCTACTACGGGAACGGCCGTTGACATATCCGGTGAAATTATAAAGGCGCGAAAATATTTCCCAGCTGTACCTATTTATATTCTAGAACAAAACCGGTTCGGTTCGTACATACAAGTAATCAAATCAAATCAATTTATTTTCGGAACAACAGAGGTTCCATTTTTGTTAGTAACAATGCAGGTTCTTAAGACTATGTTAGTAATTATTTGCAAAGAAAACTTAAGGCAGACATGTGGGACAGAGAGTTCGTGCGTCGGGCACCTCCCCAAACCCGGTCAACACACGGACCCAGTGTCAGATTATCGGACAATCATGTTTGCCCGCTATCGTCTTCAGAATGCCATTGTTGCAAGTAATAAGTAAGCACCTACATTCTCAATAATGTCACAGAATAGATTATTCTGCGATTATCATGTCCTGAGGATCGCCGCGACACAGGGTCGCCCTAGTGCGGGATTCAATAGTAAACTTAATAACAATTGTAAAAATTTTGTTGTAAATAAATTATTTTGTATTTTATTTTTTTATTAAATTGTCGCTCGACCAGTCGCCATGTAGGTAAACCTATGCAAGTATTAGTTCCTCAGTTAAGTTCTGCTAATAGAAGTTAAAGTAGGTACCTAGAGCACAGCATTATTATGAGGGAGTTGTCTTGCTTTCTAATAATACACTGGCATACCCGTGTAAAACAGGTGCGTTTCCGAAGTAATATACCTACTATCCGGATATTTACCCACACGGACTGACTGTTTACGTTCATGAGAATTTTACTCAATAAAAATAGTAAATATCAATAACAGAATATTTTAGAAGCTCTGCTATAATAATGGTATGTTAGAACAATATACGAATCGACAAAAAGTTAATATTTTCTGTTTTCAATACAAAAGACATCAACGCGCAATTTTATTTTTCTTCAGAAAATGGGAATTATTTTTTGAGATTCGGGTTAAAAGGTTCCACTATTTACCCTGGTGGATTTTACCCTACACTTAAATGTTAGTAATTAGTATGGCTCTCAGAACTTTCTAGGCTAGCGGGTTTGCCTTTTTCTCTCAAGAGCGTCGGTGGCACAGTGGCTAGGACACCGGACTCTCATGCGGGAGGTCCGGGGTTCGAAATCGTGCAGTGCTAAGCACAAAAGATCCTCAAGGGTCGAAGTGCCGCTGGGTTATTCCCGGCCCCCTATCATAAGATACGATAAGATTGTCTTTTTCTCAGCGGTGATGTGTTTTTACAAAACATCTTATCAAGGAAGATGGCAGCCGCTACCTTACCATCAGTTGGACCACTTGCTGAATCTATGGGTAATTGAATATGATAAATATATTATTTTTAAATTTATTGTTGGTTTTTGAGGCATCGGTCCATTATAGGACCATGCCAACCTCAAGAAAACCACAGGACCCAACTACACTGCTACCCTGGGACAGCGATTATATTGATTACGTTTTTCACAAGAAGAAAAGCGGCGTATTTCACAACTACGGTTAAAACGTTGGCTACACGTACGTCGTGTACGTGCCTCGCACATCCATCTGCTCTAAACACCGATGTTAATCGGACTAAATGACCGAATCATTCCTTTTCGGGCTACTAATTAAACTTTCTCCAAGGAAAGCGCTGAGGGCTGAGTTCAGGCATGTTTTGTAATGTATTCATTAGCACTTTATGTAAGGGTTTACGATGTTTTGAACACGTGAATTGAGTCGTAAAGTTATGATTATGACATGATTATGTTAGCAGTTATGTAACCTAATAAAATGCAATGATTTAGTTTAAAATGATAAAGTAGGTAGGTATAATAGTGTAAGTGATAAACTTTTTTTTAAATTAAGCTAAGTCAAAGACTAGGTAAAGATACCTTTATTATATCAACTCCTCCTTTTCTGAAGCATAAAATGGTGATATGAAGCTGTGTTCCAAATTATGGACTCGAGGATGATAAATCTTATCATGAAATTATTTTCTTGCAACCTGTAGATTATGAACTAACGCAATCTTTCTCCGGATCTGTTGGTATCTTCGAATACTAAATTACATGTTATTTGAAATTCAAATTGATTTCCTGCACATCACCTCAATATGTCCATCAAACTAACTCCGCATCACTATCTCTCAGACTTAGATATTAGATTTATTTCTATTTCTAAACTAGGAAATAGGAGGAGCAATTGGAAACTGTGATCTTACGAGTCACCTTACAATTTTTTTTCAGTACTACAGCCTACAATCGCTGAATACCTAGATCATTAGACAACGATTGTTTTAAGTCAGCCACGCATAACTGTTCTACAGAAAATACCTGTTGTGTAACAAAATTTATAATATACCTACCACCTATAAAATACTAAAGTAATCAGTTAGTTTTCTTATGCAGTTTAATTTTAGCATCTGATGTGTGTTATTTTTTATATATTTTTTATTATTAAGTATTATAATTCTATATATTATAGTATTTACGTAATATTAGATTACTATTATTACTACTGCATTGCAGCTGGCACAGGTTTGCATTCTTTATTATTGTTATTTATTTATTTGAGGATAGTATCTATTTCATACACCATTTGCACCCATACATTATGTATCCATATGATTTTTCCATCACCTGAAGGTTGCCTGAAAAATATCGCTTAAAGCGATACGGCCGCCTTCTGCACATTTTGTTGTACCTCTCTTTATTTTTGTTTTTGTCCTGGATGTGCAATAAAGTATATTTGTATTTGTAATCCTATTATATAAAACACAAGTAGTTTGAACGGCTGTGTATGGGAGTCGAAATAGGCCCGCCATATAGCTGCTATTACTATGACTTTCAACTCGTATATTTAAATAATTTATACTTATGGTGAGTAGGTACAAAAATATTTTATTCTTCAAAGTATTACTTTCTATTACCATAGAGTACTCGTACTACATTATGACAAAGTATTATTACAAAAGTATTACAATAAATATAGATTTAAAAAACATACAGTGCGTAATAAATCCTACGTTTAAATGTAAATGTAAAAAAGTCGTCAAATAGCATTACGATTACCACATACCACCTTTACCAACTTCGAACACAAAAAAAGAAAGTGTTGTTGGTTTTACACCACGGCAGTCGCATCACGTCGCCATGGAAAGTGGTGACGAAACGGTGACCAGCCACCATCGCATTGAGATGCAGTGAAGGTCAGGGACGGCGGGAATGAATTTCGATCGACATACGCTGGGTGAATGAATTATGGCAGTTAAAAAACTGTATGGAAATAAAGTGGTGGAAGTGTGTTATTCAATTTCAAAAATAAAAACTGTCAAAAGTAACAGATAAACTATTACTTCTTTAAATAAAGAAGTGAAATTGAATTTTCTTAAATAAGACTTGTTATGTTACATTCTAGACATAGTAAATTAATTACTTAACAATAACTTGTCAATAAGACTTTTAAAACCGGTCTTGACGGACTTAAACAACAAAATCCCGTAAGGGTTTTTAATTTTGCGGTACGAAACCATAAAAGAATCATAAAAAACATCTAGGTAATATTACTAAAATAAATATTAGGCCTATACTTGACAGACAATTTTAGGTTTGTTTGTTTAGATTAGTCGAGTAAATTACCTATGTCATATTTAAATGGGGTCCATGTCATAACATAGAAAGTATTTAAGTGGATATCATATCACAAGATCGGAGCAACAATGATAAGTGAAATTATTTTGTGATACTCATCGTTCGTTAGTCCGTATTTATTGCATCAACAATTTCTCAATTTAAAGGTACGTGAAGAAATATGCAACATCATTTAAACTTCTTATCTTATGACAGGGGGCCAGGGACAACCCCAGCGGCACTTCGACCCTCAGGGATCTTTTGTGCTCACCCCTTACCTTAGTGTCCTTCCTGTTCCTTAAAGATGCTGTACAGCGTCCTCGATGCAAATCAAGGACGCTGTACAGCTTACAGGTAGGAGCCTATAGTACTCTGGTTTAGGGTAGGTACCCCCCCCAGAAGACTCAAACGCTTTTCAGCCAACGAGTCATTTAAACTTAGCTTATTTACTTATTATAACAACATTTTCAGGCTTATATTAATTACCTATTATAGATAATCATAGGATCTTCTTACTTTCAAGTAAAATTTGCCATAAATTCTGACAAGAAATACCTCCTAGCTAGTTAAGTTAATTTTTTTGTACATACTTGAACATACTTTATGTACTTTATACTTTATTTTCACACACATAAATTACAAAAGAAACAACAAAAAGAAATTTGACGTACCTGTGTAATTAATCCTTATTTTAGAGATAAGCTCTAAGCGCTAAGCTCTTATCTCTAAAATAGAGATTTCTTCCAGCTAGACCTTAGAACATATCCAAATTTCAAGAAAGAAGTAAAACAGTTTACTCTCCGGTTATAGCACTAACTGTTAACGCCATATATCGTTACTTTTAAATTACACTATACACATTTGTACTTATTTAATATTCATATACCTGTTCCTTTCCTATCTATCACCTAAGAGACAAGACCGAAAGAATACGCGCATCGTGATGACGTCACAATGTTATCTGCCAATCAAATTCTCGTGAAATGACTTCTGTCGCAACGGTCACGCAAAACAAATGCTCCTCGGAATTAATTAATTTCCACGCTAATTACTAATTACTCTAATTTTGTAATTGAACTATCGCCGCGAGTGCTCCAAGTGCTCAACCCTTCAAACTTTGGTGTAAACCAGAAGAAACCAGCCGCCGGAGATCAGACCCAGGAGCTTCTCAAGTAAGTCTTGTCTCATCTTCTTCTAGCTCTCTGCCGCAAATGTTTCCACCACTAACCCGATGTCAGTACTTTCTTCACCGGAAACTACAGATTTACAGATACAAATAGGAAACGAACAAAACACGGGAAGCCTAGGAATTATGCAAATTGTCAATACCACCATAATCACCCCGCCCATTACACAATACATAATAACTTTTACTTGCAAAGAGTCTACAATGCACCATTTATTACAATAGGTGAAGTTCCCAAGCTTTGTCACTCACCAACTACAGGTTTTTACGCTATATTGAAAGCGACGTGAGTTTACGATAAATTATGGTGACAATGAACTAATCTATTGTATTTTGTAGAGTCATTAATCTTGGTATGTAGGGGGTCATTTATTTTTTGTCTTTTAAATTGTTACTAATTACAATCTTATGATATGGGGCCGGGAATGACCCCAGCAGCACTTCGAACCTTGAGGATCTTTTGTGCCTGTCCCATTTTAAACACTGGTTATCTCAGTGTGTAGGTTTCCTCACGATGTTTTCCTTCACTGTCAGAGCAGTCGGTAAATCGCTTTTTTTTGGCGGTAGGTGTTAAAAAATAAACATGTGCTAGATTTTTCTCTTAAGAATTTATTCAAATTAAAATACATTTAATGAGTTTTAAGTGGAATCTATTTTAATTTATCGTAGTAAGAGTGAACTAGGTCACATGTACAAATAAATCAAGCCTGTACCTGCCATCAGTCGCCAGTTTCACCAGAAAATTTTCACACTTCACTTTTCACTATGGCACAAGTGCCAAATATTCTCAACACTCAGAAGGATCTCGAGCAGTTGCTGCTGGGTAAGATGGACGAATTCCAGAAGCAACTCCAGGCAGTGTCTGCCGTCCCTCCAGTTGCACCTCTCACTATCGAGAAGCTCTCTGCAGATTTTACTGCCTTCAAGGAGTTGATGTGGAAGATGATGGGTCTACTGCGGCAACAGATTATGGAGTGCGGTAGGGCTGTAGACAACATTGATATGCGTCACCGGCGTAAAGTCCTGCTGCTCACAGGCGTTGCTGAGGATCAGGAGGAAGATGTCACATGTGTTGTGCTAAATATTCTTCATAATCAACTCACTCTCCCACATATGAATGCCGAGTGTATCAAAATATGTCATCGCATGGGTCAACCAACGAACCGACCGAGGCCAGTTCTTGTTCGTTTTCAAAGTGCTGCTATCAAGTCCGAGGTCTGGAAGAGCAAGACCAAACTTAAAGGTTCTCCAGTAGCTATTTCAGAATTTCTCACTAAAGCGAGGCAAGCAGTTTTCGTCAAGGCCAGGAGTCATTTTGGCATGAAGAGTGTGTGGAGTCTGGACGGCATCATATCTGTCAAGTTGCCTGGAAGTAGCCGAGAAAAGATCACTACGATGGTGGAGTTGGAGAATCTGATCGCTAAATTCCCAGTTACTTCAGAGGATGACGGGAGGGACCCTACATCTACACAGAGGTCCACACAACCATCTCCTCTTTTAACCAAGGAGTCTAAGTCCGTCTCCACCGGTCCGCACGTCCCTTCTCCGGTTCGTCGTGAACGTTCGAAGCGTCCTAAGCGGTTCACACAGAAGTAGTTTGAAGGTAGATTTTAGCTGTTGAGACATAATGTGAAGGTGTCGGTAGTCGTAACGTAAGTATGTCCGCTATCTTATTTATATATATTTTTCACTGTCTAACTTGTTTTGTGTAAAATACCGTCCGTTTATTAATATTACAATTGTTTACTTTTTCTCTTCTTTTTGATACATACAACATGACATAAGCTGTCATCTAAGGTTTCGTTCAGAAATGATTTATCTTGCGTTTCGTTCCACGGACAGTATCATATCATTTGCTAATAGGACAAGTTAATATTTAATAATTTCAACAATAGTTCGTGACTATAAAGTATTCAAAACTACCGATTACCTTATATCTTATTGCTTAAGTCGTACTTATAAATAATGTCAATAGAACTTAGTAAGTGAACTGTAATATTTTTTAAGCTTACTTGTGAAAGCTAGCTGGCAGGTTGATGCAGATATGGCTGACTAAGGGTAATTGTTTTTAAAAAATAATAATTTTATATTATATACTATATTTATTTTAATTTTATATATTAGGTATATATTATTATATCTATGTCAGATAATGAGAGTAACGATTCATTTTTTTCCGTGAACTCCGATGACTCTTTTAAGTCATGCGACGATACTCTTGGAAACAATCCATGCACATTGGGTAGCCTTGTTCATGACACATTTCAACCGCACTCTCAGTATCTAAATGTATGTCATATAAATGCGCAGAGTATAGCTGGACATTACTCGGACTTGTTAGAGGCTTTCTCCTCTTCTACTATTGATGCCGTGCTAATTTCTGAAACCTTGCTCAAACCACACCTACTTTCCACCACATTTTCCTTACCAGGTTTCATATTACTTAGGAATGATCGTGCGGATAAGGGCTGGGGCGGTGTGGGAATTTACCTGCGCTGTAACATTCCTCATAAAATTGTCGCCATGTCCCCATCTAGTTACTCTGCCTCGGCAGAGTTTATATTTTTGGAGGTTTGTGTTGGCGGGGTTAAGGCTCTTCTTGGGGTTGTTTACTGTCCTCCCTCTACAGATTACTTCTCTGATTTAGAAAACGTTCTTGAGTCGTTCGCGTCTGAATACCCACATCAGGTAATCATGGGTGACTTTAACACTGACTTACTGCCCGGAGCTAGAAATCCAGCTCGTGCCCAAAAGTTACGCTCCATTGTCGAGTCAGTTAGTCTCACCATCCTTCCACTTGATCCCACTCATCATAACATTGACGCGAACGATACATGGATAGACTTAATCCTTACATCCTCGCCTCGTCTCGTTGCGACTCATGGTCAATTTCCAGCTCCAGGTTTTTCTCATCATGATTTAATATATACCTCTTATATGATTAAACCCCCTAAACATAAACCAGCGTTTCTATATTTAAGAAGCTTTGCGAAAATAAATATCGACAACTTAAAAAATGATGCCTCTAAGATCGACCTGGCGCCTTTGGTAGGGGCGTCTACAGTGGACGATAAAGTTACCTTTCTCAATAATACTATTTTGAAGCTGTACGATGCTCATGCCCCAGTGCGCAAGGTTAGGGTGAAGCGTCCGCCAGCTCCCTGGATGACCAGAGGTGTGCGCATGGCTATGTCGCGTCGGGATAGGACTTTCCGTAAGTTTAAGAGGGATCGGACCGAAGCAAATTGGACAAATTTTAAAACAGCAAGGAATAGGTGCAATCATATGGTGCGAGCTGCTAAGCGTCGCCATTTCCACGAATCTATCTCTAACTCTTCGCCCGGCGATGTGTGGAAGTTTTTGAGAACGGTGGGTATAGGAAAGCCTCGCAATGAGGACTGTGGTCCTTCAGTAACGTTAGACGATATCAATTGCCACTTCTCCTCTTCAACTCCACTTGATCAGCAAGTGAAATCTGCCACCATAGCCCAAATTTCTTCTATGACCTCTGCTGATATTCAGGCTTTCGATTTTTCTCCAGTAGGCCAAGATGAGGTTAAAAAAGTTATCCTGTCTATTAAATCTAAAGCTGTTGGGGTTGACGAGGTGAGCCGTGTCATGATTGCAACTATATTGGAATGTCTACTGCCAGCTATTACTCACATCGTTAACTTCTCCCTCGACTCTGGCCAATTTCCTTCCATTTGGCGTAAAGCTTATGTCCGCCCTCTTCCTAAGATTCCCCATCCTTCGGCACCTAACCATTATCGCCCCATATCCATCCTACCTTTTCTTTCAAAAGTGTTAGAGGCCTGTGTCAATAAACAGTTATCTGCGTTTATGCACAAAAACAATTTATTAAGCCCATATCAGTCAGGGTTTCGTGCTGGGCACAGCACAACCACTGCCCTTCTTAAAGTAACTGAAGACATAAGGGGGGCCATGGAGAATACAAAAATAACGGTATTGGCGCTGGTGGATTTCTCTAATGCGTTTAATACGGTTGACCATGATATCCTGCTTTCTATCCTCTCCTACCTTAAAATCTCTTCTACGGCCTTGGAATGGTTCAACCATTATCTTCGCGACCGCCAGCAGTCGGTACGTCTTGGGCAGCTGTCCTCCGATTGGTGTGACCTGACCACTGGTGTGCCGCAGGGCGGAATATTATCTCCTCTGATGTTTTCTGTTTTTATAAACCTTATCACTACACATATTACCAGCTCGTATCATCTTTATGCCGATGACCTACAGCTGTACTTTCAAACTGACATCAACAACATTGCTGATGCTGTAGCTCACTTGAATGCGGATTTGGAGAAAATATGTTATTGGTCGAGCAGATATGGTGTTGCGGTTAACCCGGCCAAATGTCAGGCGATCATAGTTGGTAGTTCTCGACTATTATCTAGACTTGACATTAGTGCTATATTGCCAGTAAAGTATAATGGCAATGTAATACCCTTCTGTTCCAGCGTGAAAGATCTTGGACTCCATATCGATCAAACTCTTAGCTGGAGAGTTCAGGTGGCGGAGGTTAGTCGTAGGGTTGTGGCTACTTTGCGCTCACTCTACCGTTTCAAATATTTCCTCCCATTAAAAACTAAGCTCATGCTGGTTCAAACGCTGGTTCTACCCATACTTGATTATGCTGATGTGTGTTACCTGGACCTAACCCAGGATCTTCTTAATAAACTTGAACGGCTATTAAATAATTGTATTCGCTTCGTATTTGGTCTCCGTAAGTATGATCACGTGTCTCATTACCGGTCCGAGCTGAAATGGCTGACTATACGGCAACGTAGAAACTCCCGTATCCTGTGTGTTTTGTTTTCTGTCCTTAATGACCCTCTCTCCCCTCCTTATCTCAAAAACATGTTCAACTACCTGGGTTCGTCTCACGATAGGTTTCTCCGTTCTTCTGTCAATCTTAAGCTGGATGTCCCAACTCAACGCACCGATTTCTTCTCCCAATCTTTCACTGCACAAGCAGTCCGCTTGTGGAACAGTCTACCTGAGGATGTCAGGGGGGCCCCTAACAAGTTCCTGTTCAAAAAGTTTGTCCGTGAACATCTGCGACGTTCCAGCCAATAAGGTGTCTGTTGATATGCTTGTTATCACATGCAGGTTTTATAAGTTTCGGTGTTCATGTATTTATCTGGTTTTTTTTTCTCTCTCTTTCATATACTCTTTTATATATGTATATAAATATATGTGTATTTTATATGTATTAGTGTCTTTTATAAGTATTCGTATTTATGTACTTAAAATTGTTATGTAGTAGCATATGTGTAGGTATATTTTTATATATTATATGAGTAGGTATTTTATAGTATGGTAAATAATAATTATTATTAAATATCTTCTATTTAATTTATATGCACCCGCCTTGCAATATCTGTATGACCCAATGGTTAGCTGGTAGAAAATGCCGCATGGCATTAAGCTCGCCTCATGTACTATTTTTGTGCATTAAAGTGTTAAAATAAATAAATAAAATAAATAAATGTACGTAAGTCTTCGAAAAATACGAAAAACTCATTGGTACATGGCAATGCACGGTTTCGAACCCAGACCTCCCGGATGGGAGTCCGGTGTCCTAGCCACTAGATCACCGATGCTCATACTAATTACAATGCAAGGTGTAACAAAATTTTATAGTATCCTCATTAAGGAAAATTCAGTATCGGTAAATAGCAGATCAATTTTTGCAGATTTTTAAAGATTATCATTTCCTCATACATCATCATCATCAGCCTATTAATGTCCCCACTGTTGTGGCACAGGCCTCTTGCACAAGGGGGTATGGGCCAACCCATATATGGGGGTATATCCTCATAAAATATACATCAATCAGCTAAATGACTTGCTTGCTATTGTTAGTAAGTTTTTGAAAATAATATAGTAAACATTACCTAACTCTAAAAAATAACATAAGATGTTACTTACGTTACTTTAAGTAATAAAGTAATTACGAAAATAGTAAATAATGTATTTAATACAAACAGTAATAGCCGCAGCCATAAATCACGAAACAAGTCTCTATGGTGCAAGAGTAGACACATAAGAGAGTTGCGTGTAGAATAGAAACTAATGGATAAATCTGGAGCAGAAGCTTGAAATCGGTTTAACTACTGCAATTTTTATAGCGTTTATGTAATAATATAAGTGTAAATGTCTAAATGGTATTTATACATTTTTGAAAACAATTAAATACCTATATACCTACCTACCTACATATGAATATCTGTAATTTAAAGTCATGAAAAGGATAGTAAATAGATTTTGAAATTCAGCCTATGGCGCTACTAATCCGATTTCTTTGGGCCTTCCTATGTATTTCGTTCATAATAAAACACACGATGCTAAAATTTTCACGACCGACTCATGGTCGTGCCAGCTTGGTAGTCACACTGGTGTGACAAGCTGGTGTGACCACGAGTCGGTCGTACAAATAATGATCAATCAATAAATCAATTTTCAAACTAAACATTTGACCCTAAAACATTAGTCGTTGTTTTCTTATCTAGACACACGGCAGAGTGCCGCGCCAAGTTCGAAAAAAGGATACATCGATTGAAATCAATAACACCAGAAAATTTTAAACTATTATACACCGTATAAACATGCTTAATATGAAATATTAAAAGTTTGTTAAATACGTTACATGCAAAAAAGAATCAGTAGGTAAGCCGAGGTTAGTAGGGCGTTGAGCTCTCTACAAACTTGTAATAAGGTGGCGGTGACTGCGCACACGCAAACGGCCGGCGGTCAAATTACAAATGTACGCTAATTTATTTGAAATATTCAATGTCATTGAATTTGTGTAATTTTCACTTGTAGGTTATAGTTAGCTATACCGGCTGGTTGAGAAGAAAGTGGCTGCCTGTCTGTTGCAATTTAATGGACTTTGTAGCTATGTTAGTAAGTAGTTTATAGTCGATATCATGGAGTTCTCTAAGATATTGATAAATACACACATATCAGTCAGCATCAGCAAGAAGACAGAGGACGGAAGCCGAAACCATAAACAAAAACCTTTTGTCAAGATTTTTTAATTGTACTTTTATCGAGAGCAGGTGAGCTATGGTAAGTGATCAACGTCGTCATCTACATCTCATTTCACTATAATGTTTTAGAGGGTTTTCTATGTACTGCTAACCTTGAGAACTTAGACTAGTACCTCTTGTGCCGATAATTACGCTGACTCTCATATCGCTCAAACCGAAACATATTAGATATATTAATCGTATTAATTTATTTCAGTAATGATCATATACATTTTACAAGTGGAAATTTATTATTAGCATAATTTTATTTATATGTTATAAGTCTGTTGTAGTTATGTATTTGACTGTAAATTTCCCTAAGAGAAAATAAGTAATAAATAATAAATAAAAAGATAGGCACATTTCACTCTTATAAATTAAAATAAGATAGAAATAAGTATTAAAATATTCGCATGTCATGATCAATTGTTCCCATTAGCATTATAATTATTATATTTAGCGGCAGAAATATGTAAAAGGGTTGGTAGCTCCCCAGGCTCCGCAATAGTCTCAAAGAATCATAATATGAATATTATTCATGTAAGTAATAATATATAGTCGTAATGGCGGAGTCGTTGCAGGAACTTCAAGAAATGCTGGACAATCTCAATGCTGCTTCACGACGTGTCGGTCTCGGGATGAACTTGGACAAGACTAAGGTCATGTTCAATGACCATGTCGTTCCGGGACCGATTATCGTCGATGGTACGGCCCTCGAAGTTGTGCAACAATACGTCTACCTCGGGCAGACTGTGCAATTAGGTAGAAACAACTTCGAGAAAGAATCCGACAGAAGAATTCAGCTGGGTTGGGCAGCATTTCGGAAGTTACGTCACATCTTCTCGTCGCCCATACCTCAATGTCTAAAGACAAGAGTCTTTAACCAGTGCGTCCTACCAGTAATGACCTACGGAGCCGAAACGTGGACACTGACGGTGCGACTGGTTCACAAATTGAAAGTCGCTCAGCGTGCTATGGAAAGAGCTATGCTCGGAGTATCTCTGCTGGATCGAATCCGAAATGAGGAGATCCGGCATAGAACAAAAGTTATCGACATAGCTCATAAGATTAGCAAGCTGAAGTGGCAGTGGGCCGGTCACATCTGTCGCAGAACCGACAACCGCTGGGGTAGACGAGTTCTGGAGTGGAGACCGCGTTTGGGCAAACGTAGTGTGGGACGCCCCCCTGCTAGATGGAGCGACGATCTGCGTAAGGTGGCTGGCAGCGACTGGATGAGAAGAGCCGAAGATCGGGCTCAATGGCGCGCCCTGGGAGAGGCCTATGTCCAGCAGTGGACTAGAATAGGCTGCTGGATGATGATGATGAAGTAAGAATAAGAAAAGTTTATTTGTGCGGTAAGATTACAATGGAGGAGGAACTTAAGCATATGTTACATTAAACTAAATAACAACTAAAAACTAAATGCAGACACCCAAAACATCGGCTAATTTAAACAAAAAGAAACCTAACTTAATTTTACGCAAAATTTACAAAGGCAGACGGAAAAAAAAGAGCAGACGGAATGGTATAACTCTCGTTTGCCGGAACTGATTGATGGAAACTTGTCGCAACCACTTCCCATAAAATTAATACGTTGCCGTAGTTTCTAGAGTGCACGACTACTGCCTACTACACGAAAATTGAAAGTGAAATTGTTTAAAGTACCCGTTTAAACTTATTTTGGCATTTATACTCGGTTTTGGAAATTATGAGTGATTGAAGTGGAACGCTGCGAGTCAATTTTGTGTTAGGTAAACTTGTTGACGTGTTTACTCTTAACTTAATATTACTTGTGAGTTGACTTAGAGCATGGTTACCGATGGAGATCAAGCGGATATGGAGGACCTCAAAGTAAAAATAACAGGCTTCATTTTCAATCATAATTACGAGGGGCGTCCAATAGATTCTCGGTATTAGCATTAAAAATCAATAAATGAACAAAATTATATTTTTATTTTTTGCGAGTATAAGTAAAGTAAACATATAACTTTTCAGTTCTTTGGAAAAAAATCCTTATCCGAAAAATGTAGTATTTTTCCGTCCTCAGAGTCTCAACGTCGTGAAATCGTTTCCTACGAAGTGCTTTCTTCAAGTTTGCAAATAAAAATAAATCACTAGGGGCCAGGTCTAGGCAGTAGGGTGTGTGATTAATTTCTTCGTACCTACACTCCCGCACAGCAACCTTGCGAATAGGCCGGTTAACTCAGCTATAATTTTCATCCTGATTCAAGCTTCTTCTAATACAAGCTTTTCGACCTTTTCTACGTTCTTCAGTCGGGCACCCAGGGCGAGGGTCGTCTTCGATAGTTTCCCTACCTTGTTTAAATTCCCTTGACCACTTTTGAACCGTTGATAATAAAGGAGCAGACTCTTGGTAAACAGTCACCATCACTTCATGGATAATTTCAAAAAATTTAAAAAAAAAGTCAAAACTTTTCCTTTTTTTTTAGGAATTTTATCACAGCGCGATATTCGAGTTGCGTCAACTATGTTTTTCGTCATTATACTCGTGTTCTAAACGCGATTGCAAGAAAAGTAATGAATGAAATTAGCTACTTTTTTTTATTATACCTGCAGAAAGTGAAATTAGCAGTAACTATCAAAACAATCCGTAAATGATTAGTAAATTACCCTCATACCGAGAACATATTGAACGCCCCTCTTAAGAAGGAACTTCTAGTCTAGATTCGCTAAGTATTTTAATTTCCATTTACAAAAGACCATAAATATCCACTCTGCAATTAAATGATTTTCTTTTTACTTTTATTTTGAATGGAAATAATCTACATCTGTCTAACCACAAATGATCTTTAATAGAATCTGCACGATACTGTCTGGTCGCGTGAATTCCACGATTACTTATGCGTAAAATTCAAATACCGGCTCTAAACGACCATACATACACGAATTATGCTCACAATATTGTTCCAAGTTACAACCATATTGATTCACGTTTGGCTTAAAGACTGCATAACATGAGAATCTGATCTCTTCAGCTGCAATTTTAGTGTAACCTGCCTCCGAATCGAGAAAAACTACTTTTATTTTCACGCTACTAGAGCATAGTTTTAATGGCAATACAATCAGACCTCGATAATTAGAACCTCGATAAACCGAACTGCGAAACCAAGCTGTGGAATTCAATTTGCCATTACGTTAATTTGACTGTTTTTTCTCATTTTGTTTTTGTCATTGTTCCTAATAAAAAGTCAAAATTTAAAAAAAAATGATGATAAAATGAAAAATAAAATTTAATTTTACCACTATGTGGCCCTTGCCTGCTAAAATGTTGCCACCCCTGCTTTAGACTATAGAACTGTAGTCTTATAGACTGTAGATGAAACAAAAGATGCGTGCCATAAGATAGCCTGAAGTAGGTAATATATTATATTTACTTATGTACGAGTATGTACATCTTATCATATAATTCCAATTCCACCCTTCCCTTAAATGTCGGTGTAGCGAGATTTGTGGCTTAATTTCAATACGCTTGCTCTCTCGAGCGAGTGGAGCTGGCATAAAAATGTGGCTCGCAGTGTTTTCTCGTGGCGAATAGCTGGAGTGAAACGTGCCACGCTCCGCGGAGCAGGCACGAACGCAAGGCAGATGCGCCCGCGCATCGCCCCGAACTAATTAAACTAAATCACAGGCCAAGGCTAGATTACCTATGACGCTGACTAATAGTGCATTGAGTGTCGTATGTAGCTATACAAAAAATATCGAGCCGAAATAAAAAAAGTTAGTTTGCTATTCACGATTTGAAATGATTGAGTGCTAGATAGGGTCGACACTGAAATGCTTCAATTTCTGGGGGTAGGACTGATTCCAAGGATACTGCTGATACGTAAAGCTCTCCGAAAAAAAATTAAGGCTCCTACATAGTTGGCTAATATATTCTAAATTTCTTTTGATTAACTTGTTCCAAATTACTTTTAGGTATAGTATATAGTTAGTAATGTAATGTTATAAATTGTCATATGCTTGCACGGAAAGTACGACGGAGTCTCGACTTCCAAGATACAGGTTTCGACCTAGTTTGTAAGTCGGAGGTCCTATTATTGTGCCTTGTAATAAGTAAATAAACTTATCACTTTTTTAAACTTTTCATTTTCATTTGGCTAGTTAACTCTCAATTTTTATAAGATTAATGGGAGACTGATCAAACTCACGGAGTTCCCAGTACCTACATACATCATCACTACTTAATGGAAACTAGCCCTATAACTGACTAGGCTATGATAAAATTAATGACTCCTCTAGAAAAATAACACTATTACTCACCCCTCTTTTCGTAAATAAAAAACTCGTGATCCATATTAAAGTGGTCAAACGTGGATCAAGCCTGAACTTAAAAGAAAATTATTCCGTTTACGTCCCTAGAGGCCGTACCTACTATGATCCATCTAACAACCATAGACCTCTGTACTTATTGGTGAATTTACCTCTTCGAAAACATCTCTAGTCATACCGATGACAAAATAATAGAGTGTCGTGTTTGTATACCTACACTGTGTTCCTTAGGGAATAAATCCCATAGAGCTCAAATTTTCTTTTTTAACATAAGTCCATAATATGGATTTATAAGCTGTATTAGATTAGTTAGGTACTTATAATATCTAAGCCTCGGACCGTTCATTTGAGATCATTCCACTCTGTTACGTGCAAATAATGAATTTTCTCTTTTCCATTACTCCACGATGTTACATGTTATTACCGATACGTTTACCGATCGCTTGGCATTAGAGTACCTAACGTAAACCAATGACATTTCACAGTTCTACACTGTTTTTTAAAATTCTAATTTATGTAAAGCGGATGCGTAAATTGGATTTCTTTTCACGCGTGAAGAGTGAATATCCATAATACAAGATGTATGTTTAATTTGAAATGGTACTTTTATTATACAATCGATACCTGTTTTAAAGTTTTGTGCCATTCTTGTCTTCTGTCGTTTTCCTCATTGCTGAGGGTCGTGATTATTCTAAGGAATTAATCACATGGAACGACTCTAGTGGCAGATTTAATGGGGTGGTTTGGCATTGTCTTCCCCATTTCGCACACTGGTTATCTCAGTGTGTAGGTTTCCTCACGATGTTTTACTTCACCGTTAGAGCAGTCGGTAAATGTACGTAAGTCTTCGAAAAATACGAAAAACTCATTGGTACATGGCATTGCCTGGTTTCGAACTCGGACCCGCATGGGAGTCGACGTCCTAGCCACGACGCATCCGACGCTCTTATACGCTCGCCATAACATTGACAAAATATTGAATTATGAATGACTTACCTCTATATATGACTCTTAATATTATTGATGTAATACCTATTCATTTAATTACATATTCAACTTCAACAAACCGATTTGTAACGCTGCCTCTTAACCTAAGTACTAACATAGGATACATCAGATGTTACTAACAAAGTGGAGGTTGCTGTTATGAATCAGGATTTATTTAATTTAACTTACCTTATCTTATGATAGGGGGCCGGGAATAACCCAGCCGCACTTGGACCCTTGAGGATCTTTTGTGCCTACCCCATTTTACACACTGGTCAGATGACCAGTGTGTAGGTTTCCTCACGATGTTTTCCTTCACCGTTAGAGCAGTCGATAAATGTACGCAAGTCTTCGCAAAAAAACGGAAAACTCATTGGTACATGGCACTGCACGGTTTCGAGCCCGGATTTCCCACATGGGAGTCCGGTGTCCTAGCCACTAGACCACCGACGCTCTTTAATTTAACTTAACATGTAGGTATATGATCAATCAACAACTACATAGGAATGACCCCACATTCATTCCCTTCTACACAACCTTATACATGTCTAAATTGCTCCAAAATTACTTGACTTCAATTGTCATTGTTAGGAACTTATTTCATGCACTGATTACGTAGAGACAAAAATTTTACTATCTTGCAGCAACATGAATGAACTGTCAACATTATTTTTTCTTTTGTATATATTTTACAATGACAATTGTTTAAATATATGTCCTAATAAATAAATAAATACAATAAAAGGGAACAGTTACATTTTTGTCACTGATGTGGTAAAGGATAACTACCTAGCGTCGATGACAACTAGAATACACCTGGTCAAAAAGATCCGATTAAATCTCAACCTTATGTCCGCGCAATATTGTATTTTTCAGATTCTCTTGAAGTTTTGGATAGGTTGACCTGTGGTCAACTGTACCTAACTACTGGCACCGATTCTGGACTGTCACTTGCTAAATTAAAACATCGCTAAACGAAACGTCACCCTCTTACACTATCTGCGCGCGTGCGGGAGGTGGGGCGCCCTGCCGTCCGCACGCCGCATGATCGTCCTCTGACGTCTCGCCCCGCGCCCCTCTAGCCGCGCAGGCGACGCCACAGTTAAGCGGTTTAACTATAGGTACTAAAACAATTTAGTAAAAGTTTTATAAACGTAGCAAAAATAAATACGATATCATAGGAGCCTCTTCATATTCAACAAAAGAATAGAATCATAAAGCTCAATCTACATTGTCGTTACATCGGAAGCGCACGCGGCGTAACCCTGCCATGACGAAGCTAACGCATCCCATTGTCTTGCTTACTTAATAGGTAGGTACTTTGTAACAACAAAATGCACGGAAAGGCATATTTATAGAAAATAGACCCGTTTTTCATTACCTTTAGTCATGTCAGCAAGTCATTTCTTCTAGGAAAATCTGTATTTTGTTCTATTTCCTACACCTTAACCCGCGTTTGACCTTAATCTCACTTGATGGTAAGTGACGATGAGGTTGAAGATGGAGCTCACGGGCTTAGTAATTTGAACGCGTGATGCGTGAATTGTTATTGACTGATAGTGACAGATCGCCCCTACGATGCGAGAGCCATCTAGGAGAACAAAAACGAACTAAAAAAAACTAAACCTCCCATTGACTCTACTTATAATCGCTGCAACATGAGTAAACTTACATAATATTTACTAACATTACTGTTTTATTACTACATATACTATTTACTACACTATATTGCATGTCACATCGCTACAACTTTCACTGTCACCATACGTCCACCATAAACTTGTAAGGACGTAATAAACAATTAAATTAAATTACATATACCACAGCCATCGCCAGTGTAAATTCATGTGGACGGTCAGCTTATAATTTTTAAGACGGATATTCCAGTGGTCTAGTCACCACTGGAATATCACTGGAAAGAGGTACAAATTTAGAAATTGAAATTGAAATCGTTTATTTAGCGCTGTAAACACCAGAATACAGAATACACAAGTATACAAAGTTTAATACATGCAGCACAGAACATCTGGTGTGGTACAGTGCCAAAAAGGGTACACCAGCTCAGCATAATGCTGAGGCAAGCCACAGCGCTGATTTTCAGCTGGCCCCTCAGTGACTGCACGGACGAAGAAAGCAACAGTGTGTGCGTGTTGTGTTGTATGAATGTGTTTGTTTGTATGAATGAGGTTATTACTGTGTATGTGAGGTACTGAGTGTGTGGGAGGGTGATGGCATGGTGCGGGTGTATTTATATGGTATTATGTGTGTGGATGGTAGTTCAAAGTAGAGGCATAATATTACCGAGCACTTCCAGATTGTGAAGGACAGTAGTTACAGGGCACCTAAAGAATGTACGGAGCAGTGTCCGATTTTTGTAGATCAATTGTATAGATTTTAAGTTTTCTCCTGAAGGTGTCAAGAGTCTGCGCGTCTCTAATAGGAGGTGGCAAGGTATTCCAAATCTTAGATGCCGCATACTTGAAACTACCCCTAAAAGCAGCTGTGCTGTGACATGGAGGGAGCATTAAGTAGGTAGATGCACGTGTGTTGTACTCATTGATGTCGCGCGACCACCTAATTTTCTTATAAAGGTACACCGGTTTCCCATACTTAATAACGCCGAAAAGAAGATTAGCCAAATGTAGATAACGCCGCGAAGCCATTTTCAATATGTTGTGATTATTAAGGAAAGGTGTTATATGGCTACGGGGCGGTACATTAAAGCAAAAGCGTGCACAAGCATTCTGGAGACGCTGAACAAGACCCTGTGTTCTTTGCAATAGCCGAGGACCATACACCGTATCGGCAACGTCTCTAGAACGTCTCTGGCTAGAGGAAGAGGCGATCTAGGCCACAGTTAAGTTATGGCACCGCCACCGTATTGAGCGTCGGTGACCTAGTGGCTAGGCCGCCGGGCTCCCATGCGGGAGGTCCGGGTTCGAAACCATGCAATGCTGAATGCCATGTACCAATGAGTTTTCAGATTTTTTCGAAGACTTACGTACATTTACCGACTGCTCTAAATGTGAAGGAAAACATCGTGTGGAAACCTGCATGTCTGAGGAAATGTAAAGTTTCCGAAGGTAGGTATGTGAAATCCATCAATCTGCATTGGGCCCACTCGGTGGATCATGGCCCGTACCCCCTTGAGCAAGGGGAGGCCTGTGCTCCAACAATGGGGACTTTAATAGGCTGCTGCTGCTGACCGCCACCGTATTGAAACATATTGCCTAGGAGGCTTATAAATCCAGTCAATTAAATGAAACAATTTTTTATTGAACTAATGTGAATGTATAACCCAACTAATAAAATGGAAAAGTTTTTTTATTGTAAGTATAAGACCCAAGGGTAGCATTACTGCTTTATGGCAGAGTAGTCCAAGCATGGAACCAGCTCTCCGATGATGTTGTCTGCCCCTTCAGTGAACTCCTTTAAAAATAGACTACACAACTGGTTTAAAAAGCAGTGATAAATAACCCTAATTTTAATCTAATGACAAAACAATGATTTAGTGCAAACATTTAATTTAAATAAATAACAATGACTGACTGTGTAAAAATTGTGAACTGTGAAATCTATAAAATGAATCTAAGAACTTATAACTTTACAACACTATGACATAGACGCATCAGCATATATGCTGCTTGTCTATAAATATATAATAATAAATAGGTAAGGTACCTCCCCAGGCTAACTCTACAAAGAGTAACCACTTTAAAAATTAATAATCCGTAGTAAGACCCGCCGACCAATGTAAGCCAAAAGTGTTCAATCACTATTGGAGTGGAAAATATGTGATAGAATCACGGTAGATTGAAAGGAATGGATCACTGATACAAACCACAAACCACGGTGACAAACTCTTACTAGCTTGTAGCTTATTTGGATAAGAAATACGTAAGTACAAAACTTATCTAACTAAAATGTAATAAAATTTCACAATAAGGAGCCTACCGGATCCATTTATTACCGCTATGACAGGACCACCATACAAACATTATAGAAACTCATACAACTCATACATATACGTGATACCCTCGCCGGTCATACACAATGTGTAGCACGTACATACACGCAACGTAGAAAGTGATACCATACCGTACATAGGTACATATTATTATTCAGTTTTTTTCCACAGATTTCCAGTGTTGTAATCGGCAAAATAAAGAGTATACTCTAGTCTTTGGACTTTTTCCTCAATTTACTCGCCGCGCGCTCGTAACTCGGGTCAGGCTGATTCCCGTCAGACTTGTCCAATTGACATAATTTCTGCTTCAAACGATAGATACTATACCTCTCCGCATTACGATGATCTTTCGACTTTTTCCTCTGCGTGTCGGTAAATTCACTCTTCTGCTATTCCACAAATTGTTGTTTCAATGCGACACTGATCGCAGTGCTAGATAGCCCATTTCATTCCGAAAAAAAAACAGTAATCAATTGTTATTATACCTTTTGTAAGTTGTAGAAATATTTCACTTTTGTCCGAACAAGTCACGATTCAAGTCACGGCTAACTTTGACCGTCTTCCTCATCTCTCCTGATTATTTTAGCCAAATACATTTGACTCCAAAATGAGCTTTGTTTATCGATCTTTTCAACAATACTATTTGTTTTTACATATCTTTAAAATTGACGAAGTTATTCGCTTTTGTAAGATGTGCAAAAAGTGTGACACACTTTTCCCGAACATGCACCCAGACTGCTATACTTCACGAGTTATAAGATATTATCATATCAAAATCGCAATGAAATCGCACGAAATTATGTTATTTGCAGAGACGACAAAAAAACCGCGCTGCGCCTTTTTGAAATGGAAACATACAAAGTGACTTGAACTATTTATCGGTTTTTTTTTCCTGAATCGCGAAAATAGGAAGGGGGCGAATTCAGGACTCATAGGGGCGGCAGAAATCCATGTTACACCATTGTATAAAACAGAGATTTAAAAACTAGAGGTGGATACCAAACCTTAATATTTTAGTCAATGGCTTTTCTTCGTGAGAGTTTTCCACAAATGCTGGAGTTTCAAAATGGGACTGTACCTACGTGTAAAAGGGCTATGTTGCAAAAGGTTACTCAATGTTTTCCATGTGTAACTTCTACGAATGCGTTACAAAACCAGTTGAAATTATTCACGTTGGCACACGTTCACGTTCCACTGCTATGTCAAATATAAGTCTGGTAAATGTTCAGCTTTTGAGGCGGTAATGTAACATGCAATAAATGGTATGAGTATGAGTATGGACGGTTGTCAACATGAATTATTTCAACTGGTTATGGAACGCTCTTTATGCTGTGAATGTGTAGCTACAATTGAATAGTAATGGTTTGTTGTACACACTGGCTTTTGTCCGAGACTTTGTTCGTAGAATTCTATAACATCATATGATTATGAATTATACAAAGGTTCACATTCGGGAAGGAAATAGGACATACTTGTACCTACACACCTACCTATATCGAAAGTATAGAATATAGAAATAGTATTACAAATAAGATCATAAGCGCCTTTTAATGTTTTAATTTACCAGAGAGAGGCGAAAGCTACATTTTTTCCCTTTAGACGAAAGGCGGCCCTAACATAACCAGTCGTCTAAAGAATAAGATAAGAATAGTTTATTTGTGCGGCAAGATTACAAAGAATATTATAATCCATACACCAGTAGGAACTTAAGCATATGTTATATTAAACTAAATAAAATTAGTGAGCAACAACTTAGTTTACAATCAACGCTGACCTCCGAACTAGGAAGGGAAAATATGTTCCTCGTATATCAATAAATACCTTTATCTATTATAGTTCTGGCATACCTAAAGCATATTCTTCACGACAAACGTTTTGCCTGTCGGGGTTTCATCGGTCTGTTTCGGAGATATACCAAATTACTATGACGTATAACTTACTATGACGTAGGTATTGTAACCCATTAGTAATAATGGGCCTAATTAAATCATACATGAAAGTATAAAAATGAGAAGTCATTTCGAAACCATGCAATGCCATGTAACAATGAGTTTTTCAGTTCTTTCGAAGGACTTACGGACATTACCGACCGCTCTGACGGTGAAGGAAAATATCAGTGAGATAACCAGTGTGGCAATGGCAAACCACCCCATTAAAATCTGCCATGAGAATCGAAATATGTGATTAATTCCTTAGAATGATCACTCAGCAATGAGGAATATGACTTAGAAAAAGATTAAAGCCCATCCAATTACCCAAAATTTGGATTTACTCATGGGAATCGAACCCTCGACCTCTGTCTCCAAACCACATTTTTCAACCAATCATAACACGACACAAAAAATCAGTCAACCGTACATTAAATTACATGTCCAGTGTATTTACTATCGAAAGTGTTACTTTCCCGCTAAGATCGACATACTATACCAGTAATAACTTGTAATTTAACTCATTATGACTGTCCACTTTTTGTGTGCCTTCGTTATCTACACCAGCTACTTAATATAATCGACGTTTTTAGAGAATGAATGAATACACAGTGATCCTCCGAAGGGGAAAACGGAACACTAATGTTGTCTCTCCGGCGCGGGCGTCGTCGTTCGTGCCTCTAGCGCGTAAAAGGAAGAAGAATTAGTATTTTCTTGTCCCAAATCGAAATATCGACTTCTTCTTCTTTCGTGTTGATGATCCGAATTAAATTTTTCCCGACCAGAAGGCAGCCACATCGATAGCCCTCTGGTTGGCCTCGAAAAGGTCCTCCCGCGTGCAGGACGACGATATTTCAAGTCGATATTTCATCGAAATATCGACTTGAAAAGGATATAGGGTAATTTCCATACAAGCTTGTACCCACTTTTTTTTCGCCTCCAACCAAATATCGTGTGATAGATCTCACCTAGGACTACATCTTTCATTATGGGACGAACATCCTAAGTCCTAAATAAGTAAGTGTGGACCAGGAGCTATAGACCAAAAACCGTCTTCATATTAACTTGCTCCGATTTTGTTTATTTTTATTTTCATAGTACATTCGCTAGATCTTTTTTTTGTATTGACTACTAAACCCGCATTTGACCTCGATCTCGCCTGATGGTAAGCGACGATGAGGTCGACGATGGAGCATGCGGGTCCAGTAAATGCCTATTCACTCTGGGCTTGAAGATCCCAAGGTTGTAGGTTTCGGGTAATACAGACGCCGGCAGGCTGTTCCATTCCTTAGCCGTTCGCATAATGAACTCACCTAGGACTACACATTTCATTATGGAACAAACATCCTAAGTAGTGTGGGCCAGGAGCTAGAGACCAAAAACGGTCTTCGTATTAACTTGTAAAAAAAATTAATTATAGTTTCTTAAAATTAATTTTTTTTAGAGCAAGTTAGGTGTTGTGAAATGTGTAGTCCTAGGTGAGTTCATTATACGAACGGCTAAGGAATGCAACATTCAACCAAACATAGTGAATTCGATTGATTTTACCTAGAAACAGTGATCCATTACAGCATTAGATTAACTTTAATCCTGTGTCATTACTTACTTTTCTATAATGGGCTGCATAGAAAGTAATGACCTCGGTTGGCTCACACTAAAAATTAACTAAAATTGCTACCGAGGAATAGTAAATTAACGCACTTTACTGTTCAAAAGAAAATTACTTATTAATGATACGGTATTGTCGATGGTTTTAGGATGTGTTACACGTCCCACTTACTTGAATACGTGTAATATCGAATAAATTGCCATAAAAATACGGAATTAAGTATAGGTAGGTACCTACTTTAACATTGATATACGAAGATAATTTTATAGATGTTCCCTTTCCTACAAAGGATAGATTTCGAAATTTTATTAGATGCAAACATTTTAAGGGGGTTTGTACTGGGTACAGTAAAATGTTTGATATTGTATATGTTTGTTTAATTTGCTATGTTTTTCTAAGTTTTATTTAGCTAATGATAATATTTTTCTTTAACCATGCGTCAATGTAATGTTTATTGTATAAAGTTAGAAAGTAATTTTTTTGGTGAAATGTTACCACTTTTCACCAAAAAAAATGGCTTTCTAACTTTTTTTGGTGAAATGTTACCACTTTTCACCAAAAAAATGGCTTTCTAACTTTTTTTGGTGAAATGTTACCACTTTTCACCAAAAAAAATGGCTTTCTAACTTTTTTTGGTGAAATCTTACCACTTTTCACCAAAAAAAATGGCTTTCTAACTTTTTTTGGTGAAATGTTACCACTTTTCACCAAAAAAAATGGCTTTCTAACTTTTTTTGGTGAAATGTTACCACTTTTCACCAAAAAAAATGGCTTTCTAACTTTTTTTGGTGAAATGTTACCACTTTTCACCAAAAAAATTGCTTTCTAACTGTATACAATAAATCGACATCGCTTTACATTGACGCTTTGTTAAAAAAATTATTATCAGTAGGTAAATAAAATTTAGAAAAACATACGAATATTGTCAATAAACAGCGCAGCGGAGAACACAATTTTAACTTGTACGTATAATATACTATCTTTATTATTTTTATCTAATTGCAGTAATTTCTTTAGATGAAATCAAATCAAAACAATTACTATCAATATTGCTATAATCAAAATAAGTGCTACAGCCGCACGCTGCTGTGACGGGAAGAACCTGGAGGTGTAATATACACTTCCCAGGCCCATGGCGAAATTTTAGGGGGGCACCGGTGCGTTTCACTGAAGATCCCGGAGCCCTCCGACATGCATTGGGTTGGCCATCGTTGAACTGCCCTTGCTTGCTTGCTTATCGTATGGTTAGTGGCCAACCTATTTATCAGAGTTGTTCAGATGGCATCTGACATGGCTTAACGACTGCTGTCGAACGACAACAACCGGGACCGACTGCTTAACGTGTTCTCCGAGGCACGAGGAGCTCAGATGAAATATACCAGTAGCGGTCACCCATCCAGGTACCGACCGCGCCAACGTCGCTAAACCTGCACGATCACCTTCGGACCGTGCTCGCAACTAGGCTACGAGCTCCTCATCAAAACAATTGACAGTTTGATATTTTTTATTTTCAGAAGCGCGATTATGGTTGGCGGCTACTGCACTTCATGCGTTGCTGTTGACAGCTAGCTGCGCTAGACCCCATCGGCGGTCGATGCCCACGCAACAGGTAGTCCATTAAAACCTCAGGATATGCCACTTCCATACATTTTTCACCAAAATCGAATAAAAAAAACTGAAGTCCAAAGTGAAAATTTTGTCATTTTTCCGATCAAAAAGTGTCAGATCATTGTCATGTCTTTACGCTAGTAATATGTTTTTGAGGTAACCTGTCCCGATCTCTACATGCCAAATACCAATGTCCAACTGTCTGTCCTCTAGAAACTTTCAATATTTTAAACTTTTCCTCTGCAACTCGTGGTACGTAATTCGGTAAAAAATAACTCTTGATTCCGTTTTACTTTACTAATTTCTAAAAGTAGAATAAAAGTTCAACCATTTTCTATGAATATCAGTCAATAAATTATTCGTATTTCTAACTAAGCTTTTTGCCAAAAATATTAACTGTAACGTTATTACTTACGAGTGTTTATTATTGCAATAAAGTATCCTCATAGTTTACATTAGCTATCAACCTAAAATTAGTAGACAACATTTTAAAATTATTCCCGTTACGTTTCTCACTTCCAGAGTCTACCAGTATCAAAAGGCGGATGGAGACCAGTGGTCGGCTCAAGTGGACTAGTATTCAACTTCGGCACCGCTCCGTTACACGCCCCTGCGTACAAAATCCCTATTCCTGTGCTCGACAACTATCCGTCATCCGCACGACCGCTCTCCGCGCGAGACGCGAACAAACTCACATCGATAGCGCAGTCCTACCGCCCCACTACGCTCCGCACCGCCCCCGCGCCCTCCCCTTCGGCCAGCCAACCAATCAACCAATACCTCAACCCTTTCGCTCTACCCAACAACGGTCTAACTCATTACAAGTTCGTCCAAAACTTTCCGGTCGAAAACGTTCTTATAAGGAACCCTCACAACCCTTACGCCGCTCGACCAGTTTTTAAATACCCGAATAAATTCAAACAGCAATACGCTAATCCGTATCAGCAGTTGAATAATGTCCAGCCTATACATTTCGGGCAGTACCAGACTGTGAAACCGCACGATGTGTTCGGGAAACCTGTTGAAAGTTATGCTAAGCCTACGGATCAGAGGAAGCATCAGTCGTCCGGTACGGAGATATTCAAACCGGAGGTGTACAAGCTGCCGGACAGTGACACGGCGCAGCAGTCGATCAGCCAGCAAGTGAAGACGGCTCAGCAACAGTCGCTGGTAACCCCGAAGGTGCCGGTCAGTCCTTACCCGCAGTACATGTATCAAGATTCAGTTTTACCATCGAGCATATTAGGTAAGTGTGATACAGTTAAATACTTAGTTCTTATACTATTATATAAAGCCCAAGAGTTTATGAAAGGTTGATAGGCGGGAGAGTGGATAGGCGAGCATTTTTCAAATTTTTAACGGCTTTGAATGGGAGTATTGATTTATATTGTTCTTGATTTGTATTATTGTTTATTATAAGTTCTTAAATTGTTATATATAAACTGAATTGAAAAAAATAAAAATGAATTTGAATAAACTATTTCATTTCAGTTGAAATGTCTCTGCTCGTTACCTGTGTTCATATTTTGTTTATAGATGAGGACATTCGCAACTAATCATTGTAATCATGACTGCCATTATTATGAATGTTTCGGATCTATAGTTCAAAGGCTGTAAACCTATCTTTTCTTACGTTTCAGGAACATTTGGCTCGTTTGGCGTGCAGTCGGTCAAAGGAAGAGACCAGCTATTCCCAGCTAAGACGACATACCTTCCCCCTCAACCCACCAAGCAGACTATTTTCAACTCCTTCAGTTTCGCTCCCAACTTCAAAACTACCCCAAATCTCTACGCAACCACCACGCCAAAACTACAAACAACTGCCAATCAAATACACTTCGGATCCACGTGGAACGATTTCAAGAACCAACCGACACAGGCTCCGAAAGTCGTGACCCAAGCGAAGATCGACCCCAACGTCAACAAAGGCATTTATTTCAAACCGAGTCCTCAAGACCCCTTCATCAAACAGTTCAATGACTACAAAATATCCACATACAACCCTACAGTGCAGACTACAACATTTGCGTACAGTAACTACCACGATTTCAACTACCCGTCACAACAAAGTCAACAACTTCAAAACTATTACAATCAACAGAACACCAACTTTAACTACGAGAAGAAGAAACAACAAATTCACGACAGCGTCCCGGCTGGGGTGAACCAACAGACTCAACAATACATCAACCCACCTAAGAACCCTCAAATAGAAGGCACGCCGAACACCGTGCCTTTCAGAGCGACATACGAAGTCACAGAGAAATATTCTGATGACGTAATCACTCATTCATCCCCACCGTCCTGGCCAGAGACCCAGGACTCTTACTACAATCAGAAGACAACAGAGGAAACGGTGACCAAGCAGGAGTTTGAAGCCTATAGCAGACCGAATACGACGCCTTTGTCCGAAGAGTTCGCCATAGTTACCGAAGCTGAAAAAGGCTATGAAAACTCTTTGAGTTACGACGGACAAGTCGAATCTCAAAGCAGGCGGCCTCAAAGCGACGACTTCGAACCTATCGGCAAACATAAACTCAAGGATTACTACTACAAGGTGTCGACTCCATTGTACGATGACCATTCCTCGAGGCGAACTAAGAAACCCACTGAAGCTCCTAAGCCTTCCATCTATGAAGTGACAACGCACTTCAGCCCTAACAAGGAAAACGACGAACTACTAGTTGAGGCTCTACCGACGCTACCTCCTAACAAACACTTCAAGAGACCTAGTACACCGACACCAGAACCGGTGGACAAGGACAGAATTAGAAAGAGGAATAAGATTAGGAGACGCCGTCCCCCTCTCGCCAATATCAACCGCGACAGAGATGCAAGCACACGTAAATACGTTTCATCGACCGAAGCTCCACATACTACTGAAGAAGTCCACACGATCAGACCTAGAGTTAGACCGACGCAATCAAAACCTAACCTAACAACTCCTACTATTACCACAGACTTGACCACTAGCGCCATTCCTACTATTTCACCTACAAATCCAACTATAGTAAAGAAGAAGTTGATTCATCGTCGACCCTTGACAACAACTACTACAGAAAGATATGAAACCACTGAACCAACCTACAAAGATTACGAATCGCACAACGATTCTCCTATAATGAAAATATCCGCGTCGTCTCGGCCGCAGCTTCCGAAAATTACTTCTACCCCGTACGAATACAAAAGCAGTGAGACTCCAGACTACAGCCACAAACAGGATGAAAAAGACACACCTACAAGCGATATAGCGGTCGATACTCTCAAAACCACCACTAAAAGTGACTCTGTTAAAGCCTTCTCATTTCACAGAGACACCAGACCAATAGAAGCTAAACTTGAACCTGTAATTAGAGAAGTAATAACTACTGAATCTGTAAAAGATAGTAGTGAATACAGTAATGAATTCACAACCACTACACCTCAAGTGGAAACAACGTCAAACGCAGGAAAGGTACTAAGACCAAGAATTAAAAACAAATATGATCGACCAAGATTCAGTATCAAAGACTATAGAAACAGGTTAAGCTCGACAACGAGCACTACAGAAAAACCAGCCGAAGCTCAGACACCTAAACTAAGATTTCCACAAAGAAGACCCATTACCGATAAGTTAAATGATAACGAAACAACAACTGAAAGGAAGAAATTCACACCAAAAGACCCGAGACACAAACTAAACGGTTCAGAAATTACAGAACAGACAGAAAAAGAGATACATTCTATCAGACCTAACAGACAAAGACATACTACTGTAGAGCCCATTGAAGTAACCACTCTAAGGAAATCTTCGCGTATCCGGAACGGATCGCGCAGACCGAAACCTACTGAGGAAACTACTGAAACTTCCAGCCCAACCACAACAGTTCACAGCAAAAGACCTCTTAGGAAGAAAATAAAAGATTCTGAAATAGGAGAGTCAGTTCAAGACATAAGCGTGACTGAAACTACTATTGATAACAAAAACGATATAACTTCTGAAAGGACTAGATCTGAGAGCGCTATCATGAAAATAGCTGACAAAAAACATCAAGATCATATTGAGCACCTCTTCGAACACTCCAAAAGGGTTTCGGACCTAACTTTAGCTGCAAGCAAAGATTACAATACCCCTGGAATGTTCAAGACTGTAGCTACAAACAGCAGGCGAATACCAAACTATTTCACGATAGCGACAGACGATCCCATACTGCCGATAGAAGCGTTCTTTCCCCAACTAAACCAAAAGAAGGAATCGTAACGTTCCTATAATTAAGTTCATACCAAATCTTTTTTTCGACTGCCAAAGTAAGACAACCTGAAGACTCTTATATTGAAGCTTACAATAATAGTTATGGGTAAAAGATGTTAATGCATTTCAAAAACACAAAGTTGAATATAAAACTAGAAATTAGAGGAACAATGGTCAGATATTTTAAGAAAAAAAAAATATAAGTGGTGAAAAAAATCTTTTTTTCTATGTCATTTTATGGAAGTGATTCTGACTTCTATTGTTTTGTTGGTGCTCATTTTAGCTCGTAAGTGACATTTTATTTATATCCTAAAGTGATATGATTGAACAAGTATTATATTTGTATGTGGATGATCTTTTACTGAATGAGTCAGGTACTAACTCAGGCATATTTTAAAGAATGGGGTTTAACTCCTAACTACAAGAATTCAAGGTAATTTTACGCAAAATTTCACATTCTTATAAGAGTAGAAAACTGATACCAGGCCATCTCAAACATGTATTTGTACCTTTAATTATATAATTCTGACCGTAATGTCATAGCTATTTTCCAATCTGGCATTGGTACATGGAAAGTTAACACTAATTTCTACTCCTTTAAGACAAAATATTAAAAAAAGGCTATTGAACCTTAATGGCACACCTACGTTCCGCCATCTCAAAAAAATGACGATTTTTTGGCGATCGATCCTAGCTTAATAATTCGATAGAGGACATCAATAGAAACATAAAACATATCTTGACAAATACTCCTAAAGTATCTCTGAACCTAGATATTGAACCCAGGAATCTTACTAAAAAAATTATGCAACTTTCAACTCAAATATCTGGAGTCAGAGATACTTCAGGAATTTTTGTCAAGACATGTTTTGTTTCTATTCATGTCCTCTATCGAATTATCGACCTGGGATCGATCGTCGTTTTAATATCAGAGATTAGGTGTGCCAGGCTCCATAGTAAAATGTTCCATGGCCAATAAATATTAATAAAAATATGCCCACTAATAATTCAATCGTTTTCGTCTTGGGAGATTTCAGGGCCCTTTTTCTCTCCCTAAATACATGCCTGTGAAGTTTCTTTGTGTGAATATGTATAGCTTATAGCTATAAGTGTATATGAAGTGTGAATGTATTTTGTATGTATATTTATAATTTATATTAAACTGTTAGCTATAATTGTGTAAATAATAAATAAAATTCCTTAACAAAATCATTTCTTCTCGTTTTATTTTTATAAACTTAATCTTATAATAGAAAGGTAATATACTGTTTATTTATATTACTATCCGGCATTGGCGTCAACTTGCATCTTGGCCATATTCTGTATACATTTTAGTGCAGCGGTGTGTATAGTCTTTTCCAACGCATCTGTGAACAATAAAACTACCATTACTAAGGTCTACTAAGGCCCAGCACTCATTAGAATTTTTATCTTATCTTATAGTAGGGGGCCGGGAATAACCCAGCGGCACTTCGACCTTTGAGGATCTTTTGTGCCTACCCCATTGTACACACTGGTCATCTCAGTGTGCAGGTTTCCTCACGATGTTTTCCTTCACCGTTAGAGCAGTCGGTAAATGTACGTAAGTCTTCGATAAATACGAAAAACTCATTGGTACATGGCACTGCACGGTTTAAACCCGGACCTCCGCATGGGAGTCCGGTGTCCTAGCCACTGTGCCACCGACGCGGAGTTAGAGTTATACTTACAAATCTTATGCTGTCCCTTGATTGGAAACCGTAGCCTCAAGCTGATGGGATTGGAGCAAATTAACACATACGGGCTGTCGCTCTCGCCGTCTGGATATCTGCGAGAGAAAATTATAAACATTTATGATATGTTGCACAAATTACCTTTAATATAATACCCCATTCCAATTACATCTCACTCGTGGTATCTCTTTTTAAAGTACATTGGAAGACACGTCAAGCTAAACTCTATTGAACCCGTGTCGTAATAAGTTTTTGCAATAATTCCTTGTTAAATAAGTAAAACCAAAAGTACAAAAGAGAATAAGCCTGATATGTGGTCCACTGTACAACAAAAAAAGGGTCGTAGTTATTAAAATTTCTTCCGGAAATAGACTAGGTTTAGTAATATTTTCCCGAATAACGTTTCGAATCTACTGTTTTCCCAGAATTTTCATTTCATTGTAAGTTGTTTTTCTACGTTGTTTACGCTCGCTTCTCATTATTATATGACAATCTAATTTGTTTTTATACCATGACCAAGAACAGGGCTTAACAGGGTTATCAGGGATTTTGGTTTCTGGTCAGGGCATAAAATAACTTTCGAAGAAATTAAAACTCAGCGAAATGAGAAATATATTCATTCAGTGTGTCAGGCGTAGAAACGGACCTCAAAAATAATGAAATAGCTGCCTTGCCCATTGCTGAATAAATTTTAACAATTATATATATTTTTTTAATTTTACGGTTTTAGACATTTATTTCACTAAAAAAAGGATATAATCCACTTTGCTTAGGGAAATACAGGATAAACTTATTGTAATTAACAGTGTACGGTAGACATAAGACTTATAAATTAAATTACTAATGTATAATATAATATAATTGAAGAGCTGTAGTTTTTCTTACCTGCGGGTAACTAGAAGACGAGTAACACATAAAATAGGTATAATTTGGATTCTATTAAGTATCGACTTGCAGATGCCATTTGGTTTGGTGATAGATATTGCAATTACTATCAATTATTTAAACTCTGTAAATTGGCTCAAAAGGTGGTGCTTTAATTTAGTTTTGAATGAAAGGATGGACTTTGCTTCTTTGATACAATTTGGCAACTTGTTATACAGCTGAGCACCCTCATACATTATATTTTTCTTTCCATAATTTGTCCGTGGTGTTTGTAAATGAATATCGCTACCTCGCCTCAATACACGTTTCCGAATCTGTGATTTTTTTGTAAAAGTTATTTGGGTATGGATTTTTTTGTTCAGAATTTTCTGTACTTGTATACATGTATTATATTTGTTTAATTCTCATTCAATTTAAATTAACTTAACAATTTTAATTTAATTTAATGTATTAAATTTGTATTGTATTAGAAGACATTACTGATAATTTATTGTATCTGTAATGCTTATGGAAAATAAAAATATTTCAGTTTCATTTTTTAATCTGACAAAAGCACTTACAATTTCTGGTACTCCTCCTGAGGAAGGCAATGATCCACTGTGATGCAGCCCAGCAAACACCCGGTCGGGTAGAACGACGGGAAGTTAAAGTTTTTATCTGTGGAAAGATTAGTATATTGTGATTCAATACAGAAAATTAGTAATTGTAAACGAGGATTTTACAGCACAAGTTAGTAATTGTAAACGAGGATTTTACAGCACAAGTTTACAATTGCCTTTCCTCACAGGTATATGCGACGAGGTATATATGACGAGTATATGCGCAATATATGGCGAACATAACCCGCAATAGAAATAGTTAAAATTATGGTACCGCCCTAGGCTGACTGCACAGTCATCATCATCATCAGCTTATTAATGTCCCCACTGTTAGAGCACAGGCCTCCCCTTGTACAAGGGAGTACGGGCCATGATCCACCGAGCGGGCCCAGTGCTGATTGATGGATTTCATACGCCTTCGAAAACTTTTAATTTCCTCAGACATGCAGTTTTCCTCACGATGTTTTCCTTCACCGTCGCACAAAGTCATACCACCTTCAAAAAAGTAGTAACCAATCCTTTCTAGGCCTGTGTGTTCCATCTTCGGCCTCATCGTCACTTACCACCAGAAAGCGAGCTTTTTTATATCAACTCGCACCGTCCCACTGCTGGGCAATGGGCCTACTTCCAAGTTATCCGTGTCCCTATCATGTGAATCTTCCTGCCAGTTATTGCAAAAAACCATCCACATGGTCACGCCATCTTCGCCCTGGTCTGCCGCAACGCCGCGATTGTTTTGGTGGCGTCCACTGGGATAGTCATTTTGCCCACAGATTGGCAGCTTGCTCGGCAGCTGCCAGGGCCTTAGAAATTAGGGCTACGGGCTAAGGCTTTAACTGTCAAACGCCGTACTAGCGCTACGGCAACAAGCCGAGGCAGTCCCCTTTTTCCAGTGCTGCACACCACCTTCATCAAACTAAATTACTTTTGTTTATTTATTTTATAATATATTTGTTTAATATTATTTTTATCTTCTGTACCTAATTGTTTATATGTGTGCGCTATTGGAAATAAATTCTTTTTTTTTCTTTTTTTCTTTCCATACTTGACAGTCAAAGCCGACCTGTACGTGCCGAGCCGAAAATGTATGTAACACCCCTTAGATATGAATAAAAATGTACCTGGATAGAGTACTCGGTACTGGTTCTCCAATGCCTTGACGATCTCCTGGTCGGGCGGTTTGGCGGTGGACGCGATCCACAGCCGTCCGCGGTGGTTAGTGTACCATGTACGGCCTTCATGTCTGTAATTTTTTAATTTTTTTGTTCTCTTCGGAAAACTTACAGCTAATATACAAAATTTGAGTGAATATAATATAACAAAGTATGCCATTTACAAGTTTTCGCCTATAGAAATAATGCAATACATACAGTAATTATTACATACATAACGTAACGCTATATCCCTTGCGGGGAAGACAGAGAGAATGAAGAGCCACGAATCTCTGCCTTGGCTCGCCTCTCTTGCTTCCTCTACAGTCATTTCGTCGTTTCCCGCATGCTCGCCGGTGAGGTCGTCTGCTCTGTATATTAAAATCTATGAACGGTCTATCGGTCTGATCTTTAAAGGTCAGTCTAGGACGACCCCGGCTTCTCCTTCCACTCACTTTCAGTAATGATTATAACCAAATTTGGTGGTATACCCTGACCTGATAAAAACCCTATCAAGAGTAATAATTACTGTATGTCTTCATTGGTACTTTATAGTCTCAAATATGGCGTTCGCTTTGAAAATGTTCCTTTTTCCGCATATGTCACTGAGGGGCCAAAACATGCGCAGAAGCCTTTATATCTTACCTATGTTCATTACCAAAATAGCTATCCAAAGCATCCTCACGCTTATTGTAAAATAAGTTCGATTTAAATATTAAACTACCATCGTCACATTGGATCCGTCCCAGAATGTCCAATTCATTGCATTTACAATAACATTTTGAGGGGCCTGCTGAAAATCAGAGCTGTGGTTTGCCTCAGCATTATGCTGAGCTGGTGTACCCTTTTTGGCACTGTACCACACCAGATGTTCTGTGCTGCATGTATTAAACTTTGTATACTTCTGTATTGTGTACTATATTCTGGTGTTTACAGCGCAAAATAAACGTTTTCAATTTCAATTTCAATATGGTGTGTTTTTATATTCCTGGTAGGCAGGGTATAAATATGGTTAAAAACAATGAGGCCGCGACAAACGATGACTATGCAATTGAATGCATTGAGCATAATTTCCTATGCATTATTTCCTTTAATGTTGCATGTTTAATAGTATAAAATAAACATCATAAGCTTTAACTTAAATTTTAATTTTATATTGTAATTCTGGAATCTGAATATTAGATTGACACATAGTTTGTAAAGTGGTCAATGTGTGTACGTATGTGATCTCCACGACACAGGCAACGCCTAGTGTGGAGGTTATAGTTTAATGTGAAATGTTAATTAATATGTGGTAAACGAATAAAAAAAATTCAATTTTACAATTATTTTATAGAATTTAATGTTTTAGTCAGAAATATTATTATTATTATCTTTATTACACACATAGACAAAATACAAACAAAATAATTAATAAACGAAAAAATGAAATATGTATAAATGGTGTAGCATAACTCGTTTCGAGTTTCCTCCCTGCTAACCATCGGGATAGAGAAAGGTGATAGATTCGAGCAGGCAGAGTATGTGTACATGTGAATAAACATATATATAAATATATATACATAAAATATACTAAATATAATACATAATAATACTAATACACAGTATATATAGTTACATACAATACATATACCCACTTGCTACATAATATACATACATATATACCAATACATAAAATAATAAATAAAGTATAGAATTCATAAGGATAGATAATGCTCCTTTACTCTACTCTTGAACACTTCCAAGGACGGACTATAAATATTATGCATTTTGGATGCAATTACATAGATTCGAATTCGAAACCCAATTATCGAATAAGGCTCTTGAAAAGAGTTTAATCAAAGGGTTCGTTCGTTCTGATTCCGTTTCAAAATCACCGCAGTGTGATGTACTCGTATATATGCTAAGCTAAAAAAACTAATTTCATACAGATTATTTGTACGACAATGCCCCTTTACAGCAGGTATAATAATTTTATTAATTTAGATAAATAACAAAGCCCCTTTACAGCTGTTACATCTTAATTTTTAAATTTAATTAGAATGTAAATAGTTGGGTTTATTTTGCTAAATTAAATGTAAATCGGCTGGTCTGTTCGCTCCTGTCCTGTTATGTTTATATTTAACATGAATTTTGTTTAATTTTAAATTTGTCAAAAGCATGACGTAACCAAGGGTTCCTGGTGTCCCGATGGTTTTAATAAATGAGTATAAGTATTTTAGATAATATTATCAATCACAAAGATAAAAAAATATACATAAATGAAATTGCACTGCACGAAATATTCTATGGATATTGGACAGTCACGTTCAGTAACGTTATCAATCATAAAGTTTTAAAAGGGTTTAAAAAACTAGCCGCTCAGAAAGCGACGACGCCCCACTCCCTCCACTTGCGCAGAGGGCGAACGATCATCGAGGGCTGGCGGTGAAGCACACCGCCGCCCGCCTCACGCTCAGGGCGCCGCGCCACGTCTCATCAACGCGGCTAGTGGCATCTCACGTAGTGTGAAACTCGCTTGAAGAGCTTACTATAGAAATGATCCTATGAAGTAAGGTCTTGTCGCAACACACGCTCACTTATCGGGTCATGTTTCGGAGGTAAAACTTAACACCGCGAAGTAAAATATGAAGGGAAGAAAACAGCGACATCTAGCGAGAGAGAGCGTCATATTAAATCAAGGTTGTCACAACGTCAGAGATACCAAGTGTTGAATGACCACGTGTCGCTATCAAGGTTATGTTTATGTACACAAGCGCACGGCGTGACGTCATCATTGATAATAGAATCGCCTCGGCCCACGTGTTTTTTTTTCATTGCCCTTGATAATTCTCGATACAAGTATGATAAGAACCCACTATCATAGAGGTAAAGGTACTATTTATTGGATATTATGTAGATTTAACTTAAATTTACAAGAATTATGTATTAATATTAATAATTATGTATTATTAATTCATATTTTTGTCTGAGTTTGTTATATATTATTTGTGTGTACAATGAAGAGTTAATAAATAAATAGGAATTTTTAGAATTGGTAAGAAACTTTAGCTTTGGTAAAATATAGCCAAGAGCGTGTCGGGCACGCACATGATACGGTTCCGTAGCCGTTTTATCACAAAAAATATTTTGTGATCGAATTGACTACACTATAACTTTGTTAAGTTCTATTTCACAACGTAACTTTGGTAACATATGATTGAAAATACTTTACTTACTCTTAGGTATAATTTCGATTTTTTATAACTGTAATTCAAAAGTACAGGGGGACGAAGTTCTGTGATATACTCGTACAAACAGTCTGATGAACAGACAGACAGGACAAATTTATAATTTCTATGGACCTGTAATCGTGAGTTGGAAGAAATGTTCTTAATATTAAGGCTTCCTTATCTTGTATCATCTCTATCTAGAGCTATAGTGTATTTTATTGAAGACTTAACTTAATGACGTTTCATGCAATGGATGGTAAAGTCACAAAAAAGGTTACAGTAGTTGAATATTAGATAACTCCGTGCAAGTATGTATACCTTCCAAATTATAATGTTATATTATTAATGTAGGTAAGTACTAGGGATGTTACGGAGCTTCGACTCCGACGCCGTAAGGTCGGAACTTCCGATTGATTTTACACCTCCGACTTCGGCTCCGATATTTTTGAATCGGAGGTTATACCGAAGATTTGTGAGCAAACATATTCAAATAACAATATTTTATTAAATAGTGTAGGACTACATTTATGTATTATTATTTATGTATTCCTACACTACTCTCTAAAGGAACATGTTTTATTGCCGCAAACGTCATCATAACAAAAAATTGGCCAGTTCAGCTATAAAAATTAAAAAACGGTTTAAAATTTGAACTTCTTCTGAACATCTCTCATCTACCTCCACCTCCGACTCCGGTTCCGAATCCGGTTCTACTCCGATAAATCAAATTTAAAACCTTCGGTTTCGACTCCGGTTCCAGTAAAACCATCTCCGTAACATCCCTAGTACGTACGACCAATCTTTTACTGGCGCACAAGCCCAGAGGCTTATGCCAGGAATTAAGCGTTATTATTTTTTAATGTAAATTAAAAAGGAAAAAATTTAAACTAACAGCTTGATCCCATCCACCAGTAGCGAGGCCCAGGGTTGGTGCATAGAGAGACAGCGGCCGGTGTCGATCATTTCCTGCATCTCCGTGTCCTGCACTCGGGATATCGACAACCCTACCGCTTTGGCCGCGGCGGCGTAGTTGGCTGCCTGGCTTGCCACTGATGGGTTGAACTGTTGAAAAAAAAGAACATGAGTCTTTCGAACATCTGTCTTTTCGAAGTTCGATCTGTCGAAGTTCAGTCTGTCGAATTTCAGCCCTGTCGAAGTTCAATCGATCAATATAAACTCTTGTCATAGTATTTAATGTAGTGTTTATCTGTTAGTTTATTCCTTATATCATGTATACATATTATTATATATATATATATATTATATGTATTTATATTATAAATATCTAAGTATACCTACCTATTTATGTATTTTAAACATTATTATTTATTAAGTACCTATATTTGTTGTATTTTTATTACTTGGTATTATTTAATTCATTCTTGCTTACATTGTATTTTACAAAACTCCATCACCCAAAGGTTGCCTGGAAGAAATAACTTAAAGCTATAAGGCCGTCAATTGTATTTATATTTTGTATCTTTTCTTATATACTGTATATAAGAAAAGATACAAAATATAAATAATGTAGTGTCGTAATTTAGTCTTTCGAAGCAGTGTCGTTTGATCTTCCGCCTGCCAGTCGCGTATTTTAAAAACTACCTAAACAAAGTA